>SJYW01040264.1:0-30158 GCA_006410735.1 Raphicerus campestris
ATCTAGTTCTAGGTGTCTTCATCTTATTAAACTATAAGAAAAGAAATAGAGATTAGTAAATTCTCTAAAACCAATAAAATAATAGCAAACAAAATAAAGTTACTGTTAAGAAAAACAGTGCAGAGGTATGTATATTCCAACACATTCAATCAAGAAAATAGAATTTCTAAGAACCATAAGACAGGAAATTATCATAATGTCTAGACTGTGGATGACAGGAATTGCAACAAAAGAAGGTATATTGCAACAAAAAGGCTTCCCTGTTACAGTTTGTAACTTATGTTCTCTCAAGCTTTATTTACAATCAGTAGTAAAACATGATTATCAATAACAAATNATAAGACAGGAAATTATCATAATGTCTAGACTGTGGATGACAGGAATTGCAACAAAAGAAGGTATATTGCAACAAAAAGGCTTCCCTGTTACAGTTTGTAACTTATGTTCTCTCAAGCTTTATTTACAATCAGTAGTAAAACATGATTATCAATAACAAATAACATTTCTTAGGGAGAGTTTACTTGGAAATATGTGCTTGTTTCAGAATAAGAGGTTATATTTCTCATGACATTAAACATAATCAACTAAAACATGACTCATATGTACGGAATCATGTATCCACATGTATATTCATGCCAATGAAGGAATCATGCCAATCCAATAAAATATGTTATTAAATTTGCGAACACGTTCAACTAATGAAGAGTCAGACCTATCTTCAACTAATGAACAGTCAGACCATATACAAAAAGAACAGCCATTTTGTATATGGCTTTTGATGGAAAGTACCTCTGAAAGAGAACAGATTAACTACCTAAGAACTGAACAAAGTTCAATTCTAAAATTTGAATAAGGTTGAAATTTAAAGACAATGAAAAATATTTTTAAAATGTGCTCCTTGATTTGAAATTCAGCTCAGTTCAGTCGCTCAGTCATGTCTGATTCTTTGCTAAGCCATGAACTGCAGCACACCAGGCCTCCCTGTCCATCACCAGCTCCCAGAATCCACCCAAACACATGTCCATTAGGTTGGTGATACCATCCAACACATATCTCATCCTCTGTCATACCCTTCATCTTCTGCCCTCAATCCCTCCCAGCATCAGGGTCTTTTCCAATAAGTCAGCTGTCTGCATGAGGTGGTCAAAGTACTGGAGTTTCAGCTTCAACATCAGTCGCTCCAATGAACACCCAGGACTGATCCCTTTAGAATGGACTGGATGGATCTCCTTGCAGTCCAAGGGACTCTCAAGAGTCTTCTCCAACACCACAGTTCAGAAAAATCAATTATTTGATGCTCAACTTTCTTCACAGTCCAACTCTCATCCATACACGACCACTGGAAAAAAACATAGCCTTGATTAGATGGACCTTTGTTGGCAAAGTAATGTCTCTGCTTTTTAATATGCTGCCTAGGCTGGTCATAAATTCCTTCTAAGGAGCAAGTGTCTTTTAATTTCATGGCTGCAATCACCATCTACAGTTATTTTGGAGCCCAGAAAAATAAAGTCTGACACTATTGCCACTGTTTCCCCATCTGTTTCCCATGAAGTGATGGGACCAGATGCCAAAATCTTTGTTTTCTGAATGTTGAGCTTTAAGCCAACTTTTTTGCGCTCCTCTTTCACTTTCATCATGAGGCTTTTTAGTTCCTCTTCACTTTCTGCCATAATGGTGGTGTCATCTTCATATCTGAGGTTATTGATATTTCTCCCGGCAATCTTGATTCCAGCTTGTGTTTCTTCCAGTCCAGAGTTTCTCATGATGTACTCTGCATATAAGTTAAATAAGGAGAGTGACAACATACAGCCTTGACATACTCCTTTTCCTATTTGGAACCAGTCTGTTGTTCCATGTCCAGTTCTAACTGTTGCTTCCTGACCTGCATATAGATTTCTCAAGAAGCAGGTTAGGTGGTCTAGTATTCCCATCTCTTTCAGAATTTTCCACAGTTTATTGTGATCCACACAATCAAAGGCTTTGGCATAGCCAATAAAGCAGAAATAGATGTTTTTCTGGAACTCTCTTGCTTTTTCCATGATCCAGCAGATGTTGGCAATTTAATCTCTGGTTCCTCTGCCTTTTCTAAAATCAGCTTGAACATCTGGTTGTTCACGGTTCACGTATTGCTGAAGCCTGGCTTGGAGAATTTTGACCGTTGCTTTACTAGCATGTTTGATGAGTGCAATTTTGCAGTAGTTTTATCATTCTTTGGCATTGCCTTTTTTGGGGATTGGAATGAAAATTGACCTTTTCCACTCCTGTGGGCAGTGCTGAGGTTTCCAAATTTGCTGACATATTGAGTGCAGCATTTTCACAGCATCATCTTTTAGGGTTTGAAATAGCTCAACTGGAATTCCATCACCTCCACTAGCTTTGTTCATGGTGATGCTTCCTAAGGCCCACTTGACTTTACATTACCGGATGTCCGGCTCTAGGTGAGTGTGAGTGATCACAACATCATGATTATCTTGGTCGTGAATATCTTTTTTGTACAGTTCTTCTGTGTATTCTTGCCACTTCTTCTTAATATTTTCTGCCTCTGTTAGGTCCATACCATTTCTGTCCTTTTTTGAGCCCATCTTTGCATGAAATGTTCCCTTGGTATCTCCAATTTTCTTGAAGAGATCTCTAGTCTTTCCCATTCTATTGTTTTCCTCTATTTCTTTGCATTGATCCCTGAGGAAGTCTTTCTTATCTCTCCTTGCTATTCTTTGGAACTCCACATTCAAATGGGTAGATCTTTCCTTTTCTCTTCTGCTTTTCCTTTCTCTTCTTCTTACAGCTATCAGCCAGCCATTTTGCTTTCTTGCTTTTCTTTTTCTTGGAGATGGTCTTGATCCCTGTGTCCTGTACAATGTCACAAACCTCTGTCCATAGTTCATCAGGCACTCTGTTTATCAGATCTAGTCCCTTAAATCTATTTCTCACTTCCACTGTATAGTCATAAGTGATTTGATTTAGATCATACCTGAATGGTCTAGTGGTTTTCCCCACTTTCATCAATTTATGTCTGAATTTGGCAATATGGATTTCAGGTTAAGATATGTTTTGATATACAGTCAGTCTTCTTTCCTTACAGCTGTGAAAGATTACACATTTACAACATGTTTGCTTTCTCTTTATTTATGTATTTTATGTATGATAGGAGAAAGGGAGATAAGATAAAATACAAAAACTTTATTCAAAATTTACATTGCATTCAGAGTTCTATGTTTTTCAGCCACTAAGTCATGTCTGATTTTTGCTACCCCAATGACAATAGCACACCAAGTTTCCGTCTCCTCTACTGTCTCCTGGAGGTGGGTCAGATTCATGTACATTGAGTTGGTGATGTTATCTAACCATCTCATTCTCTGTTGCCCTCAGAGGGTGTTGATATTTCTCCTGGCTTTCTGGATTCCAGCTTGTGATTTAACCAGCCTGGCATTTCACATGATGTACTCTTCATAGACGTTAAATAAGCAGGGCAACAATATACAAGGAGCCTTGTCATACTCCTTTCCCAACTATGAACCAGCCAGCTGTTCCATGTCCAATTCTAACTGTTGCTTCTTAACCTGAATACAAGTTTCTCAGAGACAAGTAAGGTTGTCTGGTGTCTCCTATCACTTTAAGAATTTTCCACAGTTTGTTGTGATCTGAATAGTCAAGGCTATAGCACAGTCAATGAAGCAGAAGTAGATATTTTTCTGGAACTCCGTTGCTTTCTCCATAATCAAACAAATGATGACAATTTGATATCTCATTTCTCTGCTTCTTCAAAATCCAGCTTGTACAGGTAAAAGTTCTTGGTTCACATACTGCTGAAGGCTAATTTGAAGGATTTTTAGCATACCCTTGCTACTGTATGAAATAAGCATAATTGTATGGTAGTTTGACATTCTTTGGCATTGCTCTTTTTTGAGATTGGAATGAAAACTGACTTTTTCCAGTCCTGTGGCCACTACTAGGTTTTCTAGATTTGCTAATAGTGTTGAGTGCAGCACTTCAACAGCACTATCTTTTACAATTTTAAATAACTGGAATTCCATCACAGGCACTAGGTTTGTTTATAGTAATGCTTCCTAAGGCCCACTTAACTTCATACTCCAGAATGTCCAGTTATAGACAAATGACCACAAATTATGCTTGTTTGGATCACAAAAACCTTTTTTCATATGGTTTTCCTGTGTATTCTTGCCAGTTCTTCTTAATCTCCTTTGCTTCTGTTCAGTCCACATTATTTCTGTCCTTTATTGTGCCCATCTTTGTATGAAACATTCCCTTGGTATCTCTAATTTCTCTTGAGATTTCTAGTCTTTCCCATTCTCTTGTTTTTCCTCTATTTATTTGCATTGCTCATTTAAGGAGGCCTTCCTATTTCTCCTTGCTGTTCTCTGGAACTCTGAATTTAGTTGGGTATATCTTTCCCTTTCTCCCTTGCCTTTCACTTCTTTTCTTTCCTCAGCTATTTGTAAAGTTTGGTTGTTTTTCAGTCTCTCGCTTGTGTTCTACTCTTTGCAGCCCCATAGACTACAGCATGCCAGGCTCCGCTGTCCTTCACTATCTTCCAGAGTTTCCTCAAACTCATGTCCATCGATTCAGTGATGCCATCCAACAAACTCATCCTCTGTTGTCCTTGTCTCCTCTTGCCCTCAATCTTTCCCAGCATCAGAGTCTTTTCCGGTGAGTCAACTTTTCTCATCAGGTAGCCAAAGTATTGGAGCTTCAGCTTCAGCAACAATCCTTCCAGTGAATATTCAGGGCTGATTTCCCTTAAGACTGACTATTTTGATCTCTTTGCAGTCCAAGAGTTTTCTCCACCATCACAATTTGAAAGCATCAATTCTTCAGCACCCAGCTTTCTTCATCATTCAATTATTTGTATACATATATAAATGTTCTGATTGGTTTCTTAAGGTATGGAGTAGTGTGAAATTAATGGAATAGACTCAGATCATATTTAATTCAAAACAAAATAGATAAAGCACCTCTCAGTGTCTAGTCTGTGGTTGTACTCTCATGTTGGGTCATGTAGTTTCCCTAAAATAAGGTGCAGTTATATCCAACCACTCTCATCACAAAGATCTCATATTAGAACGCTGGATACATTGTAAATCAAAATTAGAAGATTAGGCTAAATAAGAAGACATTTTTGGCTATTTTCCTTATCCCCAATACTATATTTGGAAATGTAGAATATCCCTGTCCCACTCCAAAAAAGTCACCGTTCCTACATTCAAGAAATTTAAATCTGATAGGCCAAATAGAATAAATGCAATGAACTTAAATAAACAAGTGACTTCATTAAATCAGAAAATAATTTCAGAGATGTGGCTTACTATGACTGATTCTCTCCTTTGTTGTTTAGGATAATTTTTTTTTTCTTTACGACAGGATGTCAGATGTTTCCAAGATATTGTAAGACATGACAAAACTTAGTATGAGGTTTACTTAGAACACAGTTATGAGGGGGGTCTTTTTTTTATATACTTAAGTATACTTGCACCTTAATAAGCATTAATAAATAATGAGGGAGATAATAAATCTATTTTTTTTCAGTCTTCAGCTAATAAAATTAATACTATCTTAATTTATTCAATAAATTTCAATTCAGTAGTTACCGTGAGTTTATCTTAAAGTTGGCACTAGATAGGTATTAATAAATAAATAAGATGGTCCTTGTCTTATGAGTCATTCAGACTAGCACTTTTCAAGGACAGTGTCTATAAAAAGTAAATAAGTAGATAAATGTACATATTTATTGAAATAATTTTTTTGTTTTGGAGTTTAACTGTGAGTCTTTATAAAGATAACACTTAAGAACCTAGAAGTAAGGGGATTAAGACTGACCCCTGAGATAAAATTTAATTCACTATATTGTGGATAAGAGAGAAGATCAGCAAAGTCATCATAAAAATAAAGAAAAGCTTGCAAACCTTCGAGGCAAACTATAACTTGATTGAATATATTAACATATCAGGGAAATAATGTGTCATTCAGAAGGTGATTGCCAGTCTTGGAAGCAAGGAAAAAACAGACACTCGGAAAAACACTGGCAATCTCCATCCAAACACTCTTGTCATCCAGAAGAGGGTGTGTTCTTAAACAATGAATGCTTTTTCCAATTTCCAAACCAGAATTAAGACATAATGGTATCAAAGCCTTATGACTTAATACTGTGCACACCAAGCACGTTTCTGAATGTGATTTGCTTTCTAATAGGATCTGCTTTCAGAGACAGATGAGGTTACACTGATAAAATATTATAATCTGTGAGATGATTTGAATTCTTATTGTAAAATAATACATTGGCATTCTGATTTTACACATCAGTCTCTGTAACTTTATTGAATGTGAGACTAACTCTGAAAGCAATCCATGCTCAGTATGATAAATCAATCAGGGTTCTAAATCTGAAAATGTGCATGCAGGATCATGACAAATTCATTAAGATTACAAATACATTCTATCAATACACATCAATTTACTTTCCCTGGCCACAGACCAATCTTATGGTATATTACTCTCCATACATAAAATGGTTACTCTACATTTCTTAATTTTTTTAGGTTTCTGGGTGAAAAAGAACTATAAACATCAACCCACTATGCTGAGATGTATATGCCTAATTTAAACACCATGGGGTATATAACTCAAATCTTACCTTAGATTGTAGGTATTGATGGTTTGACAGTCCTTTTATTCATGCTGGGTATTATTTTATAAACTTCAGTGTATTTGTGGAAATGAACATGGGCAGAACACTGGAAAACTCATTTCAGAAAAGGGACTCTGAAAACAAATATGTTTGCATGACACATAGCATATTTCAAGACCTAGTGAAACAGAAATGTTCTAGAAAACCATTCCAAACAATTCTGTTTAATAATAAGAATTAAGGTTAGAAAGTAAACATAGGCCTTTCTCATTCCAAATAAAGCCTTCTTTTATGCTCACCCCTTATAAAGATACTTCTCGTTTAATTCTTTACTTCTAGAACCTCTCCTGTGAATTTTAACTCTGGCTACTGTTCTTAAAATTGGGTAGCAGAAAGGAAGGGATGTTTCTTTCCAAAGCAATAGCAAATCTTCTGGGAAGGGTTGTTTCCCTTTTTTGGTATGTCTTTCAAACATCTGTTTTTCCATTCTTTAATTTTTTTTTTTCTAAATAATTTCGGTTTACTTGTCTCATTTCTTTTCTTCTTTCTGATGGCATTCCATCAGTCAAACCATCATGGTAAGAGTTTGCCTTCACAATCTTTAATTGAAAATCCTGGGAGGAATTTGTTGTAATTGTTCATTGTACTGTTGTGTTTGTCATTACTGCAGTGGCAGATGCTAACTGAATCAGAAATATTTAGCAGCTCTGTCCACAGATTAGCTCCTTCATGGGCAGAGGGCTGGGGAAAGGGAAGGGTGAAGAGGAACAGAAGCTCTAATTAAATCCAGATCCACTGGCATTCTCCCAATGATTATCAGAGGGATTTTAAGGGCAGAAAGTTGATGTTTTATTCTTGGCCCACACTAGCAAAAGTGGCATTACTAGTAGCACTAACAGATTGTGTATTGATTTAAAGTGCAAAAGAAAAGATTTCCCATGCATTTTTTTTTATCAATGAATGAACACAGACCATGAGACATAGTTACTTTGATAGAATGTATTAAAAGATGAGGATAAAGGGATGAAAAGGGCATCTTTGTGTTCTTATGTAGCTATTCAACTATTAATCATTACAATCCATTAACATACATCCTTAGTGCAGATGAAGAACATCAGTTTCAAAAAAGCTGAAAAATAAGTGAGTCTCTGGGACAGAGCCACCATTACTGCCATGTGTTGAGACATTTTTAGAAAAAGGGTATCTGGACAGTATGGCTGAGGCTGTCCTGGCTTCCTCCAGTACTCTGCCTGGAAAATCCCATGGACGGAGGAGCCTAGTGGGCGACAGTCCNCTGGGACAGAGCCACCATTACTGCCATGTGTTGAGACATTTTTAGAAAAAGGGTATCTGGACAGTAAGGCTGAGGCTGTCCTGGCTTCCTCCAGTACTCTGCCTGGAAAATCCCATGGATGGAGGAGCCTGGTGGGCGACAGTACATGGGGTCGCAAAGAGACAGACAAGACTGAGTGACTTCACTTTCGTTTTCTATCGAGTGAGATGCTGACTAATATCTCCAGCCTTGTCAGTCAGCCTGTCCCAAGTTAAAATAAGCCCTAACCAGCTTATCTTTATTCAGATTAATTAGCTATTGTACAGCACAATGAAAATTAATTAGGAAAACACTGGGTAAGATAACGCACAATGCTATCACTGAGAACTGCAAAGTCTTAATGCGTGTTGGGCCAATAAAGCAGAACATGTTGCCACAGGTTCAGGATAAAACTATCATTGCATTTTAGAACTGTTTGCCAGAGGCATTATGTCAAAGTCACTGAGTCAGTTCTGGTGATCTCTGATTTCCTGTGAATAATAGTGTGTGGCTGTTAAACAATCCCCAGAAACTTCACATGAGACATCAGATTTTTCATTTTTCAGTGTTTTTAGGTAGTACTTTACTAAAAACAAACAAAAAATGAACTCCTCAATTCCTAATTAAGTGCTTAATGACAATAAAAGTATAGAAGTTGGGATTATGATCACTAAAAATGCTGCTACATTTTTATGAGAAATATTATAATATTTCTCCACATCCATTTTTAAAACATTACAGACCATAAAATTTCCTTGATGTATCCCTCACTATCATAATGAAGAGTGCAATGATATATTTAGTTTGTAATTATTCATTTTCAATACCTGAAAATTATCTCTGGAAATCGCAATTAAATCTAAACCTCTCACCTAATTCTGTTTGAACACAGCTCGGTTTAACAGATTCTATTAAGTTCCCAGGATAATTATGGTTCCTAAAATATAACTACATACAGTAAAAGCTGCTGTACATGGAGCAGCAGCTCTAAGCTTGATTCCCAGCAACAGCTTTAAAGAGTTTCCAGTGTTATTTTCCATAATAAGGCCCACTAGTTGGCAGAACCCCTGGAAGCTATGCAAACAGCAGCACATCTGTTCCCTAAGAGGTGAAATGCTGCATCTCAGTTGAGATGTTGATCCTCTTTACTAGGAATATTGTGAAAAAGCAAAGCCTGGAACTGGTTAGATGGAATCTTCCTAGATAGGCATGTATATACTTACAGGAAAAGAAAATTCTGGCACTGATCAAGACAATGAACCCCTGAACTTTCATTTGTAACACTTAGAGAGTGGCCTTCTTTTCATATTGGTAAAATCAAACTGTATTAAATAATTTGTGTGTGTGAAATCTGAAGCCTGAATAAAGCTGAAATCCTCAGCAGAAAAGGAAAAAAATTAAAAGTTCATTAATTAGCTTGCTTAAACTATTATTTCCAGAGCTAATTATTTGTTTAAATAAGATATTCAGCCTTGGCTTTTAGTGCCCAAGGGTAATTGAAATGTTTTTCCATCTCACAGTCAAATTTGTATTTCATGTCTTATTTTTAACCAAGGAACAAACTTCAGTTAAGACTTTCCTATAATTATACATCTTCAGAGACATGACTTTACCTGAAGGAATAAAAAATTAGCCTTTACAATAAAAATGCAAGCTCCCTTAGGAATTCCATCATTTCATTTTACAAATATCACTTCAATACCAGAAACTTTCAAATTTTCATTTACCACTTTATTTTCCCAACTGCTCAAAAGACAACAGGTTAAAATACAAAATGCCTTACTTTACATACCACAGTAATTCTTACCTCTTCCTCTTGCTTGCATTCCTATTACTGTTTTAAGACAATAGATGCTATTTTAATAGCACTTAAAAGTCACCCAGTTTTTAAAAATCACTCTCCCATATCTTCCCATTTACTCAAACCTGTTCATCTCCATTACTACCTGGCTACTCTGAAGCTTCATTTCTGATCTTCTGCATACACAGAGAAGTCTTCCATGTTCCTTTCCCCAGACAAAACCTGCCTCTCCAGTTTGTTATGAGCAGTACAGCTAGATTCTTAGTTCTCTCCTAGAAGACTCTACTACTTACCATGCAAAGCACAGAGACTTTATCTCTGTCATCAGGTCTCAACACTACAAAGAATCAGCATGGACTGTTGAACAAACATGGATGTTGAACAATTCATTCTGTAACCTAGCAGGTGCCAGGGACTACATTGTGTACTAGAACATAATGTGAGCTAAACTGAAGGTATTTTCCCCTTATAAAGCCTATACAGTAGTCCTCCCTTATCCAAGGGAGATATGTGCCAAGACACTCTGCTGCTGCTGCTGCTGCTGCTGCTGCTGCTAAGTCACTTTGGTCCTGTCCAACTCTATGCGACCCCACAGACGGCAGCCCACTAGGCTCCACTGTCCCTGAGATTCTCCAGGCAAGAATACTGGAGTGGGTTGCCATTTCCTTCTCCAATGCATGAAAGTGAAAAGTGAAAGTGAAGTCACTGAGTCGTGTCCAACTCTTAGCGACCCCATGGACAGCAGCACACCAGGCTCCTCCGTCCATGGAATTTTCCAGGCCAGAGTACTGGAGTGGGGTGCCATTGCCTTCTCCACCTTCTCCCTAGTGGAGCCTAAAACTACAACAGAACCAAACTCCTCTCTCTCTCTCTCTCTCTCTGTATATATATATATATATATATATATATATACATATACATATACATACACACACTACCTTTTTCTAAACACATATACCTAAGATAAAGTTTAATTTATAAATTAGGCAATAAGAGAATATCTGAATTGCCAGCATCACTATTCTTATGCTTTGGGGCCATTGTTAAGTAAAATAAGGATGACTTGAACTCAAGTACCATCATACAGTGACAGTTGATCTAGTAACTTAGTTGACTACTCATTGACTAACAGGCCAGATTCACTAAGCAAAAGATTCAGATCCTAGGTGGGAAGGAGCAGGACTGTGTAGGATTCCATAATGCTATTTCAAACTGTGCAATTCAAAACAGAGAATTTGTTTATTTGGGGGAATTTTTTATTTAGTATTTTCAGATCATGGTTGACTGCAGACAACTGAAACTTTGCAAAGC
This sequence comes from Raphicerus campestris, assembly GCA_006410735.1. Taxonomy (NCBI): domain Eukaryota; kingdom Metazoa; phylum Chordata; class Mammalia; order Artiodactyla; family Bovidae; genus Raphicerus; species Raphicerus campestris. The sequence continues at coordinate 11,068 of SJYW01040264.1, forward strand.
AAAACTGCGGGTAAAGGGGAATTACTGTATTTTGTTGGAAAGCTAATGTATATTAATATTCTTGCTCTACTCACTTTTAGCTGGGGCTGGAAAGAGTGACGTAGCTGCTCCGTGCCTCAATTGTTTCATCTATAAAATGGTGACTGAAGTGGTGGAGGGTTTGGAGTTCATAGCTTATCTGGTTGATATAAGGATTAAATGAGACAATATATGCTATACTCCTGGTTTAGGGCATTTACTTTGAGTTTATCCGTTGATGGCAAGAACAATTTCCTTTCAGTCTCTCCAGTTAGCTACATACATACCACATTTAAAAGGGAAAAAGGTGAGAGTGTTAGTCGTTCATTTGTGTCCAACTCTTTGTGACCCTATGGACTGTAGTCTGCCAGGCTCCTCTGTCCATGGAATTGTCCAAGACAATTGGAGTGAGTCACCATTACCTTCTACAGAGCATCTTCCTGACCTGACCCAAATATCAGACCCAGGTCTCCAGCACTGTAGTCACATTCTTTACCACCCGAGCCACTAGGAAAGCCCGCATATCATATTAGGCAACATATTCAACTGTGAAGGCTAGTGACAGTCATTGACCCCCAACCCCCTATAGTCATTTCACTATTTTCACTTTCCATGATTTCTAAATCTCTACTTATCATGCACCTTGCTTTATTATTTAACTGATTTTCTTTGTTATCATTTGTATTGCCATATTTATTAACATTCCTCTCACCACAATTGCTATTATTATTTATTGAAGCCTTAACAATGATGTAGACCTTACAGTTATTTCATCTTCATTATAGAAAGGCATAATATTATTCTCACTTTACAGATAAAAAAAAGCTTGGGGATAAATGGGAGGTATTAAGTAGCTTAACATATACCATCATTTAGTTAGATAATTGTGAATAGGATTCAAATCAACATCTGCTTGACGCCAAACCCTACAGAGTTAGCCACTGTGTTGTGAGCCTTGTCACAGGCTATTACTCTACTGTCAGTCTATCTTAGCCAAGTCAAGTATGTAAATTAATAAATGCAAAGTAATACATCTGTTGATGTATTACATTTGTTAATATATTATGTTTATCAATACATTTAATAAAAGCATAAATTATGTTTTTAACATCTCCATGATATCCCCTCACTTGGGATCTTGCATATGATTGATATTGAATATCTCTTTATTAAATAAATAAATATAAGAATGAAAAAATGAAGTTACATTTGGAGAAGAGAAAAAGTCATGGGGAACTTTAAGGGAAAGGAGATTTATCAGGTTTCCTGTGTGCTATATCCTCTCTAAGCAACAGGCAAAAGTGAAATGGAGGGAAAAAGAGTTACAGACCATGATGAAGATGATTAAAGAGAGTACAGAGCAGCTGTCAAAGCAAATATCAAGCAACATTAATAACTTTATAGCTCACCATGAGTCTGTCTCAAATATTTCCAAGAAAACAGGATCCTTGCTGTTGCACAGAGTAAGTGAGACTAATAATCAAGTGCAGATTCAAAGAAATTTTTTTGTCAGATACCTTGAGCTGAAGAAATTAAATTATAAAAAGACTCTTAAGCTAGTGGAAAAATACATGACTCAGAGGAAAATATTATTCCATCCCTGGTATTTTAATTTGGGATAAAGTTGATAAGAAACAAGATCTGCAGTGTCCGCCATCTATTATCTAAGTTGTTTGAGTAGTCAGATAATACCCCCCAAACTTCTGATGCTGATCCAAAAATAACCATATTTTGAGACTTATGAGTAAAATGCTTCAGCACTTCCAAGAATTGATTTCACATGTACTTCAACCTGTCCAGTCGGTTTGAAAGACAGTCTATATGGATAAAAGTGAAAATTTGAGATGTGAATTTCTTTTCTAAATGTAAAATAATTTTTAAATAGTCTGAATTTTTAGAATGGTAATGACTCTACACACATTTCTTATGTATTAGTAACAAATTATTGCATGATTTCTTGATAATAGCAACTAGTGGTTCTATTTATTTACTCATTTACAGTTTATCATTACACTAAACATTTATAGTTTTTGTGTTGTTAACATCTGTGTGTCCCTATATACAGATAATATGAGCTCTAAAAGAAGCAGGAGATTTGGTCTCTCATCTCATTTAGCTGGCATTTACAGTTTATGGGGATTAGGAATTTTTTAAAAAAGTATATACTGATTTGGCAATGTGAAAAAGAAATCAGTTATTTCATTGTTCTTCCCAGCTTCCACTGCCCTATTTGATTGTGGATAGTAAAGGTAAAAGAATAGTAAATGATAGGAAATAATAAGAAAACCTAAACCAACTTGGAGTAAAATGAAAAGTACACAGTATAAAGACAACAACAGTGGTGCTTATAGTAGCTCCTTTGATTCTATAAATGGAAGATCAAATTGCAATCAGTGTGCTTTTTAATCTTTGCCTGAAATAATCTTATTTATCAAGCTATTCCCTACATTTCACATCTCAACTTAAATGCTGATCTTTTATGAATACTGGCCCTAACTAAACTTAAAGAAATTCACTTACAACCATCCAAAAAAAGCTGCCATCGTTATACAATCAGTAATTGATCTCAATCTTTCCCACTAAAATGTTTGCCTCATGAAGTTTCCAGTCTTACCTATTGTGTTCATCTCTGTATCTGGGGCCTTGCACATAGTAGGCATTTAGTAAATTGTTGAATGAATAAATGAATGAATGAACTAGCATTCTAGTTACTACTTTCTAAAAGATTATCCCTATAGATAACAATGCTAGGTTTATTTTGTTTTTTTCTCTCACACATTGTGAAACATATACTTACATTAGGACATGACACTTATTTATTTAAAACAGCTGTATTTCTAAGGCCCCAAGTTTCTTGGAACAGAACCAAATATTCACATCACTGTAAGGAAGGGCTGTCATATTTTTAACCTATCTTTCTGCATAGCAAAGTTCTGTATCACTTGCAGAGGGCTTCCCAGATGGCCCTAGTGATAGAGAAATGCTTGCTGATACAGGAGGTGTAAAAGATGCAAGTTTGACCCCTGGGTTAGGAAGATCCCCTGGAGGAGGGCATGGCAAACCACTCCAGTATTCTTGCCTGGAGAATCTCATGAAGAGAGAAGTTTGGTAGGCTGCAGTCCATAGCATTGCAAAGAGTTGGATACGACTAAGCACTGAGAATACCTTGTACAGCAAGGAGATCCAACCAGTCCATCCTAAAGGAAATCAGTCCTAAATAGTCATTGAAAGAACTAATGCTGAAGCTGAAACTCCAATACTTTGGACACCTGATGCAAAGAACTGACTCATTTGAAAAGAGCCTGATGCTTGGAAAGATTGAAGGCAGGAGGAGAAGGGGACAATAAAGGATGAGAGGTTTGGATGGCATCACCAACCCTATGGACATGAGTTTGAGTAAACTCTGGGAGTTGGTGATGGACAGAGAGGCCTGGCATGCTGCAGTCCATGGGGTCACAAAGATTTGGACATGACTGAGCAGCTGAACTGAACTAAACTGAACATGCATGCATCCGCTTTCAGAAGTGTTATACAATATAGTAAACTGACCTTGAATATACTATATGGAATCCACTCATGGATGGATCCAGCTCATAGACCTTTGCTTTTATAATGATCAGTTTTACATAGAAGAAAATCATAAGTTTAAAGAAAGTAGACCAACAGTATGCTCAAAGAGAAAGATATAGATGAGGTAAGAGATAACATCTCAGAAGTCAACTCTGAATCTAATTATTGAAATAAGTAGTTACTTATTGAAATAAGTAGTTACTTATTGAAATAAGTAATTACTTCAATAATTGGTAAAGCAAATGGTACTTTTTTTTCTTTTTAATTTCTGCAAAAGCCGGTAATAAAAGACTGGTGTTTTTACTTAAAGAGTTTGAGATTGTAAAGTTTAGTGCTTGAAATATTCTGTAGGAAAATAAAATTCTCAAGGTCTTTTTCTGTACTAGTCAGGACCAAGGGTTAAAGTAAACTGTAGCTTTATTTCACTTGACCGATCTTTAAGAAAATACCTCCTAATAAACAACAACAATAAAAAAAAATCCAAAAAGGATACCCCTTCTGCCACAGATTACAGAATTCCATAGTTCTCTATTATCACCTCTATGTATTATTTTTTAACACAATATGAACTATCATGTTATAGAAGTAGTATATTAACACACAATTAATGTATCCACTTGCCTGGAGAATACCATGGACAGAGAAGCCTGGTGAGCGGCAGTCCATTGGGTCACGAAGAGTCAGATATAACTAAGGACTGAACACTCATGCAATGAATCCACAATTAAAGTGTGCAATATGTATGTGATGCTGTTGCTTACTGGTTTTTGTTTTTTTACTTCTAGTGAAAATTTCCAAGTAAAATGTTCTGGAGCATTAAAAAAAAAACATAGTTCTATATTATTTTTATTTTTTATTTTTAATACTTTATTCTACTTTATAATACTGTATTGGTTTTGCCATACATTGACATGAATCAGCCACAGGTGTACACGATCTCCCAATGCTGAAGCCCCCTCCCACCTCCCATCCCACACCATCTCCCCGGATCATCCCGTACACCAGCCCCAAGCATCCTGTATACTGTATTGAACATAGACTGGCACTTCATTTAAAGTATATAAACTAACATGGTAAACTAAACCTTCTAACCTAAATAAAGACTTTTTCTTATCCCAAGGGCATATTTTTCAATTTACATTTTGTTATAAAGAATATGGCTGGGAATGATCAATTAAATGGTTATTCAATGATCTAGATTCCCTAGTGGCTCAGAAGTAAAGAATCTGCCTGCAGTGTGGGAGACCCAGGTTTAATCCCTGAATCAAGGAGATCCCCTAGAAAAGGGAAAGGCTAACCACTCCAGTACTCTTGCCTGGGAAATCCCATGGACAGAGGAGTCTTGTGGGCTACAGTCCATGAGGTTGTAAAGAGTTGGACACTACTGAGTGACTAATACTTTCACACTTTGAATGATCTAGCCTAAGGTTTATAATGAAATATTAAAATGCCAATCCCTGGATCCCTTATCTTTCTATAGCTAGATTCACACTAGTAACAGGTCTCCTCTTTACTATTAATACTGTTTTTAGACCTATGTATTCCAAACATTTGATATGTCCACTATAACCTCTAAAACAAGAATGAAAGGGAAATATTCAATTGATTAGAGGACAAAGAGATTAAGAGAGTATCTATTACTGAAAATAAAGGAATGAGAATATTAACTTATCTCTATATTTTGGGGGAGCACAAAGGATACTTTACATTTTATCAGTTAGTTTCAGAATAAAGTAAACAATTGTTCTGACCATAACAATGTATGGTTTGTATGTTTAGAATCAATGAATATACACTATCTAATATATTTATGGTATGCTTTAGATAAAATGGATTAATTGTAAGTAATAAATAGATTTGGAAACAGTATCATATCATTGAGCTTCAATAAAACTATCCTAAAAAAATGTTTTATGAATACACTTGAGAAAACCTAGATATGTAATGATGTCTTATTTTCTGTCTTCATTAGAGAAATGTATGCCAGTTCAGAATGGCCAGAATACCTTTCTTGAGTTCCAGAATAAAATAAGAATTTATGGAGTGAATTACAACCTCTCTAATTTCAATAAGAACTTTCTTGTTTTGTCATTATTTGTCATAGAGACTGATGTTCTCTTTTCCTTCTTATCTTTTCTCCTTAGAAATAACAAGATACAACATTAATAGATCATATTTGATTTGCCTCTTTCCAGATACCAAAAATTGAGGGGATTTATTTTGTAAATCAGTTAGAGCTGCATGAAAATCCTGTTCCTTCTGTTCATGTTGAGAGGGATGCCTAAAGCCACAAGGATATGGGGGTTATTAGATATGCTTTTCTAAGGAAGAGATAGTAAGACAAAAATGTCCTGCCTGAAGTTACAGTTTATAGATTGGAAAAAGGCACAGACAATTAAAAGATGGAGCTACTTAGGGCAAATTGCTTGCAATCAAGCTGCAGCTAAATGAGCTTCTTGATGAGGAAGCCAAATTTATGTTGTTTCAAACCAGGGAGAAACATTAAAGAAGTCGAAAGGTGAGCAAAATGTTAGTACAATGGAATCCAGATAAGTTAATAAGAGAAGTTACTCAGGCAATTAAAACAATGCCTTCTGTAATGCACACACAGATACATACATATACACACACAGAATCATATGCAAAAACCTCAAAATAGAAGAGTACATGATTACATATACTTTTAGCCTTCATTTACATTTTATGTACATGCCCCTTCTCATCACAAAAGCCCTGTGGCTTAAGAAGCTCAATCATAGAATATAATAATTTTCTCCTTCAATCTGCAATTTACTATAGACATTTTATTCGAAAATGATGTACTGTTTAAACTCTAAACAACTGTGTTTTCACTTTGTTTCTCCCCTCCCTAACTTATCCCTTGGCAGTTCTTTGAGTTGATTTTGAAAGAATGTATTTGATAATGAATTCAGAACTTACACAAAGCACAAAATCCATCTGAAAGCTTCAAGTGTGAAATATCACATTTCTTTCTTTGTTGCTAGATATTCAGGTCCGCATGCATCACTTTCACTGAGAGCAGTATATTGTTCACATGTGTCTGTCTGAATGAAATGACTTTCAGGATTTTGTAATTTTGAAAAGGCATCAAGCTAGGCTATCCTTCATCCCATTTCTGTTGCATTGGAATGTTAGGCATAGCAAGGTAGACAAAAGAAAGGTATAATACAGATCCTTATTGGCAGTCAGCAAGTACAAGGAAATGTAGAAAGATCATTTTCTGCTGACATTTTCCTTTATCTTGATTCCCTTATTCTTTCATGCATTAAGTTTTGCATGAATAAAACCTGAAAAAAATTAACAGCCCTTGTCTGAAACAGACAAAAAATATGTCTCCTTCAGATGCTCTCTGTTAGGAAGTAAAAGCTCTCTAATATTCAAGAATTGAAAATGACAATAAAGAGAATGCTCACATTTTGAACAACAAATAAGAATGTGATTCTGCAGCTAACTTTTTTTTTTCCTAATAGCTGAAATGGAATATTTTCAGCATTTCCCTGCACTGGTCTTCCCTCTCCTGGAGAAGGAAATGGCAAACCACTCCAGTACTATTGCCTGGGAAATCCAATGGACAGAGGAGCCTGGTGGGCTGCAGTCCATGGGGTTGGGAAGAGTCAGCCATTACTGAGCAACCAAGCATGAATGCAAAGATGCTAAAAAGAAAATACTCTATAATACACTGAGAAAAAAATTGACCCTGAAAATATGTTTTGATCTTTTTTGTTTGTTCCCAGTGAATTATAAAATTTTAAAGACACATTTAATAGTACTTTTGAAATCTCTCACAGTTAACGTTGGCTAAAAGACAGTTTGACAGTTGAAGTCATAACACCTGAAAGGATGAGATTTCCAAGTTCCCCCTAAATCAGCCTGATAAGGAGAGCTTAAAGGAAGTGAGAAGATCAGTATACAGGATAAAGTTCATTGTTAACTTCCCCAGGAGCAATTAATTGAGTGACCAAAAGTGGGCATAATCATGTTTTTTATATTAATGACATCCTTAGATGCAAGTCTAATGAATGAGGCAGGTCTGCTTTTAAAGAGTAGTGAGAAATATCTGACCAAGTACCCCTCAAGTCTGAGGCAACTAATAACCAGCAGAAGCAAATCTTATTAAAAATGTAGAAATGAAATTCAAGTAATCTGGATTCTACTCTTTCATCATTATCTAGCTTGAAAACGATGTAGATCAGTCATTCTGAAAGTTGCTTCCTCATCTACAAAATAAAAGAATTGAACTAAGTAATTACTGAGATTCTCAGAAGTACATAACTCTAAAATACCTTCCAAAATCCTTGGTTGTTTCAAGCCTTCTTAAAAATGTTTGGCTAGGAAAAAATAAATTAAGTGGAAAGTAAAAATCCTTGCTTCTTTGTTCAAAACTGGGAGCTATATCTTCTTCAGGGGCAGTTGGTGCAGTGGATGGTCTCTGGTCAGTCAATCAGACTGTCAGACTCTGTGTGATCCCATGGACTGTAGTATGCCAGGCTTTCCTGTCCATCATCACCTCCTGGAGCTTTCTCAAACTCATGTCCATTGAATCAGTGATGCCATCCAACCTTCTCATCCTCTGTCATCCACTTCTCCTCCTGCCTTTAATCTTTCTCAGGATCAGNAGCTATATCTTCTTCAGGGGCAGTTGGTGCAGTGGATGGTCTCTGGTCAGTCAATCAGACTGTCAGACTCTGTGTGATCCAATGGACTGTAGTATGCCAGGCTTCCCTGTCCATCATCACCTCCTGGAGCTTCCTCAAACTCATGTCCATTGAGTCAGTGATGCCATCCAACCTTCTCATCCTCTGTCATCCACTTCTCCTCCTGCCTTTAATCTTTTTCAGGATCAGGGTCTTTTCCAGTGAATCAGTTATTTGCATCATGTGGCCAAAGTAATAGAGTTTCAGCTTCAGCATCAGTCCTTCCAATGAATATTCAGGACTAATTTCCTTTAGGATGGACTGGTTTGATTTCCAAACAGTTCAAGGACTCTCAAGAGTCCTCTCCAACACTATGGTTCAAAGGCATCAATTTTTCACCCCTCAGTTTTCTTTATGGTCCAACTCTCACATCCACACATGACTACTGGAAAAACCATAGCTTTGACTAGATGGCCCTTTGTTGGCAAAGTAATGTCTGTGCTTTTTACTATGCTTTCTAGCTTGGCCATAGCTTTTCTTTCAAGGAGCAAGCATCTTTTAATTTCATGGCTGCAATCACTATCTGGAGTGATTTTCAGTTCAGTTCAGTTCACTTCAGTTGCTCAGTCATGCCCGACTTTTCGCGACCCCATGAATCGCAGCACGCCAGGCCTCCCTGTTCACCACCATCTCTCGGAGTTCACTCAGACTCATGTCCATCGAGTCAATGATGCCATTCAGCCATCTCATCCTCAGTCATCCCCTTCTCCTCCTGACCCCAATCCCTACCAGCATCAGAGTCTTTTCCAATGAGTCAACTCTTCACATGAGGTGGCCAAAGTACTGGAGTTTCAGCTTTAGCATCATTCCATCCAAAGAAATCCCCGGGTTGATCTCCTTCAGAATGGACTGGTTGGTTCTCCTTGCAGTCCAAGAGACTCTCAAGAGTCTTCTCCAACACTACAGTTCAAAAGCATTAATTCTTCGATGCTCAGCTTTCTTCACAGTCCAACTCTCACATACATACATGACCACTGGAAAAACCGCAGCCTGACCAGACGGACCTTCATCGGCAAAATAATGTCTCTGCTTTTGAATATACTATCTAGGTTGGTCATAACTTTTCTTCCAAGGAGTAAGTGTCTTTTAATTTCATGGCTACAGTCACCATCTGCAGTGATTTTGGAGCCCCCCAAAATAAAGTCTGACACTGTTTCCACTGTTTCCCCAACTATTTCCCATGAAGTGATGGGAGCAGATGCCATGAACTTCGTTTTCTTAATGTTGAGCTTTAAGCCAACTTTTTCACTCTCCTCTTTCACTTTCATCAAGAGGCTTTCTAGCTCCTCTTCACTTTCTGCCATAAGGGTGGTGTCATCTGCATATGTGAGGTTATTGATATTTCTCCTGGCAATCTTGATTCCAGCTTGTGTTTCTTCCAGTCCAGTGTTTCTCCCAGTCCAGTGTTTCTCATGGTGTACTTCGCATAGAAGTTAAATAAGCAGGGTGACAACATACAGCCTTGATGTACTCCTTTTCCTATTTGGAACCAGTCTGTTGTTCCATGTCCAGTTCTAACTATTGCTTCCTGACCTGCATACAAATTTCTCAGGAGGCAGGTTAGGTGGTCTGGTATTTCCATCTCTTTCTGAATTTTCCACAGTTTATTGTGATTCACACAGTCAAAGGCTTTGGCATAGTCAATAAAGCAGAAATAGATGTTTTTCTGGAACTTGCTTGCTTTTTCCATGATCCAGCGGATGTTGGCAATTTGATCTCTGGTTCCTCTGGCTTTTCTAAAACCAGCTTTAATATCAGGGAGCTCATGGTTCATGTATTGCTGAAGCCTGGTTTGGAGAATTTTGAGCATTACTTTACTAGCATGTGAGGTGAGTGCAATTGTGCGGTAGTTTGAGCATTCTTTGGCATTGCCTTTCTTTGGAATTGGAATGAAAACTGACCTATTCCAGTGATTTTGCATGCCCCTCAAAATAAAATCTGCCATTATTTACATTTTTTCCCCATCTATTTGCCATGAAGTGATGGGATCGAATGCCATTGATCTTCTTTTTTTGAATGTTGAATTTTAAGCCAACTTTTTCACTCTTCTCTTTCACTTTCATCAAGAGGTTCTTTAGTTCTTCTTTTCTTTCTGCCATAGGGTAATGTTGTCTGTGTATCTGAGGTTGTTAATTTTTCTTCCATCAGTCTTGATTCCAAAGGAGTATATTGTATATATACCAGGCTGTATATTGTCACCCTGCTTATTTAACTTATATGCAGAGTACATCATGCGAAATGCTGGACTGGATGAAGCATAAGCTGGAATGGTCTCTACAGTACTGGTTTAAAGGCTGCAGACAGGGTACTCTCATAGTTGTTTAAGTTGTTTTTGTCTTCTATACCTAAAATCCTTAGATGTTATGGTAAATTACTTATTTTATCCAGGTTTTTATTACAGAATGTTCAAAACATATCTTTTCTTCTTCCCCCACAGTGTTTCTATGACATTCTTTTTCAGAAAAATGGCCAGGTCTTTTAACTTCAGTCTCTCACAATACCTACAAAACTCTCATAATAACTTCACTGGTCTTATGTTTCATCACTGTCCTCCCTGTTTCCTGATGTCCAATCATGAGCACTTCTTTTCAGTTCTTTTAGCTGATCACATTTGTGGCTTCTAATCCAGATTTTGTTCCTTAATCTGCTTTGAATGATTTACTATCCTTTCAATCCACCCCACCCAATTCTAATATACACATCCTTCACGTTGTAAATTCTTACTCATCTTTTAGAATTCAACTTCCAGTCTCTTAGATCATCTTGAATGAAGCCTTCTTAATAAATCTCCTTTGTAACAAATAACTCAATTTTAATAATCTCATTGATTATTTATAACACTTACCTTCTTCTATGTGACAGTTTTCCCCAAGTTCAATGGCTTCAAATGTACATAGGAACAGCTATTTCATCTGCTGGTCTTTCCCAGGCTCACTCAACTAGACAGAACAAACCAGCTTTATTCAGTTATCTGAAAGTTGGTGTTGATGGCCTCTCATTCTCCAGTATGTTAACCTGGCTTTCCTACAGTCTTAGTCCTGCAGTCTTAGGGACAGCATAAAAAAGCAAGAACAGAAACAATAAGGCATCTCAAGGCCTAGGATACAGAATTTATACAGTAAACTTTCATTTTATTCTCTAGCCAAAGTAGTAGCCAGCCCAGACAAAAGAGGTTGAAAGAGAGATTTCATCTTTTGTTGGAAGAAGCAGAACTATAACAATGCACAAGGGATGAATGCAAGAAGGCATGACGAATCGGGGTCTATTTTGTGACTCTGCATCACATTATATAAAATTACTCATTTAATTTCTGCTTTCCCTGGTAGAAAATCAGTATATATGGACAGGAACTATGCATCAATATAGTTTTGGAAGTTTTGGCCACAGCAATCAGAGCAGAAAAAGAAATAAGAGGAATCCAAATTGGAAAAGAAGAAGTAAAACTTTCACTGCAGACGACATGATCCTCTACATAGAAAATCCTAAAGACTTGACCAGAAAACTGCTAGAGCTAATCAATGAATATAGTAAAGTTGNTTATAGCTCTCAGCATATAAATCTTTCACTTCCCTTGTCAGATTTATTCCCAAGTATAATAAATTATGTTTTTAAAAGATAGAGCAGAAGTTAGAAAATTTTTAAAAAGGGGGGGATGGTTAAGATAGCTTATTGCTGAAAAATACTTTTAGCACAATATAAAAAGTATAACAAATGCCAGTGAATTTTAAATTTTATTAAAAATGTGGTCTCTCTTAAAACTTGAAGGTGGAAGTTGAATGTTTATATGCATTATGTTCTTACTATTTATTTTATGGTGCATAGCTCTGAAAGGGCAAGGGTAAATTCACTTCTTTGGAGTTATCCTCCAATGTATTCATTGTTTTCCTAAGTCCAATTTTATAAGTTAATTTCACTTACTCCAAATTGAAATTTGGGGGAAAGGGGAGAGGACTTTTAAACCCATTAATTATATTTTATAAGTTATTTTAGACATGAATGATGTTTTATAGTCTATAGTAATTAAAGTTACCAGTAAATGTATTTTGCTTCAACTAAAAGATGTAAATTTACTTCAAGCTCTTCTCCCAACTCCACTGAATTTAGGTATTTAAAAGTGATATAAGTTTTAAAGCCATTATATTAAAAGTAGGCCAAGGACTTATTTTATGACATCATGGAGTAGATGTCACAACTCATCACTTTTTATAAGTGTTTCTCTTTAGTCCAAAGATTCCCTTTGCATTTCATTTGTTTTTAAGTTGCCTAAAGTAGATATTTCTGAATTAGTAAGTAAAACTAACTCTATTTCACATCTAATTCAGGACATATTCTAACTTTCTAAATCTAAAATCAACTGAATATGCAATCTGGTATATTTTTTTATAATTTTTATTTCATCAAAAAGAAAGAAAAGGAGACTTCTTAACTATCAACAAATAAGATTACATTTTAATGTACTATTATAAAAGTGTATGGCACAAAGAAGTAATATGGAGCTAGAAATATATAGATGTTCCATTTTATTCATTTATTTAAAAAAGTTAAATCCAAGTAAATTTAAAAAGTAAATCCAAGTAAATTTAAAAAGTNAATAAGATTATATTTTAATGTACTATTATAAAAGTGTATGGCACAAAGAAGTAATATGGAGCTAGAAATATATAGATGTTCCATTTTATTCATTTATTTAAAAAAGTTAAATCCAAGTAAATTTAAAAAGTAAATCCAAGTAAATTTAAAAAGTAAATCCAAGTAATACCTATCACTGCATCATGTATATTTCAAATTTTAGAGTATATTTCCTAAAATAACCAACTTTCTGTTAGGCATATTTAGTTTGGGCCACAAAGTGTGGCTGGCTTATTGGAGGCTGCCAGTAGGTGGCAGTGTAACTTGTAAAGACATTAAGAGAAATAAAGCAGTGAGAAGGAAAACATTTGTGAAAGAGGTGCAATTTATTCTTGGTCAGAAAACCAAGGTAAATTGCAATTTTTTTGCTTGAGTTTCCCCCTAGGAAAATCTTCTTTTACATTCTAGAATTGCTTTCTACTTGGAACAGACTAAAATTTGTGATTAGATGGAGAAAACATTTTGAAAATTGTAAAAATTTGCCAACACAGAAAATTTTAATGAATACTTTCAATTAAATAAAATAAGTTGGTCTTATTTACTTTTCTAATTGAATCTTTAAGTCCAACTGTACTTTTTATAGAACCCACTAGTGACTAGCACTGCATCCTTCCTTAAATTATATTGATATTAAATTCTAACCTACATAAAAGAAGCAAACTACTGTATCAGGAGCAGAGCATAGAAACCTGGACACAAAGTATCAGAGAAACCAAAATTTATGTTGCATGTTCAAACAAACAAATTATAACACAAACAAATATTCATGAATTGATATATTTCCTGCCCCAATCCTCAACACACAGACAGACACAGGCAGACACAAACACGGACACACACAGACACACACAAATAAACTTTGGCTTTTCACTATCAAATCCAGTTTTCTTAGCTCTAAGCGTTAGAAGAAACCCAATAGAAACATAAAGAAACTACTGAAGATATGTCTATTAGGAGCAATGTAGTGATGACTAACAGAGAAGAAATTAAAAGACATGTAAGAAATACATACACATACATCATAAGTACATACCCAGATTGATAATTTTTCTTGTTAATCTGGGGTGATTTAGTATAGCATAAGATAATATTGCATTCTTCAATAGTTTATTTTAATGCTACTATACTAAAACTATAATGAGGCATACCTAATATCTTTAATAATGATAGGAAATATACACAGCATATATATATATGTATGTGTGTATTTATGCAATGTAACAACTTAGAAAAAATATACTCATCATGACTTTGAAAAAAGTTTTAATTTATAATGACTGAAAGAACTCTGAAAGATAATCAGGAAAATAATTAAGTTTTGATATATAGTAAGCAGAATGCTAAATGCCTTATGTAAAAGTTTCATCCTAGAAACAAGCCTAAATGGTACATTATTTTTAATCTTTATTTTATGACTGAGGAATATAGGCTCATAGAACTTAAGAAATGTCACTGTTGGCACAGGTATTAAAGTGACAAAATTGGATCCCAAACGTAGACTTGACTCTAAGGATGCTTCTTCTACCACACTGTGCTATTTCAATGTTTTGAATAATTGATTTACACAGAGTGGCACAAACACTAAAATGGAGCATCACTGTACTTGGTCAGATCAGGGTTTTATTATCAGCTTGACAAAGCACATTTAAATAGATGTGGAGAAAGACCTATTACGTATCTAAATGCTATGAGGTTATATTTTTGTTTGAAAGATGTATGTAAGTCACTTGTTCCCATATTAACCAATCCCAAAGTACATTTGCTCTGAATTTTCTTTTTATTAATTTAATTTTTTTATTTGTGGTTTTAAAATTTTCTACCTCATTTTTGCATGCCACTTTTTCCCATTGTTTCATTGGGGTTACCACTATCAAACTCTGGAGTTTTTTATCTAAATTCTTTTTTTTCCCCCTAAATCCTAACTAGCTTATTATACAATAAAGAGCCAAATAGGTTGTCAAACTCATTGAAATGCTGTGTTATAAAAAGACAGAAATCCTGATTATCTATGTGGTTTGCTATAAATGAAGTATATATTAATTCTAAGACATCTATTTTGCTTAGAGACAATTCTTTCTTCTTTTTTATGAATTCTAAACTATATTTCAAACATTTGAATATCCTTCAGAGTGAAAATTTCCATTTACTTGTATAATATAGAATATTTCCAATGACTAGCAACAGTTTCGTAGATGGAATTAATAAGTTAAAAACTCCTAATATTAAATGCATTTTTACCTCAGCTTTAGGTTTTAGGGTTAAACAGAATTTTAATGAGAACAGTTTTAGGAAACAGCTAAAATTACACAGAATATCTCGTTAAAACACTCCATACTAGTAAATAATGGTGAAAAGTAATAAGATTTCTTATTTTACAGTATTCTGCTCTTCATGTCTAACTGAAGTTACACGTAGTATCAACCTTGTAGAAATAACAAATTAATAATACTGTAGGCATATTTTTAATTTGTGATTTATGACAATAATTTGTGCATACATGATGCTTTTCCCCAGTTTGCTTTAGAAAACCTTCATAACATCCTATCCTAAAACCTTAACAATGTCCTTTTTAGGAAGATAACAAATATCATACTAACACTAGGAAACAAGATGAATAGAAGATACAAAGAAGAAAGTAAAATTTAGAAAAGATATTTTTAGAGCTTCCATGCTGGGCCAGTGGTTAAGAATCTGCCTTACAATGCAATGGACATGGGTTCAGTCCTTGGGCCAGGAAGATCCCACATGCAACAGAGCAACCAAGGCTGTGTGACACAACTACTGAGCCCAAGTGCCGCAAGGGCTGAAGCCTGTGTGCTTAGAGCCTGTGCCTTGCAACACCAGAGGCTACCGCAGTAAGAAGTCTGTGCACAGCAACAAGGTATTTCCTATTTCCTGCAACTAGAGAAAGCCCACGTGTAATCTGTTATTTAGAAGTTGTAGTAATGCTTTTAACAGTATTCTCCAATTCCAGCTTTAAAAGTGGTTTGCTATTGTTCTTATTGTTTAGTAAATTAGACTAAACATCTAGCACTAAGTCATACTCTCTTCATTTTGACCAGTTTTTCCTGCTTTGGAGAACTATAATTTTTCCAGTGCAGACTTACACAGAAGAGAACAGGCAAGAAAAAAGGTCTTAGATCCTAAAGGAGCTCTTTCTTTTATTGTTAGTCCTATAACCTTGGACGAATCACATAACCTTTTTGAACCTCACATATCTAGTCTGGAAGATGAAGTGGTTGGAGTAAATTACCTCTAAATGCTCTTCCAGTTCTACAATACTCTGATTCTATGTATAGAACTTCAAAGTCGGTCACCAACTTTAGAATTCCTGGGTTTTCTGTTTTAATATGCCTTAAGAACAACATTGGTAGTATGGAGCTTCACAAGAAGAAATTTGTAGACCTTTATTTGAATGAATCACTTGGAAAGGTTTTAAAAATTTCTATTCAAAAAAAATCTCTCATCTACAATAGACACCAAACTATTAATTAGTTACAAATATAAAATAATTCTCTTTGTGCTGCCAGTTTTGTTACTAAGAAAAATAATGATTTTACAGCTTAGTCAGGTATGAACATTTATGGTTCATGTTAATATATGTCATTATTCTTTACATTTTCTTCCCTCCAGGTTTTCTTTCTGCTGCTCCTATAGATTAGCTACTCCATCTAAGCTAGTAATAATATATTTTTTAAACTATTAAATGTTATAACATCCAGCTCCAATTTTCTATATGTAAGGAGAATACAAAATTATCTTGAGCATCACTTTCCTTAAGAAGGCAGTCTACCTAAGTAAAAATAGCATATTTCATTTATATGCTATGGCCTTTGGAAGTAACGTTAGATATACGCAAATAGTATACACAATACTTCTCAAGTTAGAGATATGGACTATAATTAATAATGCTTTTTCTTCTACCTTTCTTAATTATGTATGTTACTTTAACAAAAGATGTATATCACATGTAGTACATAGGGAAACACACTGACCCTTGTGAATTTACAAGACCTTGGTTTCTTTCCCAGTTTTTAGTATATGGTATCTTTGTCTATAGTATAGACCAAGACTATAGTACCTTAGTCTAGTCACTTGAGATTTAATGTGTAAAGTGAAGGTCTAACTTATCCTTAAATTTCTTGGCATTTCTTACTTTCTATACATAATTAAAATATTACTCTTTCACTGTTCTTACTTGGTACAGTTTATATGATAAATCTTCCTGTTATTCAGCAATGGTAAAGAGAAAAAGTGAATGAGTCACAGAGAGACTCACAGAGGTATTATATTTTTCTCACCCAGTCTCTCATTTGCTCCATTAAATTGGCTCTTTAAGAACAATTTAGTCATTTACATACTGTTCCTATATTGGATCTGAAAACAAGTCCAAGCAAAAATGTACAGCAGTAAGATTTTTATCTTAGTTAAATTTGAATGGAAATCATTAAGTATCCAGAAAAGCACATTAACTCAGCAATCAAAATAATTGTATTGTATATCAAAGGAAAACAAAAAACAAAACTAGAAGAATGATATAAGTAGTTTGACTATGACTTGTGAAGGTTGCCAGCTTCTGACAGAGAGAAAGCATATTCTATAAAATTCCTACAGAAATCAGCATCTTTAGAGTTCTAGCAAGCATGGAAATGTACCCTATAAGAAAATGGTGTTTAAGAATCAATCCTGGGGATTTCCCTGGTGGTCCAGTGGTTAAGACTCTGCCTGCCAATGCAAGAGGCACAGATTCTAACCCTGCTCCAGGAACTAAGATCCCACGTGCCACAAGACAACTAAGCCTATGAGCTTCAACTACTGAGCCCACAGGCCACAACTAGAGAAGCCCATGCGAAGCAGCCAAGTGCCCATGTGTCACAACCAGCACCGTTAAAAATAAACAAATAATAATTTTTGAAAAAGAATGAATCCCTCTTTATGCTCCAAAAGCATTCATATTAAATTTCACGGAATGTCAAATGCTTTGTGATTTACCTCAGTGTATTTTTGAAACAATGAAGCCTAAACTCAGAGAAGACTTAAACACGAGGTACACTGACTTGCTTGATGTCATAGCCTTAGAAGTAAAGCTAGGATTAGAATTAGCACGTTTCTTATTCTACTAGACAAGAAAGAAATCTATCATAATAAAAAGAGTCAGACGAAAGCTTACATATTAAACCCAAGAGCATATACCATGAAAACTAAAACAAATAAGCAAAAAGCAAAGAAAAAGGAAAAAAGAGAGAGAGAGGGATCAGCCAGAAGACATTTGAGTTTGACACAATCCATTTCTTCACTAATAGGAGTTGTTGTCCAGTCACTCAGTCATGTCTGACTCTTTGCGATCCCATGTACTGAAGCACGTCAGGCTTCCCAGTCCTTCACCATCTCCCGGAGCTTGCCCAAACTCATGTCCATTGAGTCAGTGATGCCATCCAACCATCTCATCCTCTGTCTGTCTCCCACTTCTCTTTTTGCCCTCAATCTTTCCCAGCATCAGGATCTTTTCCAGGGGTTGGCTCTTTGAATCAGGTGGCCAAAGTATTGGAGCTTCAACTTCAGCATCAGTCCTTCCAGTGAATACACAGGGTCAATTTCCTTTAGGATTTACTAGTTTGATCTCCTTGCAGTCCAAAGGACTCTCAAGAGTCTTGTTCAGCACCACAGTGTGAAAGCATCAGTTCTTCAGTTCTCAGCCTTCTTTATGGTCCAACTCTCATATCCATACATGACTACTGGAAAAACCGTAGCTTTGACTATTGGAACTTCTGTTGGCAAAGTAATGTCTCTGCTTTTTAATACATTGTCTATGTTGATCATAACTTTTCTTCCAAGGAGCAAGTGTCTTTTAATTTCATGGCTGCAGTCACCATCTGCAATGATTTTGGAGCTCAAGAAAATAAAGTATGTCACTATTTTCCTTGTTTCCCCACCTAATTGCCATGAAGTGATGGGACCAGATGCCATGATCTTAGTCTTTTGTCTGTTGAGCTTTAATTAGAGTACACTGAGCTAATTGGAGTAGAATAAGAAAATGAAAAGAGATGTGTGTATTGGGGGCTGAGAATTGAAGATCTATGACAACAAGCAACAAAAGACTCCATCTTTGAGTTTATATCAAACTGAGATTATATATCAGGTTTTACTTTTGATTTTATT
>SJYW01040265.1:0-31371 GCA_006410735.1 Raphicerus campestris
CAGAAAAGTTCTTCATGACCTGGATAATCATGATGGTGTGATCACTCACCTAGAGCCAGACATCCTTCTTTTCTATATTTAATTATAACTTTATGGTAAGAAATAGTTGTTTCCTTTCCCCTATATATTTGTCAGGTTGTTTTTTTTTTAATGTGTGTGTGTCTGTGTGCTTGTGTTAGTCACTCAGTCGTGTCCAACTCTTTGTGACCCCGTGGACTGTAGCCTCCCAAGCTCCTCTGTCCATGGAATTTTCCAGGCAAGCATACTGGAGTGGGCAGCCATTCCCTTCTCCAGAGGATCTTCTCCACCCAGATATCGAACCCAGGTCTCCTGCACTACAGGCAGATTCTTTACCAGTGTAAATTTATCTTATTCTGTGGGTTAAAGTTCAATGCTATCACTTATTTTGTGCTCAATTTTTTCAACTTTAGGAGCTTTTTTCACGTTGGCAGCTCATTCCTTGTATAAACCACCATTTTATTTCGAGCATGTCCTTATTTCTGGTACTACAAGATAATCCATGCTCATGGTGTTCCATTCCTACACTAACCCTGTAATCAACCACTTCACCAATGAACACTGGTTTCTCTGATTAGAATTGGTGTTTAAAAACCATGGTCATAGCACAAGGTAAGCTGATATCCTCATTGCTACTGGATTTCAGTTTTTAGATCCTCTCAGTGAATGGAGCTGGGTCGCTGTGTATATTGGTTTTGAAAATTGTAATGCTAGCCTAATTCTTTTGACTTTAGTGGCCTTTCTTCAAAGCCCTTTGGAAATTTTTCTTTTGACTCTCTTCTTCCATCACTGTATTCTAACTTATTATTCACTTATCAGGTGATGTTTTAAAAATAAGTTTCTTTCATTCCTTCCTGAGTTCAATCAACTCTTTTTTCATTCTCTCAGTTTTTAATTCATTTGGGCATTTAACTTTTTTGAATTTCTGATTCCAGGTGAATACCCATTTTCTCAAATGCTTTTTTGAGTTTATTTAATTATGTTTGGAGTATATATTTATACTTTTCTTTCATTTCATGATTATTTTCCAGGAGAGTTTTCTTTGATATATTTATGTGAAATTTTGCCTTTTTTTTTTTTTTTTGCAGTAGTTCTCTATGGATTTGACTTTCCTTTTGTACATTTTCATGATATAAGAGTGCTTTATATGATTCCTAAGTAAGTGGTTTTTCTGTTAGTCTAGTAAAATCTAGTCACTTAAATGGATTATTGTTTGTTTGTTTTCTTTTGTTGAGGGAGGGTGATGTGAACCTTCTAATTTTATAGTTCTCTTTTGCTTTGAATGACTTTACATATTTCTCTATTCTCCCCCACCTCCAACCATCATAAAATTTCCAAAAGGCAGTTTTTCTTCCCTTTATTTCTCCTTCAGAGCTATGGTTTTGGAAGACTATCTTTTTATATTTTGCCTGTGGTTTTAATTATATGCAACCCTTAAATCTCTTTCAATTGCACACCTGGAACTTTAGAGATGCTTTGATTCTTTAAACTATGTGTGCTTTGAAATTCCTTTCCTCTAGTGAGCGCTCTGATCTACCTAGCTCCTTTTTTATAATTCAGATTTTGCATTGATTTCATCTTTCTGATGTCTATCCCAATGCTCATACATTACTAGCACCCTTCTTTTGTTCACTTGACAGTTTTCTGGACTTTTGCTTATTGGAAATTTTTGTGGTTGGGCAGTAGTGGGCAAAAATGTAAGGAATTCAAATTCTGGCTTTTGCTATCTTTTTCTCTTTCTGGTCACAGCGATTTTGAAGTTTCAGTAGTCTCTGTTTTCAAGTCATATGGATGGCTATATTTTATATAAGAGTTTTATACTTCTGAAACTACTTTGTAGAAACAAAAATGTAAGAAGTTGATTAAAGTGTAACCTTTTCTTTAGACCCCTGGATAACCTCTGGATAAAATTTCAAAATATAACCAGTGTACTTTTCTGAGATTATATGTATGACATAAGAAAATGAAAGGAGTCAAAGGCGATTCCAAGACTTTTTGCCTTAAAAACTGGAAAGATGGAGTTGCCACCTCATTACATAGAGAAGACTTTGGGTAAAAGTTTTGGAGGGTAAATAAGTAATAATATCACATGCCAGTCTGAACCAGCTAGTTACGATTTTGCTCAGAAGAAAGGCAAAACCAATATTTTATGGTTATTGCTATGTCTTATGATATAATAGATAAATTTAAAGGCCCTTCCATTTTTTGCTTTAGTTTTCTATCTTTGTCTCTATTTATCTCTCTATCTAAACTTGGATTCATTCCAATTTTTATTTTAACTTCTGTTGAACTTTTTCCCATTCAGGTTTATTTCTGTTTTTCATCTTCAATCCTGAAGATGATGGTCTCCCCCATCACCACTTCCACTGCTTTTCAGTGAGAATCTTTCTCAAATGTAATCCACACAACTAGCTTTTGTCGCTGTCAGCTTAAGTTAAATATACTGTAAAAATAAGCAACCCTAAAACCTCAGTGACTTAAATCAACAAAATATATTTCTCACTCAAGTGACATATTTATGATGTTTTGATTGATCTTTGCTCCATGGCCTCTTTGCTCCAGAATCTTGACTGATGAAACAGACTCTATTTGAAACAATGATGATCCTATAGAAGAAGAAAGACATGTGGGGAGCCATGTTTCTGATCAGAAGTGGCACACATGATGACTTTTCACATTTCATTGACTTAAGCAGCTCACGTGAATGGGCCTGACATAAATGAAAAGAAACATAGTCAATTTGTTTCATTCATATCTCTTCAGCTTGGTGATAGAGGACTGGGTATTTAAGTGCCATTTTTCCAGCCTTGGATATCCCCTGACTTAATCTTCTTCCTCAAGTGTCTATGCAGCTAGTTACATGGCAGTCCTTTAGAACACAGATGTTACAATAAAGGGATACACTCATAGAACTGAGCATGTTTACTTGTAAGGAAACTTTAGGTTACTCTTCCATTTTATTCTTAAATTCGTTCTAATATAACTGGTAGAAAAGTATCGCCTTGAGCAAGGCAGTCTTAAACACATGCAGTCAGTTCAGTCGCTCAGTCATGTCCGACTCTTTGTGACCCCATGAATCGCAGCACACCAGGCCTCCCTGTCCATCACCAACTCCTGGAGTTCAGCCAGACTCACATCAATCAAGTCAGTGATGCCATCCAGCCATCTCATCCTCTGTCGTCCCCTTTTCCTCCTGCCCCTAATCCCTCCCAGCATCAGTCTTTTCCAGTGAGTAAACTCTTCGCATGAGGTGGCCAAAGTACTGGAGTTTCAGCTTTAGCATCATTCCTTCCAGAGAAATCCCAGGGCTGATCTGCTTCAGAATGGACTGGTTGGATCTCCTTGCAGTCCAAAGGACTCTCAAGAGTCTTCTCCAACACCACATGCAAGTACTATTTAAAAAGTATGTTGAATCAAGTCTCAAATATTCCTTTTTCTTATGAATAGAAAAAGGTGGTATATCAATATATGTCACATTTGCCACTGGAAAGTGTTCTAGACATCTGATTGTTGGCATAGTATAGCTCCTCTTTGTTTTTTACTTGATACTAATGTTAGTCTGCATTCCATTCATTGACCCAAAAAAAGTTTATTGCTCTCCAATTATGGCCCAGGGCTTTGTGCAAGGCATAAAAGAATATTTGGTTTTCCTGAACAAACTTGAAGTCTAGTGGTGAGATATTTACTAAGCAAATAATTTTACAGATAACCGACTATTATTATAAAGAAGATGCTCAGCCTGCTAGTTGGAAACTCTGATGATATACAGACTGCTTATGTGTGACTGTAAGCCATAAACTTACCAAGTAAAATGAAACATGTAAAAGAAATTAAGTTTCTTATGAATACTCTATAATACACAGAATTTGGGGACAGATTCTCCAGAGAATTTCTCTACATAAAGAGATGGCTTACCAGGTGGCGCTAGTTGTAAAGTATCTGCTTGCCAATGCAGGAGACAAAAGAGATGGTGTTCAGTCCCCTGGAAGATTCCATGGAGGAGGGCATAGCAACCCACTCCAGTATTCTTGCCTGGAGAATCCCGCAGACAAAGGAGTCTGGTGGGCTGCAGTTCAAGGGGTCGCAAAGACTTGGACAGGACTGAAGTGACTTAGCACTTAGCACAAAGACATATATCATAAAGGTGACACCTCAAAGGCAGCTCTGGTAGTGTGTTAAATGCAAAAAGTATGCACTTAATTAGTACCAAAGCAAATGGCAATGTTGGTACAACATTTAAAGCAAAAGATAAAAATGGTCTTTCTGCTGTCTAACATGTATGAGTTAAAAATAGCTAGTGGGAAGCTGCTGTATAACACAGGGAGCCTAGCCTGGTGCTCTATGATGACTAGAAAGTGAAAGTCGCTTTGCGACCCCATGGTCTCTACAGTCCACGAAATTCGCCAGGCCAGAATACTAAAGTGGATAGCTAATGGATCTTCCCAACCCAGGGATCAAACCCAGGTCTCCCACATTGCAGGAAGATTTTTTTTTTTTTTTTTTACCAGCTGAGCCACAAGGAAAGCCCAAGGTTATTGGAATGGGTACAGTCCACGGGGTCGCTAGGAACTGGACACGACTGAGCGACTTCACTTTCACTTTTCACTTCATGCATGGGAGAAGGAAATGACAACCCACTCCAGTGTTCTTGCCTGGAGAATCCCAGGGATGGGGGAGCCTGGTGGGCTGCCATCTCTGCAGTCTCACAGAGTCAGACACAACTGAAGCAATATAGCAGCAGCAGCAGCAGCAGCCTATCCCTTCTACAGAGGATCTTCCCAACCCAGAAATCCAATTCGGGTATGCTGCATTGCAGGCAGATTCTTTACCAACTGAGCTATCAGGGAAGCCCCGTGATGACCTGGAGAGGTGGGATTGCTGGTGTGGGGAGGCTCAAGAGGGAAGGGATATACCTATATATGTGGTTATGACTGATTTGAGCTATTGTATGGCAAAAATCCAACACAACATTGTAAAGCAACTGTCCTCCAGTTAAAAAAAATAATAACAGTAGAAATTTGGAGATTTTTTGTTTGCTTAGTCATCAGGCCCTTGATTCAAATTATTGAAAGGTTTACAGAGTTAGGAAGATTTCCTGAGGAACTGAATATTGTAGGAGACATTTTCATTTCTAGGGGAGTTGTTAATTAACTTGGTTACCTTAAATAAATAACAGCCTTTCTGAGTGTCAGTTTTCTCAGGCCTAAAATGAGCAATTAACTGGATGACCTAAGCTTCCTTCTCGCTATGCTTGCTAAATGCTTCAAAGGACTGAAGCAGATTGAAAGATAGTACATATTATAATCCACAGGTACCTGGACTCCATTCTTAAGCTAATCATGCAATTCTGCCATTTAATATTTTTTCCTATGTTTTTACTCTCACTATAATTCATCTGATATCATTAAACAATTAAGCACCTATACTGCATGGACTGTAGCCTACCAGGATCCTCTGTTCATGGAATTCTCCAGGCAAGAATACTGGAGTGGGTAGCCCTTTCCTTCTTCAGGGGATCTTCCCAACCCACGGATTGAACGCAGGTCTCCTGCACTGCAGAAAGATTCTTTACAGTTGGAGTGACCAGGGAAGCCCCATACAAAGCAAACCACTGACTTAATCATAATACTAATATTTAGATAAAAGTTTGTTATTTTTAAAATGTCCAAAGAGTCAATGCAAGGTGATACCAATATATAAAGTTGTAAGGGCATTATTGGTATATGTATGAATATGTTTATGTGGGTATATATATTTATATATATTTCACTTTTCTACATGCTAATGTGTTTCTCGTGACTCTATACTTTTCTGCTATAAGAGATTTCTGAGAAGCCCTGTGATGGATAAAATAAATGTTTATTTTTTGCTAAGAATACCAGGTCCCATCTTTCTCAAAAAAATAATTTAACACTTTGCAATTTGTATATGGTCACTTTCACACATCGCTAAGCCCCAGGATATTTTGAGTCCATCTGTTGAATACTCAGACATCTCCATCAATCACATAGCAGATGCTGTGCAATCAGAACCTTTGGCTCTCTTCCCTGATTTTTGGATGGAAGAGAGGGCCAGTTAGGGGTTTTGGAGACAGCACTTCAGTTTCTAGTGGATGCACTTGCCCATGTAGGGCAGCGACCTGATGCTCTAGTGATATCTACTCAGCCAGGTTTTTTCCATCCACTTTGGTGCCAGAAGGCTGTGGCCTAGATGGGTCTTTAGCCCCGACTCCCAGACCACTCTTTGCATGCCAGATCTTTAGGAATGCTTGTCAATTAAGGAAACTTCCCAATAGATCTCATCTGTTGTTTAATTGCTATGTTGTGTTTGACTTTTTTCGACTCCATCAACTGTGGCACCCCACGATTCCCTGTCCTTCACTATCTCCTGGAGTTTGACCAACCTCATGTCCACTGAGTCATGATGCCATCCAACCATTTCATCTTCTGTCACCCCTTTCTCCGCATGCCCTCAATCTCTCCCAGCATCAGGGTCTTTTCCAATGAGTCAGCTCTTTGCATAAAGTGCCAAAGTATTGGAGCATCAGCTTCAGCATTTATCCTTCTGATGAATATTCAGGGTTGATTTCCTTTAGGATTGACTGATTTGATCGCCTTGCTGTCCAAGGGACTCTCAAGAGTCTTCTCCAGCACCACATTTCCAAAGCATTAATTCTCATCTGACTTGTAGCTAAAATTTTAGATTCAACCTCAGTTTAGAATTCTAACAAATCCTCCAGAGAACCTGAGTTCTTCCATAGGGATTTGGAATATCTCCTGGGTATCTGAATTCTGTCAAGAGGCAAGACAAGTTTCCGTAGTTCTGCCCATATTCAGTTACTTAAGAAGGTTGGTTTTTTGTTTTTGGTTTTTTTTTTTTGGCTGATAGTTCTGAAGTAGAGGCGTGTCTCTATGAATTTTTGAATGTAATTCTCACAAATCTGCCTTGAAGTAGGTGTTTTTAGTATTCATACTTTTCACAGAAACTGAGTTTTATAGAAATGAAGTCATGTGCTCATGCTCAAGAATGCAAGTGGCATAGTCAGGAACTTAAACCCAGAGCTGTCTAACTTTAAAAGTTCCCAGTGTAAGTCCTAGGCTTTTGCTGCTTACTCAGTGGCAAAGAATCCACCTGCCAGTGTAAGACATGTAGTTTCAATCCCTGGTCTGAGAAAACCTCTTGGAGTAGGAAATAGCAACCTGCTCCAGTATCCTTGCCTAGGAAACCCCATAGACAGAGGAGCCTGGTGAGCTATAGTCCATGGGGCTACAGAGAATTGGATACAACTGAGTGCCCATTTTCTCTGATACTTTCTCCAGTACTTTCAGCAAAGTGAGTCTTGTCTTCCTGTGTGTTCCAGGGATTGTGATGATTATTCTCATGTCAGTCACCAGACTAGATTGACCGAGAATAGAATATAGATTATCCCTCTACCTGACATCATACATGCCCAATACGGAAGTGAATGGACTCCTGGAGCAATTATGTTTGTTTTGAGATTTTTCACAGTACTTTTGACAATGTGTCACTGAATAACACATTTTTAGAATCTTAAGGGTGTCTTTGTTGATTGCAAAATTTTAATTTATTAATTTACTTGGCTTCAGCAGTTCTCAGTGGTGGCATGTGGGATCTTCAGCTTTGTTGTGGCATGCAGGAACTTTTAGTTGCAGAGTGTGGAACCCATGGAATCATTTCATTTCAGCATGGGGGAATCTTTAGTTGTAGCATGTCAACTCTTAGATATGGCATGCAGGATCTAGTTCTCTGACTGGGCCCCCTCCATTGGGAGCACAGAGCATTAGCCACTGGACTGCCAGGGAAGTTCCACAGAATCTCAAGTTTTAATTGTTCTAAATTTTGTGGGGAGTAAGAAGATAAATGCAAAGACTTTTAAATCTCTAATAGATCAAGATATTTCTAACTGAAATAGGCCCACAAATAGTTCTCTGCCACGGAATCAACTTCATGTAAATTACTAGAAGAGGACTCTCCCACTGTGTGTCTAGAACCTGCAAAAACAGCATCGTGTATATACCATATGACATGAAATAAGTTTGCTGTACCCATTGTTATCTAGCAGGATATTCTCTGAGGCTAGAGGGTGAGATAGAAATGGTAGAAAATTTTTCTGACCAAGAGTATCTTTCTTCTTGTATATTAGAAATATCAGAGAGCAGTGTCCCATAGGGACACACCCTCTGAAGGAATGTTTTAAGAGGTGATTTATCTCTAATGATATCTTCACATCCTCTCTTAATGTTCATCCTTGAGAAATGAGTTCAAGTGTAACAGCCATAGCAAGGCCAAAATATATCACTCCATCTTGAGGTAAGAGAATTATTTGACTAGATCCTTACCTTGCATGCTCAGTTACTCAGTCATGTCTGACTCTTTGCAACCCTGTGAACTGTAGCCCACCAAGCTCCTCTGTCCATGGAGTTCTCCAGGGAAGAATCCTGGAGTGGGCAGCCATTTCCTTCTCCAGAGGATCTTCCTGATCCAGAGATTGAACCCACGTCTCTTGTGTCTCCTGCACTGGCAAGTGGATTATTTATCACTTTTACCACTGCACCACCTGGGAAGCTTCAGTTCCTTGCCTTATTTGGACTTTATATCTAGAGGTAGCACATGAGTACTTTAATCCCTTAGATAATCCATGTCTTGAAGCTGAAGTAATAAGTTAACTTAGTGAAACTGGTAGTTCTGACTTTATTAGAAAACAACATGAAGGCATTTTATAATGGTTGGTCATTAATATTAAAAACAGTGACAGTCTGATTCTGAACTTCAGTTTTCAACATAATACAAATAAGAGGATGTTAATTATTGTGCCTAAGTGATCAATACAAAGTACCAAACAGGGCAATTCATTTTCTAAAACTGTTTTGGGAAACTGAATTACCTGCTTTTTCTCTCTCCATTGACAGTCTCTTTTGTATGGCTTTGCCTTAAGGCAATGATGAAAAATATGTTTGCTTTTACAATTTGGTTCATGTAAAATGTATATTAAAGGAGTTTCAAAATAACAGTTATGGGACTTCCCTAGTGGTCCAGTGGTTACAACTCTGCGTTCCCAGTTCCAGGGGGCTGGGTTCAAACCCAAAAGTTCATTCAAGTTTTTCTATCAGATGTGATGGAAAAACCAAATGGACTTCTTGGGCAACCCACTAGATCTTGCCTGCTGCAACTAAGACCTAGTGTAGCCAGAAAAAAGAAACCTGTTGATTTTCTGTCTCATGGTTAAGACTCTATTCATCTTCCCTTTAAAAGTTGGGACTCTCTGCAACTCCATGGACTGTACCCCACTAGGCTCCTCAGTCCATGGGGATTTTCCAGACAAAAATACTGGAGTGAGTTGCCATGCCCTCCTCCAGGGGGTCTTCCTGACCCAGGGATCAAACCCGTGTCTCCTGTGTCTCCTGCACTGCAGGAGCTTCTTTACCTGCTGAGCCATTGGGAAGCCCAATAACATGTATTAATTGATAACAACTTAAGAGACCAAATATTGGTTTTCTAGGCTAGAATTGATGGAAAATTAGGGAGATTATTTTTTACTCTTGATACAGAAAAACTAAGCTAAAAACACTCAAGTATACAAATAAGCATCTTATCATCTTGAATTGTGGAGAAGGAAATGGCAACCCACTCCAGTATTCTTGCCTGGAGAATCCCAGGGATGGAGGAGCCTGGTGGGGAGCCATCTATGGGGTTGCACAGAGTCAGACATGACTGAAGAAACTTAGCAGCAGCAGCAGCAGCAGCAGCATCCTGAACTGGAGATTCAAACATGTCATTGAATATGAAATACTCTGTGAGTAATAGAAATTCTAGCATAGTACATTAAAGAAGCAAAGGTTTGGTCTCTCACATAGAAATAAACAGTCTAGGGCAAGCCCATTATCATAAGATATAGTTCTTGACATCCATCCTCACCTCATGGTCTCTGGATATCCAGCCATCTTTTCTAGATTTAATTCTGAAATAAAGCAGGTAGGTATTAAGATAATAAACCTCCTTTTCTTGTGAAAGACATTTTAGAAAGTCTTCTCATGTGCCATTTACCAGGACTTGGTCTCATGGGCCACATGGCTTGTGGCTGGGTCTACTGCAGAGAGAAAAGTGTGGGAATGGATTAGGAGTCTTCGTCACAGCTGTAGTAATTAAGACTATGGACCTGGCATAGTGAAGGAAACAATAGAAACTACAGATATTTCTAAGAGCTTATTGTGTGTCAGGCATTAAACTCAGTGCTTTATATATATTTTTTAATTTAATATTTAAAATAACTATTTACAAATGAGGAAAAGAAGGGAGGTGTTAAGTAACTCAGCCAGGAGATACAAGAGTGGCAATACCAGATCTGAACACAGATTACTCCACACTGTATTGCTTTGCTAAAGTAACAGTGAATTAATAGAGCAGAATAGAGAGCATATATAATAATTTAACATAAAGTCAAGTTGTTATTGATTCATTAGGCAAAAATGATTATAGAATTTATGATACTAGGATAATTGGTTTTTATTTAGGAAAAATTCAACCAATATTCTCAACTCATAGCAAACAACAAGATTAAAATGATATGCATTTTTAAAAACATTAAACTACAAAATACTTGAATGAAATATATAAGTATTATTAATAATGTTTCTACTCTAATACTGACTTAGCAAGGAACTTCTGACCAGATACATGAGGAAAGAAATGCAAATGAAAAATTGATTTGACTTTAAAACTGTTAAAAAAATTTTAAAAAAAGCTGAACTAGCAAAGATAATTTAAAACAAAATTTCTAGGATGAAATTTAATTTTTCGTACATCAAAATTTCATTCCAATCTGAATACACAAAAATATTGGCAAAAATCATGAACAGGAAACAGGAAACAGAAACCCAAGAACACATTAAACATGAAAAAATAAATAGTATTTTTTAACCTATCAAAAAGTAGCAAAATTAAAAAGCTAATTGCATCTGTTACAGCATTCCCATGCGTCCATAGGACTGTTCTTAAAAAGCAACTGAGCAGTATCCCTCAAGCTTTCTTGAAGAAACCGCATTGTAACTTAAAACCTTGACCAATTAATCCCTCTTTAGGAATCTATTCTAAGGATTTTGTGAAAGAGATAGTTAAAGATTTATTTCCAGCTGTGTTTATGAGAGCATTATTTGTAGACACACAGAAAAACTGTATACTATGTAATGACAGCACAAACAGTATAACGTGTTATACAAACAGTATAACAGCATAACTCTGAAGACTGCAGTCTACAGAGCCACAAACTGAGTTTCTTACTTATGAGCTTTGAGTACCTGAGAAAATTATCTAACCTTTCTATGTCTCTGTTCTTTATCTGTAAATGGGTATAATGATAGTAAAGATGATATCTACTTCATGGAGCTGTCTGAGAGGAAAATATTAACATATGTAACAACACTTAGAAATTTGTACAAAGAAAAGCTATTGTTTCAGTTATTATAATTATCATTATTATTTTATGACTATTTTTATGGTGTATATATCAGATAGACTTCTATTTAGCAAAGCAAAGGAAAACTTCTCAAAATGAATGACATGGAATAGCTCTTAATGAAACGTTAAGAAATACACAAATTATAGAATTACTGTTTTCCTTTTTTTTAGCAAAGAAGTTATATTTATAGATTAAAGACTGGAAAGAAATTTGAGAAAATGTGAATAGTAGTTGTCTGTGGGATTATAGGTAATGGAATTCACCATATCAGCAGATTAAATAAGACAAAACTTAGAGTCATCACAATAGATACAAAATACATTTTGGTAAAGTCAACATTCATTCATAATAATAACTCTCAGCAAACTGGAAGTGAAAATGAAATTCTTATGCTTCATCTATTGTATCAATCAAAACATTTACCATTAGCATCATAACTTATAGTTGAAAAACTGAATTTTCCCCCCAAAGATAGGAAACAAGGCAAAAATGTCTACTCCTACTCCACATTCTCCTAGAGGTCCTAGACAGTACAATAATATATGGAAATTTTGTCAAAAGCAAACAGATTAGAAATGAAGAAACTTAACTGTATTACACTGAATTACAGATGATGTGACTGTATGTAGTGAATTTTAAAATTTTTATATAGAAATGCTATTAGATCAAGTGAATTTAATAGAGTTGCAGAATACAAACTCAACATACATAACAAGAAATTGTATTTCTATATGCTTCCTATATATAATTACAAATTGTACATTTTTTTTAAAGTTTCATTTAAACTAGAATCCTTAAAAGGGAAATACTTAAGGATAAATATAAAGTATGTGAAAGCTTTGTATAGTTTTATGATGAAAACTATAAAATCTTGAGAGAATTCAAATCAGATTTAAATAAATGGTAAAAATATACCAGATTCATTAACTGGAAGACAGAATATCATTAGATGTCAACTTTATCCCAAACTGATCTTTGGAATCATACAAAATACCAGCAGGATTTTTTCAGAATCAATGAGCCAGTTCTAAAATTTATTTTGAAAAATAAAGAACATTGAATAGCCAAAACAAAAGAAAAAAATTTAGAGGCCTCACATGACTTGATTTTAATAGTATAAAGCTAGAGTAATCAAGACAGCATGGTATTAGCAAAGGAAGGACACAGATCAGTGGAACAGAACAGAGAATAGATAAATATATATAATCAAATGATTTTCAACAAAGGTGCTAAAGCAATTCAGTGAACAAATGATCTTATTTTCAACAAAAGTTGCTAGAATGACTGGGCATTATAAACAAAAACATAATTCCTGACCCATACTTCACACAATTTATAAAAATTAACTCAAAATTGATCATAGATCTGTCTAAACCTATAAAACTTATATCAGAAGTCATATAAGACACTTTTTGATTATCCTTTAGGCAAAGGGTTTGTTTTTTTTTTTGACAAAAAGCAGGAACTATAACAGAAAGCATTGATAAATTGATTAGACTTGAAATTGAAATGTTTTAACTCTTTACAAATCATTAAGGAAAAGAAAGAGAAAAGCAACATAGTTAAAGAAAATATTTGCACATATTCTGTGTTCAGAATATAGAAACAACTCTCACAATGTAAGGATAATAACAAATAAAGTGAGAGATGAGTTGAAAAGACATTTTATTATAAAACAGATGTGGATGTCAAATAAGAACAAGAAAAGCTGTTTAACATCCAGACATTAGAGAACTCCAAATTAAAACCAAAGATAATGGTACTTACATATTAGAATGCCTGTATTTAAATAAAATGACAATACATAATGCTGGCAAGGATGCGCAGCAACAGAAATGCTCGTATATTGCTGGTCAGTTCAGCTCAGTTCAGTCACTAAGTCGTGTCTGACTCCTTGCGACCTATTGAACCACAGCACGCCAGGCCTCCCTCTCCATCACCAACTCCTGGAGCCCACCCAAACCCATGTCCATTGAGTCGGTGATGCCATCCAACAATCTCATCCTCTGTCGTCCCCTTCTCCTCCTGCCCTCAATCTTTCCCAGCATCAGGATCTTTCCAAATGAGTCAGCTCCTCGCATCAGGTGGCCAAAGTATTGGAGTTTCAGCTTCAACATCAGTCCTTCCAATGAACACCCAGGACTGATCTCCTTTAGGATGGACTGGTTGGATCTCCTTGCAGTCCAAGGGACTCTCAAGAGTCTTCTCCAACACCACAGTTCAAAAGCATCAATTCTTCAGCATTCAGCTTTCTTTGTAGTCTGACTCTCATATCCATACCTGACCACTGGAAAAACCATAGCCTTGACTAGATGGACCTTTGTTGGCAAAGTAATGTCTCTGCTTTTCAATATGCTGTCTAGGGTGGTCATAACTTTCCTTTCAAGGAATAAGCATCTTTTAATTTCATGGCTGCAATCACCATCTGCAGTAATTTTGGAACCCAGAAAAATAAAGTCAGCCACTGTTTCCACTGTTTCCCCATCTATTTGCCACGAAGTAATGGGACTGGATGCCATCTTAGCTTTCTGAATGTTGACCTTTAAGCCAACCTTTTACTCTCCTCTTTCACTTTCATCAAGAGGCTCTTTAGTTCCTCTTCACTTTCTGCCATAAGGGTGGTGTCATCTGCATATCTGAGGTTATTGATATTTCTCCCAGCAATCTTCATTCCAGCTTGTGCTTCCTCGAGCCCAGTGTTTTTTATGATGTACTCTGCATAGAAGTTAAACAAGCAGGGTGACAATATGCAGCCTTGACGTACTCCTTTACCTATTTGGAACCAGTCTGTTGTTCCATGTCCAGTTCTAACTGTTGCTTCCTGACCTGCATACAGGGTCTCAAGAGGCAGGTCAGATGTACTGGTATTCCCATCTCTTTCAGAATTTTCCACAGTTTATTGTGATCCACACAGTCAAAGGCTTTGGCATAGTCAATAAAGCAGAAATAGATGTTTTTCTGGAACTCTTTTGTTTTTTCCATGATCCAGCGGATGTTGGCAATTTGATCTCTGGTTCTTCTGCCTTTTCTAAAACACCCGGAAGTTCATGGTTCACATATTGCTGGTGGAAATGCATAAATGCTGCAGCCACATTGGAAAACTGTTTGGCAGTTTCTTCAAAAGTTAAACATACACTTACTCTACGATTCAGTGATTTTCCTCCCAGGTTTCTATCCAAGAGAAACTTATGCACAAGTCCACAAGAAAATCTTATGCAAACATTCATAGCATCTGTAGTCAAAATACCCTGAAACCAGAAACAATTCAAATGCCATCAGCTGATGAATGCAGAAACAAATTGTGCTACATTCATGGTATGGAGTGTAAAAAGCTATAAGACAAAGAAGAAAAAACGTATCCTACCAATATACCAAACATCATGGTTGAATCTCTAAAGCATACGCA
Organism: Raphicerus campestris; assembly: GCA_006410735.1. Classification (NCBI taxonomy): domain Eukaryota; kingdom Metazoa; phylum Chordata; class Mammalia; order Artiodactyla; family Bovidae; genus Raphicerus; species Raphicerus campestris. Next base: position 14,901 of record SJYW01040265.1, read on the forward strand.
AAGTGAAAGAAGCCAGACTGAAAAAGCCAAAATACTACAAAATTCCATTGTATGCCTTTCTGGAAAAGAGAAAACTTAGGTACAAGGAAATAGGTCTGGGGTTTCCAGGACGTAGGCATAGAAGGAGATGGTCAGCTATGAAGTTCATAAGGAAATCTTTGATATGATTAAAATATTTTATATCTTGGTTGTTATGGTGGTGATTTGACTGCATACATTGCCAAATTGTAAGAACTATATACCTAAAAGGAATTAGTTTTATTGTATGTCAATTATACCTCAATAAAACTGACTCAAAACCGATATCAACAGACAGAACTGGTGACTGTGGAAGCATTCAGAACCTAAGAAGACCCCTAAGACCTCAGTAGCATTCAATTCTTTTCAGTAATTATTCCTTGTTCTTTCAACAACACCTCCTCGTGACTGAAAGTATTGGGGATAGTGGATTATTAAGTAAAGAGAGATTTATTTAGCTTTAAAACTTCAGCATCTGAAATATATCTTTTGATCTCCTTTACCACAAGGTCAAGGACTTTGAGCCTTATTTCTTTTTATTTAGTGCCTAGTACATGCTAGAGAAATGTGTCTTAGGTTGAATAAAATTGGGAAGAGATAGTCAGGGAGTTTGAGATGGACATGTACACACTGCTACATTTAAAATGGATAACCAGAAAGTACCTACTGTACAGTACATAGAACTCTGCTCAATATTATGTGTGGCAGCCTGGATGGGAGGAGAGTTTGTGGGAGAGTGGATACATGGCTGAGTACCTTCATTGTTTGCCTGGAGCTATTACAATATTATTAATTGACTATACCCCAATACAAATTAAAAGATTTTTAAAAATTGAGAAAAATCCTCTGAAGTGGTAAATTTTGCACCATCATTCATCTCTGTTTACCCAATAATCCTAGACCTGAACATTTTCCTGTTTCTGTGTGTTAGTCACTCAGTCATATCCGACTCTTTGCAACCCCATGGACTGTAGCCCACCGGGCTCCTCTGTCCATGGGATTCTCCAGGCAAGAATACCTGAGTGGGTTGCCATGCCCTCCTCCAGGGAATCTTCCCAATCCAGGGATCAGAGCCATGTCTCTTATGTTTCCTGCACTGGCAAACATGTTCTTTAGCACCATCTGCTTCATTAGCACCATCTGGGAAGCCCATATTCAATATAAAACATGGATCCTTTTTTTTTTTTTTACTATTAATATATTCTTTTAATCTACCTTTTTGTTAAGTAGTGCAGCAAAAGGCATCTTCATTTTAACATGTGGTATACTTATAATGCCCATCTAACTTACTAGATATGCCCCAAACACTTCTTCACTGATACTGTAGCAGTCTATGAATTCATAATCACCTTGAACATTTTGACATAAGCAAAGCAGAAACTGAAGGAATGAGGCCCAACGAAAGTGAAACAGAATATTATGTATGCCTATCTCAGACTTTCAAAAATGGCTTGTCTTCTGTGGTCTGTGAGGGCCCAGGAAACAGCAACTGAACTGGGGAGATACACAGAGCTGGAACTTGGAATCAAGGTCTCTATGTGGATGGCAGCTGAGACACCAACAAGGACAATAGCATCTCACTTTCTCAGATTTGGGGCATTGTCATTTTTAGAGATGATTGGGTACATGTTGAAGCTATAGCCACTTAATGCTTCTGCTTTCCAGTGTCTGTGTCTTTTGTTCTTAGGGAAAACCTCATGCAATATTTCTAGAGACATCTTCCTTATTTATACTGAAGGAAAGCCTCTGGTCATGAGCAGCATTTAGAAGAGCCCACCATCCATCTTCGGGGAAGGCCAAAGTGTTCCATCTCAATTGTGTAATGTCCTAGAGGTACCCTGGACAGCACCATCTCTGCTGAAAGAATCTCTACTTGTAGATTAAAAAATAAGAATGTGCATAGGGTCATAATTCTTCTCTGTACCTATTTCTCCCTGTTACAGTAACTTTCTTTGTTTAGCAGAGCAGGAAAATAATATACACAGTGCTCTTGGAAAACATATTGAGCTCTCATCATGAGGTGTATGCTCTTGACAGGCTACCTACTGCTGTTGTATGTTCAGGAAGAATGGAGGAGAAGCAGAAGCATCTTTATGTGTAAAACCACTGTCTGCCCTGTTAGAAGTACTTCACAGAAAAGTAGCCCCTCCTTTTAGGGGAAGGGCAACAGATTCTACTTAGCGTCCTGTTTCTGACCTCAGAGTCCAGTGACGTGGTAACTGAAAGTGAAGGTCACTCAGCCATGATTGACTCTTTGCTACCCCATGAACTATACAGTCCACGGAATTCTCCAGGACAGAATACTGATCCTTTGCCTTCTCCAGGAGATCATCCCAAGCCAGGGATTGAACCCAGGTCTCCCACATTTACCAGCCCGGATTCGTTACCAGCTGAGCTATGAGGGATGTACACACTATCTGTTTGCTTACCATGACAACTACAGTTGGTAATGCAGCTACCAGGATCCTTAGTGATCAGAGTTCATTTTTGTCCTCCTGGACATGGAACAACAGACTGGTTCCAAATAGGAAAAGGAGTACATCAAGGCTGTATATTGGCACCCTGCTTATTTAACTTATAGGCAGAGTACATCAAGCAAAATGCTGGACTGGATGAAGCACAAGCTGGAATCAAGATTGCCAGGAGAAATCTAAATAACCTCAGATATGCAGATGATACTACCCTTATGGCAGAAAGTGAAGAAGAACTGAAGAGCCTCTTATGAAAGTGAAAGAGGAGAGTGAAAAAGTTGTCTTAAAACTCAACATTCAGAAAACTGAGAAAACGAAGTGATGGCATCTAGTCCCATCAGTTCAGTTCAGTTCAGTCGTGTCCGACTCTTGCGACCCCACGAATTGCAGCACACCAGGCTTCCCTGTCCATCACCAACTGCCGGAGTTCACTCAAACTCAGGTCCATTGAGTCGGTGATGCCATCCAGCCATTTCACCCTCTATAGTCTCCTTCTCCTCCTGCCCTCAGTCCCTGCCAGCATCAGGGTTTTTTCCAGTGAGTCAACTCTTCACATGAGGTGGCCAAAGTACTGGAGTTTCAGCTTCAACATCTGTCCTTCCAATAAACACTCAGGACTGATCTCCTTTAGGATGGACTGGTTGGATCTCCTTGCAGTCCAAGGGACTCTCAAGAGTCTTCTCCAACACCACAGTTCAAAAGCATCAATTCTTTGGTGTTCAGCTTTCTTCACAGTGCACCTCTCACATCCATACATCATCACTGGAAAAACCATAGCCTTGACTAGACAGACTTTTGTTGGCAAAGTAATGTCTCTGCTTTTCAATATGCTATCTAGTTGGTCATAACTTTCCTTCCAAGGAGTAAGTGTCTTTTAATTTCATGGCTGCAATGATTTTGGAGCCCCCCAAAATAAAGTCTGACACTGTTTCCCCATCTATTTATGGCATCTATTTATTATACAGCATTAAATACCAGGGTTGGGAATATTGAACATATCCCCCCACCCCCGGAAAAAAAAAAATGAAAGTGTTAGTTGCTTATGTGTGTCTAACTCTTTATGACCCCATGGACTCTAGCCCACCATTTTCCTTTGTCCGTGGAATTCTCTAAGCAAGAATACTGGAGTGCTTCTCCAGGGGATCTTCTCGTCCCAGGGGTTGAGCCCAAGTCTCCTGCATTGCAGGCAGCTTCTTTACCATCTGAACCAACAGGGAAACCCTAGGTGTGCTCAAACCTGGTCATTTCAAGTATTTTTACAAAATAGAAATTCCTGTTTCATATATATATATTCAGTTCAGTTCAGCAGATTTGTTCAGTATATAATATGTATATTATATACATATAAAAGGCATATATTCATAAAATGGATTTATATACATATGATCTATATGAATATATACATGAATCTTGGGAATTTCTATTTTGTAAAAATTTTTGAAATGACCAGGTTTGAGCACACTTTAGGGTTTCCCTAGTGGCTCAGATGATAAACATTCTGCCTGCAAGGCAGGAGACCAAAACCCATGGAGATTCCCAGGTGGCACCAGTGATAAAGAACCCTCCTGCCAATGCAAGAGACTTGAGGCATGGATTCAGTCCCCAGGACAGCGAGATCTCCTGGAGAAGGAAATGGCAACCCATCCCAGTATTCTTGCCTGGAGAATTCCATGGACAGAGGAGCCTGGCAGTCCATAGGGTTGCAAAGAGTCAGATATGATTGAAGCAACTTAGCAGGCAGGATGAAAGCACGCATATAAAATCCCCAGCGAGTCCTGTTTTAAGTAAGTCACAAACTCTAAGGCATGGATTCTGATAGGCAGACAGTTGTGGGGATCCTCTCATTAGGATAAGAAAGGTTAGCCAGGCTGCCTATTCCCAATTCAGTTCTCACACCTGAATTTTGTCAGTCTTATATAAGATATCTAATTGAATTTTTTTTCTTTAGATTTATGTCCACCACTCCATGTTACTTTTATCACCATAGTTATGGATTTGAAGAGTCCCTGATAGCTCAGATAGTTAAGAATCTTCCTGCAGTGCAGGAGGTGTGGGTTCAATCACCTGGAGAAAAGAACGGTTACTCATTCCAGTGTCCTTGCCTGGAAAATCCCATGGACAGAGGAGTCTGGCGGGTTACAGTCCAATGGGTCGCAAAGAGTTGGACGTGATTGAGTGACTGACACTTTCACTTTCATACACTTTAAACTAAAATCATGAAAATACACTTGATTTGCTATCCTGCTTCTCCCCCTCACCCATTTTAACAAAAACATAACCTTATAGCTCATTGCTTTAGCCAGAAATGTAGGGGTTTTCTATGATTTCTTGCCTTTCATTACTCTTCAATTTAATTTGTAACCAAGATTGATCCTACCTCCTGAACACTTCCAAAATCTATGCATCTTCCTTTATTTACTTTCTAAGAACAAGCTTGGAGAATGTAATGGCAACCCGCTCCAGTATTCTTGCCTGGAAAACCCCATGGACAGAGGAGCCTGGTGGGCTGCAGTCCATGGGGTTGTTGGGAGTCAGACACGACTGAGCAACTTCACTGTCACTTTTCACTTTCATGCATTGGAGAAGGAAATGGCAACCCACTCCAGTATTCTTGCCTGGAGAATCCCAGGGAATGGGGAGCCTGGTGGGCTGCCATCTCTGGGGTCGCACAGAGTCGAACATGACTGAAACAATTAGCAGCAGCAGCAGCAGCAAGAACAAGGTTAATGAACTTTTTACTGCATCAAATTTGAACTTGGAATGTACAGCTTGGTGACAATAGTTAACAGCAATGTATGTTGAGAGTTGCTAAGAGAATAGATCATAAGAATTCTTATCTCCCTTTACACACAACGCATTGTTACTATTGGTGGTGATGAACATTAATCAGACTTGGGATTATTTAGCACTATATACAAATAGTGAATCACTATATCATATATCTAAATTCACATGTTATATGTCAATGATAACTTTTTTCAAATGTATTTTACTGTGGTAAAGTCACATAAAATAAAACATGCTATTTTAACCATACTTAAATGAAGCACTAAGTACAGTCACACTGTTGTGCGAATTTTAGACATCATCCACCTTCTGAATTTTTCACCTTCCTAAACTGAAACTCTCTCCACATTTAACACTATCTCCTTATCCCTACTCCCCATCCTTCAGTGTACATTCTGACTCTATGAATTTGACTAGTCTAGGTACCTTGTATAAGTGGAATCAAACAGTATATTTCTGTACCTAATGTATGTTGGAATGCATTTTTAAGGTGAACTTAATGTATGTCATGTATGTCCTACAAAAAGATTGTATCTTTTTCTTTCATTATCAATCCTATTGATAACCTTCATCATCTCTTTCCCAGATTCTGCAAGAGCTGTGTAACTGGTCTCCCAGCTCCAATCCACATCCCACTACAACCCATTTTCTATTCAGCAATAGTCATCTACAAAAATACTCTCTAGACATTTCCCATCAGATTTAAAGTATCTCCAGTCTTCTTAGTCCAGCTTATGAGTCTCTCCAAAGTTTGGGCCCTGCCTTAGCCATCTGTCCTCAACTCATCTCACTCCTCTGTTCACCCATAGGTACTGACTGACTTTCCTTCAGTTCCCTGAGGGCACCCAACTCACTCTTGCCTCAGGAAGTGTCTGTCTTCTAACTATGTGTTACCCCCCTGCCCTTTTTAGTTATTGACTTGAATGTCACCTTCAGAGTGTTTCATGAACTATTATCTATTGTGTAACTGTTTGTTCCACCATGACCCGCCCATCTTGGGTTGCCCCGCAGGCATGGCTTGGTTTCATTGAGTTAGACAAGTCTGTGGTCCTAGTGTGATTAGATTGACTAGTTTTCTGTGAGTATGGTTTTAGTGTGTCTGCCCTCTGATGCCCTCTTGCAACACCTACCATCTTACTTGGGTTTCTCTTACCTTGGGCGTGGGGTATCTCTTCACAGCTGCTCCAGCAAAGCACAGCCGCTGCTCCTTACCTTAGACAAGGGGCATCTTCTTACCACTGCCATTCCTGAACTTCAACGTGGGATAGCTCCTCTAGGCTGGAAAAGGTCAGTTTTCATTCCAATTCCAAAGAAAGGCAATGCCAAAGAATACTCAAACTACTGCACAATTGCACTCATCTCACATGCTACTAAAGTAATGCTCAAAATTCTCCAAGCCAGGCTTCAGCAATATGTGAACTGTGAACTTCCTGATGTTCACGCTGGTTTTAGAACAGGCAGAGGAACCAGAGATCAGATTGCCAGTATCCACTGGATCATGGAAAAAGCAAGAGAGTTCCAGAAAAACATCTATGTCTGCTTTATTGACTATGCCAAAGCCATTGACTGTGTGGATCACAATCAACTGTGGAAAATTCTGAAAGAGATGGGAATACCAGACCACCTGACCTGCCTCTTGAGGAATCTGTATGCAGGTCAAGAAGCAACAGTTAGAACAGGACATGGAACAACAGACTGGTTCCAAATAGGAAAAGGAGTACATCAAGGCTGTATACTGTCACCCTGCTTATTTAACTTCTATGCAGAGTACATCATGAGAAACGCTGGACTGGAAGAAACACAAGCTGGCATGAAGATTGCTGGGAGAAATATCAATAACCTCAGATATGCAGATGACACACCCTTATGGCAGAAAGTGAAGAGGAACTAAAAAGTCTCTTGATGAAAGTGAAAGAGGAGAGCAAAAAGGTTGGCTTAAATCTCAACATTCAGAAAATGAAGATCATGGCATCTAGTCCTATCACTTCATGGGAAATAGATGGGGAAACAGTGGAAACAGTGTCAGACTTTATTTTGGGGAGCTCCAAAATCACTGCAGATGGTGACTGCAGCCATGAAATTAAAAGACGCTTACTCTTTGGAAGAAAAGTTATGACCAACCTAGATAGTATATTCAAAAGCAGAGACATTACTTTGCCGACTAAGGTCCGTCTAGTCAAGGCTATGGTTTTTCCTGTGGTCATGTATGGATGTGAGAGTTGTACTGTGAAGAAGGCAGAGCGCCAAAGAATTGATGCTTTTGAACTGTGGTGTTGGAGAAGACTCTTGAGAGTCCCTTGGACTGCAAGGAGACCCAACCAGTCCATTCTGAAGGAGATCAGCCCTGGGATTTCTTTGGAAGGAATGATGCTAAAGCTGAAACTCCGGTACTTTGGCCACCTCATGAGAAGAGTTGACTCATTGGAAAAGACTGATGCTGGGAGGGATTGGGGGCAGGAGGAGAAGGGGATGACCGAGGATGAGATGGCTGGATGGCATCACAGACTCGATGGACGTGAGTCTGAGTGAACTCCGGGAGATGGTGATGAACAGGGAGGCCTGGTGTGCTACGATTCATGGGGTCGCAAAGAGTTGGATACAACTGAGCAACTGAACTGAACTGAACTGTTTGCTCAGCTTCTAGAACAAAGAATGACAAAAAGGTAGATTCCAGAATGCTGATGGAGTTAAACCTATGCAGATGAGAACACTGACACCTGAAGAAATAAAATTACTCTCAAACAGTGAATGGCACATGGGGAATACAATTTCAGATCCCAGTGCTCCTGACTGCTTTATTCCCCTGCTAGAAGTAGACTCTTGACTTTTTGCTATGCCTGTGTTGTCCTCCCTTCAAAACCAACTGGCTACGATCTCCTTTGATGTCACTACTTGGAAAACTTTACTGGTTCTCCATTACCTATAACTTCCTAGCATTTAAAGTCCTTACACTGAATTCATTTCATCTGTGAAATATTTTTTCCACTACCATATAGATTTCCTGTCCTCTTGTAGCCAGTGTTTGCCATGTTAAAAATTCCTCTATTTTTTGCTTTTACCTCTCATCCTTAGAATTCTGTTTCCATTTCTGGGTTTTTTCCCCCACTGCTGCTGCTGCTAAGTCGCTTCAGTCATGTCCGACTCTCTGCGACCCCAGAGACGGCAGCCCAGCAGGCTCCCCTGTCCCTGGGATTCTCCAGGCAAGAACACTGGAGTGGGTTGCCATTTCCTTCTCCCACTGATGTGATACTAGCTCATTCATTAGACATTCACAGAGGGTCAACTCGGTGTTAGTCATTGCTCAGATTCAAGACCCTCCCCTGAACCACGGCTTTAGTAAAGGTTGTGTTCTAGAACCTTCCAAAATGCACACTTCTTTGGGGACAATGCCCTTGATGGTAGCTCCTGCTGAGCCACTTTTCTGATTCAAACTCTAGTTTCATAAATCAGATTTATGATTCTGATTTTTAAGGTTTCTAGAAAATTAGTGGCAAATTATATATATCCTACTGCAAAGTTAATATGAGCCTGAAATTATTCTCCTTTTGTTCTATCAAACTTTGTAGTGAGTGAATTAAAAAGAAGTGAAAGAAAACTAAGTGCTCTCAAACTTCATCTGTAGAAGCCCACTGCCATGTTGAAGCAAACTTTAAGAAATATATAATTTTAATGAAGTCCCATTAAAAACAGATATACTGTGCAGGATAGCTTTTATGTATTTCTTCTCACATCATTGCTGATTTCCCAAGGTACTTGTGTTCATAGAAGCCCTCCTTTTCCTATCATCCTGCTTCTCCTGCCAAATGCATTCATTGAGGCCACAAGGCAAAGATTTAGAGAAAATGTAACCACAGAAGCAAAATGATGCCTCTAAAACAGCACTGTAATTTTGAATCATAGACTAGAAACACACTGATATGAAAAGAGAGTTTGCTTCCATTGTAACTGAGGAAATTATGTTGAGTAATATAAAGCAAAGGGAAGAAAAGAAAAAGAAAGAANTTCCTGTGGTCATGTATGGATGTGAGAGTTGTACTGTGAAGAAGGCAGAGCGCCAAAGAATTGATGCTTTTGAACTGTGGTGTTGGAGAAGACTCTTGAGAGTCCCTTGGACTGCAAGGAGACCCAACCAGTCCATTCTGAAGGAGATCAGCCCTGGGATTTCTTTGGAAGGAATGATGCTAAAGCTGAAACTCCGGTACTTTGGCCACCTCATGAGAAGAGTTGACTCATTGGAAAAGACTGATGCTGGGAGGGATTGGGGGCAGGAGGAGAAGGGGATGACCGAGGATGAGATGGCTGGATGGCATCACAGACTCGATGGACGTGAGTCTGAGTGAACTCCGGGAGATGGTGATGAACAGGGAGGCCTGGTGTGCTACGATTCATGGGGTCGCAAAGAGTTGGATACAACTGAGCAGCTGAACTGAACTGAACTGTTTGCTCAGCTTCTAGAACAAAGAATGACAAAAAGGTAGATTCCAGAATGCTGATGGAGTTAAACCTATGCAGATGAGAACACTGACACCTGAAGAAATAAAATTACTCTCAAACAGTGAATGGCACATGGGGAATACAATTTCAGATCCCAGTGCTCCTGACTGCTTTATTCCCCTGCTAGAAGTAGACTCTTGACTTTTTGCTATGCCTGTGTTGTCCTCCCTTCAAAACCAACTGGCTACGATCTCCTTTGATGTCACTACTTGGAAAACTTTACTGGTTCTCCATTACCTATAACTTCCTAGCATTTAAAGTCCTTACACTGAATTCATTTCATCTGTGAAATATTTTTTCCACTACCATATAGATTTCCTGTCCTCTTGTAGCCAGTGTTTGCCATGTTAAAAATTCCTCTATTTTTTGCTTTTACCTCTCATCCTTAGAATTCTGTTTCCATTTCTGGGTTTTTTCCCCCACTGCTGCTGCTGCTAAGTCGCTTCAGTCATGTCCGACTCTCTGCGACCCCAGAGACGGCAGCCCAGCAGGCTCCCCTGTCCCTGGGATTCTCCAGGCAAGAACACTGGAGTGGGTTGCCATTTCCTTCTCCCACTGATGTGATACTAGTTCATTCATTAGACATTCACAGAGGGTCAACTCGGTGTTAGTCATTGCTCAGATTCAAGACCCTCCCCTGAACCACGGCTTTAGTAAAGGTTGTGTTCTAGAACCTTCCAAAATGCACACTTCTTTGGGGACAATGCCCTTGATGGTAGCTCCTGCTGAGCCACTTTTCTGATTCAAACTCTAGTTTCATAAATCAGATTTATGATTCTGATTTTTAAGGTTTCTAGAAAATTAGTGGCAAATTATATATATCCTACTGCAAAGTTAATATGAGCCTGAAATTATTCTCCTTTTGTTCTATCAAACTTTGTAGTGAGTGAATTAAAAAGAAGTGAAAGAAAACTAAGTGCTCTCAAACTTCATCTGTAGAAGCCCACTGCCATGTTGAAGCAAACTTTAAGAAATATATAATTTTAATGAAGTCCCATTAAAAACAGATATACTGTGCAGGATAGCTTTTATGTATTTCTTCTCACATCATTGCTGATTTCCCAAGGTACTTGTGTTCATAGAAGCCCTCCTTTTCCTATCATCCTGCTTCTCCTGCCAAATGCATTCATTGAGGCCACAAGGCAAAGATTTAGAGAAAATGTAACCACAGAAGCAAAATGATGCCTCTAAAACAGCACTGTAATTTTGAATCATAGACTAGAAACACACTGATATGAAAAGAGAGTTTGCTTCCATTGTAACTGAGGAAATTATGTTGAGTAATATAAAGCAAAGGGAAGAAAAGAAAAAGAAAGAATAATACATAACCTTCAATTTTTTTTTTAATGTTAGTGATCAGAATTTGGTCACTTGTGACACTGCTGGAACATTCCTTCCATCATTTCAAAGAAACTATGACTTTGAATTCTAAAACAAAAATGGTGGCCCTGAAACTCTTATTCCCATGCTGCAGGGTTTAGTCACCTGCTTCTTCATATGAGGACTAGATTGCTCTAGTGAAACTGGAGCCACAGGGTGGAATTCTGGTGGCTGACTCTTCAAAAATAAGAATCACTTTGAGTCCTCCTAAGAGTTTTCACTTCTAGAAATTACAGCTAGAAATACCAGATGACACATCTCCTGATTTTCTAATAGTGTTTACTCCCTAAACTTGGTCATTTTAATTTACCTTTCTATGGTTTATTTTTTCCTATCCCTTAAGTGAAGCAATACCTGTAATATATGACTAACATAAGATTTAAATGAGTACTAGGACAGTCCTCATCATTGCCTTCTCACTCTAAAGTTCACCATTTTCTTTTGACCTAAATATCTTCTTTGAAGACAGGATGGTATTCCTGAAATTCTGTCTCTACATCTTCTTGCATTTATTCATTTTTTTGGTTGATGTAATTACTTGCCTCCTGAGATTTCTATTTATTGCTTCCTGATCCCCTACTCTTGCATAAATATCCTCTGTCTGTTTATTGCTAGATTTCCCAGATATAATCTGCTTGCCTTTTAGAACTTCTTTCAGTTATTTATTCATTCATTTCACAATTCTCTAACGTCCAGCTGCTCTATGCCAGGGAATAGGCAAGGAACTGTGAATAACAAGACAAAAAAATGGAACCCCCTATACTGAAGGGGAAATTCTGTTAATTATGATAGATCAGGGCTAGATAGATCACAGCTAGATAGGCTAGTAGGAAGTTTCCAGTGGAGCCCTGAAACAGAAGGTAACATAGTCCAGAGGAATTATGAAAAAGTTCTGCTCGTCATCTGGCTGTTCTAAAGGAGACTAAGACAAAGGCTTAAACATTTGAAAGGTGGTCCCAGGATGAAGAACAAGTGTGGCAGATGGGACATGAGAGTGAGAAAGCCAATAAGTGGTGCGTTGATGGATGGACTGTGGGTGACCGAGGCTCACTCTGAAGACCCTTATAGAATTCAGCTCAGAATTTTCCCACAAAGAAATGGGAAAGCTGGGAATATTTTTCTACCAATTGTATATCTCTTTGATTGAGGAGTGTTTTCTGGGTGTAGAATACCCGCCTTGAACTTCAACTGAAAAAGCTACCCTAGGACCAGAGAAAGCCCTCAGGCAGAGAAGCAAAAAAAAAAAAAAAAAAAAAAGCAGGTATCTTCAATGGGTGCTATCAGAGTATATGCAAACTGTTTGCTGGGGCTATAAATGTACATGGAAAGGAGCTGAGAGGACAGAGGACAGGGCAGACAGAATCTGCTGCACAATTCTAATTTTTCAAANAAAAAAAAAAAAAAAAAGGCAGGTATCTTCAATGGGTGCTATCAGAGTATATGCAAACTGTTTGCTGGGGCTATAAATGTACATGGAAAGGAGCTGAGAGGACAGAGGACAGGGCAGACAGAATCTGCTGCACAATTCTAATTTTTCAAAGTTCCAGCCTTTAATTGCTGTTCTCTAGTTGCTCACCTAACCACTACTCCAATCTTACTTGAATCTCAGCTCTTACACAAACAGTTATTTAGTTCTAAACAAGCACACATTGTAGAAGATATTTTGCCTTGCATTTCTTACCTATAGTTCGTCTTAGCCATAGATATCAGTATTTTCCCCAGCAGAATCAAAGTTTGTGTGCTTTAAGATGGCTGGGATGAAAGATGGCTTCCCATTATATCCCTCTGCTCCAACAGACATTAACTGATGGGTCTTTATACTCGGGAGTAGGCAGGACATAATGTGACTTTCTTTACTCATTGACCGAGATAAAACTTTCCTCTGGCCTAAAAGTCTTTTATGAATTTTGCTACCTTTCCTAAAGTAAAAAAATGATATATAGATATTTTTGAAACTGTTTCATTTGTATCACATGATTCCTGATTACAGATTACCCAAAATATGGTGAATTTTATGAAGGCAGTGACTTTTGCCCTCCAACCAACCTCTTTACCTTATCCTTTTACTACTATCAAAGTTATTTTTCTAAAACATGTCCCAAAATAGCATTCCCTTCCTGATAAATTTTTACTGGCAAGTTCAGATTTTGGCATGGTATTCAAATTCTTTAAGAGTCTGGTTTCATCTTTGGATTTTGAATACTTTTTAAAATACTGAAACATATACTATTTTAAATATCTAAACATATTTATGGCCATTTCCAAAATTCTATCCCAAAGATATGCTGCCAGTATTGTTATAAAAGTACCCACACAAGGCCATTTGTTGTAGCACTATTGGTAATAGCAAAGTCTGCAAACAATCCGACTTATCATCAGTAAGAAACCAGTAGTTGAATGACAGTGGTGTAATTACACAGTGAAATGTTAAGCAGCTATAAAAGGGAATGAAATGTTAGTTTTTATAGTTCTATGGAATGATCACAGGTTATCTCACAGAGTAAGTATATATACTCAAATTTTAGCATCTCTAGGAGGTTACACTTTTTGATAAGATGGAATAGTTGATATGTTTTACTGGAGTTCTTAGACAAGATCCAAGTTTCTCTACTTCAGATATTATGGTATCTAATCAAAATGCTTGATTCCCTTTACTGTTTAGTAAATTAGATGCTTGGGAAAATATCTGATCACTTCTAAACCATTAGATCATCAGGCTGATGTTATTGGTATAACAGCAGCTCATTTCATCTCTGGGACTTTAGCTTCTCCTTTCTTAATATTGTTTCTACCTTTCATATAATCTTGTCAGTTAGTACCCTGGCTCAGTAGCATTCATTGAGCATTGCGTTAATCCATTTGAATTTACTGAGTATCAGATGTAGCAGAGAAAGCTAGATGTTTTCCAATATCATTCTTAGCAAAATAATTTGTATCTGTGTTATGAAAATCCTGTAAAAGATTCCATTTCTTATACTCTTTTGAAGCTACATGTGACTAGGTGCTACCCATTGGGATGTGCATGTATTTTCCAGTGCAGTTCCTGGGTTGTACACTTCAAAGGAAGAAGCATGCCTGACCCCTCCAGTGACCCCTTCTCATGGGCCATAATGTGGATATACCGACAGTAGTTGGGACACCCATTTTGAGCAGTGAAATGCAAACTCTGGACTGAAAATGACATAGCAACAAGATGGAAGTGGTGCTTGTCTCTGTTGATTGTGGTACCTCCTACTGGCCTTGGATGACTGAGCCATACTTTTATGGAAGAAGAAAATAACTTCCTATTCTATAAACCGCCATTATTTTGACCTCTCTCTTAACAGAAATCAAACTTTCACCCTAACTAATACATTAAGAAATAACTTAGATTCTGGGAAGAATAAAGGCAATTTGTTAGTTCTCAGTTAGCTTTCTTCCAATGGCTTCATTTTTGTTTTTGTTTTTTTCCCACTGTCTTTTTAATGTTTATTTTTATTTATTTGGTCTTAGTTGTGGCATACATGATCTTCAGTTGCAGTATGTGGGATCTGTGGCATGTGGAATCTAGTTCCCTGCTCAGGAGTCAGACTTGCCCCACCTTCCCACCCCCCACCCACCATTGGGAGCAAAGAGTCTTGGCCCTGGACCACCAGAGAAGTCCTCAGTAGCTTAGATTTTTTTGAAGTAAAGACTAGAAGTTTAAATAGTTTCATAGTTTGAAAATCTGTGCTGACAGAAATTGATTATATCTATAATTCTAACGTGTTTTTTTTTGCCCTAGTGCTCTTAATCTTTCTTAGTTTGCTCTCAAAACTCTAAAGCAAGTTGAGCTAAGAAACAATGTATCAAACAGTATTGGTTGAAGCAATTTACGGACACCAGTTTTAATATCAATTTTATAGTGATATTGCCAAATGTCAGAAGAGCAAAATGAAATCCAGTATAAACCTTGCCCTAAAAATAATTGTCTAAAATGTTTAAGTTCAAAGAATATGTGGGTAACCTGAGGCCTTAACCATACTTAAAAATTGGAAATGGCGGTTGTAATATGAGAAGAGAAAAGTGTGTGTAATTTTCAGACTGTGAGAAAGCAATTATTTTCTTGGGTCAGAAAAATTGCACTAGGTAATTTTTCATCCCTGTTTTTCAAGCTAATAGCTTCCAGGTTCTTTTAACAAACCACCTAAATTTCAAGATAGCTGGCATCAAAATAGTTTCATATTTTAATGCTCAGTAAAGAGTCAAATGCTTGACAACTGTGGAACTCTGAGGAATGTGTATCTAAAGTATTTTAAGAATAAGAGGGAGTTATGAACAATTCAGCTGTGAGGCAGCATTTCTCAAGGTAAGGATCACCAAGGTAAGGATCACCAAGTGAAATATTTAAGAGGCTCCCCAGAAGATCTGTTCACACACAGAAGTCAAAAACCAATGATTAGGAATCTCCACACTGTTCTCCATAGTGGTTGTACTAGTTTGCATTTCCACCAACAGTGTAAGAGTGTTCCCTTTTCTCCACACCCTCTCCAGCATTTATTGCTTGTAGACTTTTGGATTGCAGCCATTCTGACTGGTGTGAAATGGTACCTCATTGTGGTCTTGATTTGCATTTCTCTGATAATGAGTGATGTTGAGCATCTTTTCATGTGTTTGTTAGCCNACCAGTCCATTCTGAAGGAGATCAGGCCTGGGATTTCTTTGGAAGGAATGATTCTAAAGCTGAAACTCCAGTACTTTGGCCACCTCATGAGAACAGTTGACTCATTAGAAAAGTCTCTGATGCCGGGAGGGATTGGGGGCAGGAAGAGAAGGGGACGACTGAGGATAAAATGGCTGGATGGCATCATGGACTCGATGGACGTGAGTCTGGGTGAACTCCGGGAGATGGTGATAGACTGGGAGGCCTGGTGTGCTACGATTCATGGGGTTGCAAAGAGTTGGACACGACTGAGCGACTGAACTGAACTGAGCTCTGTGAAAAATACCGCTGGTAGCTTGATAGGGATTGCATTGAATCTGTAGATTGCTTTGGGTAGTATACTCATTTTCACTATATTGATTCTTCTGACCCATGAACATGGTATATTTCTCCATCTATTGTGGAGATTCCTTAAAAAAAACTGCAAATAGAACTGCCTTATGACCCAGCAATCCCACTGCTGGGCATACACACTGAGGAAACCAGAATTGAAAGAGACACTGTACCCTAATGTTCATCACAGCATTGTTTATAATAGCCAGGACATGGAAACAACCTAGATGTCCATCAGAAGATGAATGGATAAGAAAGCTGTGGTACATATACACAATGGAGTATTACTCAGCCCTTAAAAAGAATA
>SJYW01040265.1:32394-44096 GCA_006410735.1 Raphicerus campestris
TCTTGAGAGTCCCTTGGACTGCAAGGAAATCCAACCAGTCCATTCTGAAGGAGATCAGGCCTGGGATTTCTTTGGAAGGAATGATTCTAAAGCTGAAACTCCAGTACTTTGGCCACCTCATGAGAACAGTTGACTCATTAGAAAAGTCTCTGATGCCGGGAGGGATTGGGGGCAGGAAGAGAAGGGGACGACTGAGGATAAAATGGCTGGATGGCATCATGGACTCGATGGACGTGAGTCTGGGTGAACTCCGGGAGATGGTGATAGACTGGGAGGCCTGGTGTGCTACGATTCATGGGGTTGCAAAGAGTTGGACATGACTGAGCGACTGAACTGAACTGAGCTCTGTGAAAAATACCGCTGGTAGCTTGATAGGGATTGCATTGAATCTGTAGATTGCTTTGGGTAGTATACTCATTTTCACTATATTGATTCTTCTGACCCATGAACATGGTATATTTCTCCATCTATTGTGGAGATTCCTTAAAAAAACTGCAAATAGAACTGCCTTATGACCCAGCAATCCCACTGCTGGGCATACACACTGAGGAAACCAGAATTGAAAGAGACACTGTACCCTAATGTTCATCACAGCATTGTTTATAATAGCCAGGACATGGAAACAACCTAGATGTCCATCAGAAGATGAATGGATAAGAAAGCTGTGGTACATATACACAATGGAGTATTACTCACCCATTAAAAAGAATACATTTGAATCAGTTCTAATGAGGTCAATGAAACTGGAGCCAATTATACAGAGTGAAGTAAGCCAGAAAGAAAAACAACAATATAGTATACTGACACATATATATGGAATTTAGAAAGATGGTAATGATAACTCTGTATGCAAGACTGCAAAAGAAACATAGATGTATAGAACGGACTTTTGGACTCTGAAGGAGAGGGAGAGGGTGGGATGATTTGGGAGAATGGCACTGAAACATGTATGCTATCATGTAAGAAACGAATTGCCAGTCTATGTTCGATACAGGATACAGGATGCTTGGGGCTGGTGCACGAGATGATCCAGAGAAATGATATGGGGAAGGAGGTGGGAGGGGGGTTCAAGATTGGGAACTCATGTATACCTGTGGCAGTTTCATGTCAATGTATGGGAAAACCAATACAGTATTGTAAAGTAAAATAAAGTAAAAATTAAAATTAAAAAAACAATGATTAACTATATAAATGTACAAAGGCAAAATATGATATCTCTAGTTACCATTTATCAAGTATCTATTATGTATCAACTTTGCTTACATGAGATTTCATTTAATCCTAACACCTCTAAAAGATAAACAGTTCACTGTTTTACAAATTTGGAACTTGAGAGATAGAAACCTTGAGTAATGGCAGAGGTCCAACATAGGCTTTGGACCTATGTTGATTCTCACTACGATATACACAGGCATTTAATGTTGCTTAGGTTTATATTTAAATATTTAAATAGTGATGCAGTTGATATAGTGATCAGAGGCTTATAAAAACTATTTAATCACTGAGTGCTCAAAATCTCTAATGCTGGGATATGTAGGTTCTTTCAAAATGCAAAGAAGTAGAAGACATAAGGTCCTTCCTCAGTAACCTTAAATTTAGTTGGAGAAAGAAAACATGTAGAGAATAAAAGTAAAGTAACAACACAGGATGGCCCAGAGATGACTCTCCATAATGCTGGACTTGAGGCTATGTCCAGGATGTACCTAACATAAAGAGTAAAAGGACTTTCCAGGAAGTTGATATTCAAGATAATCACTTACATTTGGCAAACCTTCTCTAAGTCACTTATGTTTAAATCATGAACACATTTAAATCATCCTAATCTTTGAGGCCCCCAATTATAATTGTCACATACAATAGGGTATATAAATCTTGCTTAAGGAATTACATTGCCTTCTCTGCTTGATATCTTGGCAGATCTCAAAGGTGAGTGATCACCTATTCTGTCTCCATGTTTCACAGATGAAGAAACCAAAGTTTAAGATGTAAAGTTATTATCCAAGATCATTCAGTGTATCCATCATAGTTCAATGAACCAAAGTCAACTATTGGCAGGGTTGGAATCTAATCCCAACATCTGCTCATAGATATTTAGTAAGAAAAACCATCTGGGATGCATGTTTTTAAATAAAACACATTCTGAGAGCCTTTTAGGAACACTCAGTGGAAATGTGTTGTATTTTGATATTGCTTCAGATTACATTCAATATAATACTTTGCCACCTCCAATTTGGAGCACATGACTCAGGGATTTAGAGACATGACTGAGGAGGGAGCAGAGATGTCACATCACTGGGCATGCAACACAATTTCAGAGCATCTTTATCCTGAAGAATTCAACATGCTTTGCAAATATAGTTTAATTAAACTTCACAGCAGGGGAATCTAAGGTGGAAGAGGGTAAGAAAGATTGTAAAAGAGAAGCACCTGAGTGCTTAGAAAATGAAATAGATGTGAGGGTGACCTTTCTATGATCATTGCCACTTTATTGATCTCAAAGGTGGGTTAGTCCCCTTCTCGAAGCTGTACACATTGCATTAAAGAAGGTGACCTTTTTCTCAATTGCTACATATTTTTAAGTCAAATATATGCCCATCTTTGCCTTTAATCATTTTTTCATCCTGTTAACTCAGAAAACAGCTACTGAGAAAGTGCATCAATTGGTACTTTGCTACATACTGTGAATAAAATGAATAATAAAGATGAGTAAGTTATAGCTCTTAATAACAAGGAAACTACAGTCTAGTAGAGAAATTAAGAAATGTATAAAAACTATTGTTAGTGCATAACATAATAAATACAATATTAACTCTTTGAAAGAACATTCAAAAATTTATTACAGATGGAATAACTCTAATCAAAGACAGCTGATTTTTGTCCTTCTGTTAATTCAGTTCATAAGGTTGAAATTTAGGAATCTTGAGTATTACTGGTTTTGCCTAACATGATTTTTTCCCTTTTTTTACATATGAGTTGAGTAAAGGTGTAGATGACATGACAATAAGAATTATGAATAGTATGAGACTATGAGAGTTAGAAGAAACAGTGAAAGTGAAAGTTGCTCAATCGGGTCTGACTCTTTGTGACCACAAGAACTATAGAGTCCATGAAATTCTCCAGGCCAGAATACTGGAGAGGGTAGCCATTCCCTTCTCCAGGGGATCTTCCCAACCCAGGGATCAAACCCAGGTCTCCTGCATTGCAGGCAGATTCTTTGCCAGCTAGCCACAAGGAAATCCCAAGAATACTGGAGTTGGTAGCCTATCCTTTCTCCAGGGGATCTTCCCAACCCAGGAATTGAACTGGGGTCTCCTGCATTGCAGGTGGATTCTTTACCAACTGAGCTATCAGGAAAGCCCCAAGGGGAATGATAAATTTGAGATCTAAGGCAGTATTAATAGTGTGGACAGATGGCCTGCATTTAATAAGAACACAGGCAATGGAAATTCATTTTTTAGTTCTGTATTTGAGTGCAAAAAACCAATGCTATAAGTTTATAAAGCTCTACTCACAAAGCTCATTTAGGAAAAACAAAACAAAACAAAACAACACTGTAACAACATCACCTAAGACTCACAGTATTTATACTATGTGCCAGATATTCAACTATATACTGTAAATATAAAATATATTATATATTTAATACTTTAATTAGGTATACATTATATATTTAATACTTTATATTATATATGCGTGTGTATATATATAAATTCCTCAGTAACATATATATAGAGAGAATATAGAATATATATAGAATATATATCTATATATATAGACTATGCCCTGGGCACTAATATTGTCTTCATTTTATAAGCGAGGAAATGAAGTATTGGGTAAGTTAAGTAATTAACCCAACTTGATTGCTGAGCCAATTATTTGAAGCATGATCTGTTTTGTGACAGATCAAGTCCCCAGTTCCCCACTTAATTTTTCAGTTATAATATGTAGGAGTGTTTTCTGGGCACTTAAGTACAAAGTAATGATGATAATAATGCTTTAAGGTGGATTTTGAGCTTCTTTTCAGATCTTTTTGAATTAAAATATAAAATTGTTGTTGTTGTTTAGTCACTAAGTTGTGTCCAACTTTTCTGTGACTGTAACCTGTCAGGCTCCCCTGACCCATGGAATTATCTGGGCAAGAATACTGGAATGGGGTGCCATTTCCTCCAGGGGATCTTTCCAACCCAGGGATCAAACCCTCCTCTCCTGCACTGGCAGTGGATTCTTTACCGCTGGAGCCATCTGTATGTGTGCTGGGGGTATAAACTCAGTTGCTCAGTCATGTCTGACTTTTTGCAACCCCACCTAGGAAGGCCAAAATACAAATTACTTACACATTATAAAGTCTATTTGGTCATGTTTCAAAGTAAAAAATGTCATAAAGAAATTAATAAAAATTATTTATTTAATGTTGCATGAGTCATTGAAAGGACAGATGTTGAAGTTGAAAATCCAGTACTTTGGCCATCTGATGCGAAGAGCTGACTCATTTGAAAAGACCATGATGCTGGGAAAGATTGAGGGCAGGAGGAGAAGGGGACGACAGAGGATGAGATAGTTGGATGCCATCACTGACTTAATGGACATGGGTTTGGGTAGACTCTGGCAGCTGGTGATGGATAGGGAGGCCTGGCATGCTGTAGTTCATGGCAAAGAGTTGGACGCGACTGAGCGACTGAACTGAACTGAGTTATGTTTTCTAGATGTATTTGTAAGCAGAAAATCTCATATCATTAATATTTTTAATGAAAACCACCCCTGATGGAGTGTGTTGTGATTTTTGAGTAACCGTTACTGTTATTTCTGTTGTGACCTTGACATTTTAATTGGCTTGCTTTGCATTTTAGAGCTTTTGCCTTGCTTTCCATTTATTCTTCTCTGCATGGAAGGATAAACGTTCTTCTCACTTAAGTCAGTTAACATCAAAATGTGTTTTTTACCTTTTCCATTAACAAATAAGTACTCTGCTTGGAGTTACAATAATAGAACAAAATATATTTTAAAGTAGAATTAAAATCCTCTCCCTGTGACATCCTAGTCTTTTTCTTTACCTCGATAAATACAGATGACCCTTGAACAAGGTGGATTTGAATTGCATGGGCCCATTATATGTGGATATATTTTTTCATAGCAAAATACTAGATTACTATACCACCTCTGATTGGTTGAATCCCTAGTGTGAAACCAGCCATGTGTTCAGACGGCTAATTATAAATTATACATAGGTTTGGACAGTGCCAAGAATCCATGCGCCTAATTCCCCAGTGGTAGCACCGCTAATACCCACCCCCACACACTGTTCAAGGGTCAACTCTACCAAATATTTTAAATGTTGAACCTAAGTTTCATGTGCATATCTGTTCTTCCATAATGTCTGGCATTGTGTTCCCACTGTTGAGTACATTTAACAAATAATTGTTTAAACATGACCTTGGAAGACAAGTTTAGAAAAATCAGTATATTTTATGTGACAGCAAAACATGGACTAAAAAAATACAGTAGATGCCCTACATATGAACCTTCAAGTTGCGAACATCCAAAGACATGAACATGCCTCGGCGTGTCCAATCACGTGTTAGTTCAAGTATCTAGAGTACATTGTCACATGCCTGCATCCTCTACAAATGGTTGTGCTTTTGTGACTTTACTTTACAGTGCTGTATAAAGTACAGCCAAACAATAAGCTTTATTTCAAGCCCAGGATGTCCAGAAGCAGGCATGAAAGCAATGTTTACAGCCAATTGTATTAGCTGGGTACCTAGGCTACCACTGTTGGACTTACAAACTAATTGGACTTACAAATATGCTCTCAGAATTGTATTTTTCCTTATGTAGGGGATTACTGTTTTGCAAGGAGATCCAACCAGTCCATTCTGAAGGAGATTTGCCCTGGGATTTCTTTGGAAGGAATGATGCTAAAGCTGAAACTCCAGTACTTTGGCCACCTCATGAGAAGAGTTGACTCACTGGAAAAGACTCTGATGCTGGGAAGGATTGGGGGCAGGAGGAGAAGGAGACAACAGATGATAAGATGGTTGGATGGCATCACGGACTCAATGAACGTGAGTCTGAGTGAACTCTGGGAGATGGATGGACAGGGAGGCCTGGTGTGCTGCAATTCATGGGGTCACAAAGAGTTGGACACGACTGAGCGACTGAATTGAACTGAACTGCTTATAGTATCATAAAACATAAACTACCAACTTTCAAAGCCCAACTAAAATAGAATACAAAGATTGGGTCTTATAAATAAAAGTAATATCAAATATCCTTTCTATAAAGCCACCTAAAACTAAATTCATATTGAGAGACTCAAAGCTATGTGCATGCCTGCTCAGTTGCTAAGTCCAGTCCAACTCTTTGCAACCCCATGGACTGCAGCTCTCTAAGCTCCTCTGTCCATGGGATTTCTCAGGCAAGAGTACTGTAGTGGGTTACCATTTGCTCCTCCAGGAGATCTTTCCGACCTAGGGATTGAACCTGAGTCTCCTGTGTCTCCTGCATTAGCAGATGCATTCTTTACCACTGAGCCACCTGGGAAACCCCAACCCAAAGGTGAGCTTTCTAAATTTTGCTTTCAAATGTTCCAGACCCACCATAGCCCTGGAACTCTCCACAGCTGAGTCTCTTGGGAAAGACAGGGATGCTTATGGGTGTTGGGATAAATTACTGCCTGTCTTTCATCATTTCATCTGCTCTTTAAAAATTATCTCTCTGATGGCTTTGTTTCTCTAAAAGTGTTATATCAGAAGAAGCGCAGAAGTCCCATGAGAAAGAAGACATAATTCCCCATGCTGGGTGGAGACTCCCTATAGGACCCTGAAGGAGTGATGACCTGTATCAGTCTATAGCAGTATTTCAGAAAGTGGCAAGACTTGGAGATGCTAGAAGAATGATGTACCTGTGAGGCCAGACTCCATTTATTCATTCCTAATTCATTCAACAGCTCCCACTGAAGCTTTCTGTGTGCCAAGCACTGGGATAGACACCTGGGATACATCACCAGAGAAATGAAAAATTGCTGCCCTTCAGGAACTTATATCTGGAAAAGAGAGATAATAGACAATGTTCATCATAAATAAATACCTTATAAAGGGTGCTCAAGTGCAATAATTGTGATTTTAAAAAAGCAAGGTCAGAGTGATCACTCAGGAATGTGGGGAGGGGGCCTGATAATTTTAAATAGAACCATCACAGTAGGCTTCACGAGGCCTTCGTGTCTTTGAAAAGAAGAAATTTTAGTAAAGACTTGAAGGAGGCAAGGGCTTAGCTCCTGAGCTGTTCGGAGAATGAATGATCCAGGTAGCCAGAACAACTCATTCAAAGGCCTGAAGGCAGGAAGGGTCCTGACATTTCTGTAGAAGAGGCTCATATGTGTCGGGGGTGGGAAGAGAGTGAATGTATGTTTGTGGGAGAGAGACAGATGCTGGCTGTTAGCCGTTGTAAGGATTTGGGCTTTTATTCTGAATGAAGAGGTGAGTTATTGGAGTTTTGACCTGAGCAGTGACACAATCTTTGTTTTCAAAAGATCACACTAGTTTCTCTGTTAAGAATAGACTGTTTGGGGATAGGTTGGCAGGGGCGGGGAACTCAAAGGGAAAAAACCATTAGACTGACAAACCAGGGAAGATAGGCTGACAGCTTGAACCATGCTTGCAGCAGCAGAAGCTGAGAAAAATGGTTGGATTGTGGATGCACAATGAAGGTAGACTCCGCAGGATGGCCTCATGGCTTAGGTACGAGATGAGCGAGAAAGACCGCAACTGAGAATAAGAAATCAAAGACTTAGTTGCAAGCGTCTTAGTATCAGGTTAAAAAAATTTCTAGTTTGTAAGCAAATGGGAGTATCTGAAAGGAACACATGATTTCAAAAGAAAGACATCCCTGGTCATCACAGTAGCCTGAAGATGAAAAGTCTTGTCTCAATTTTTGGGTGCCTCAGAAATCTCTCCAGATTTTTACATGACCTGACAGAGGACAGGGGAGATTAATAATGTAAGTTGCATGTCCCCATAATCCGTCAGCTGCACTGTGCTCAGTCAGTCGTAGACTCCCTGGTCCAGTTACAGCTGTTCAAATATGTGCTTACACACATAAGGGTGCAGCTTGTCAAGTTTCCCACAAATTGGGCACACCTGTGGAACACGCCGCTCTTAAACAGCGTTATATACTTCATCCCTCTCTTCCAGTCTCTGCTCTGGTCCAGCACAACTGCTAACCTGCCTTCTCAGATCCTAGCTTGATTTTGTGCGTGTTTCTCTGTCAATGTGACTTCTTTAGCTCAACCTGTGGCTTATAAATCCATCCACTGTGTTGCTTGTGGTTTGCTCATTCTCTCCTGAATTGAAAATTGGCAAACTTTTTTCTATAAAAAGCCAAGCAGTCAATATTTGAGGCTTTGTGGGCCGTGTATAGTCTCTGGTACACATCCTTCCATGTCTTTGCTATTTGTTTCTTTTTGTTGTTGTTTCTTTGAAAACCGTTTTAAAAATAAGAAATCCATTCTCATCTCAAAGGTCAATAATTCTGTTTGTATATATATGCATGTTTGAGGAATGTGTATCTGTATTCAACATAATTAGACATTTCAAATCAATCTTTCAAAGAAGCTGTATCAATGTACACTGCCAATACTTGGTGTTTTTCATATTTGTATGTTTTCTTAATGATTTATCAAGTTAAACAACCTCTCAGTTTCACAGGCTATTCTGATAAATATAAACTGGTGATTTTTTTTTTTTTTGGCCATGACATGTGAGCACTTTGTTCCCAGACTAAGGATTGAACCCACTCCCTCTACACTGGAAGTATGGACTCTTATCCACTTGACTGTCAGGGAAATTTCCTGAAACAAATCAATTAAATTGAAGCAAATAAAAAATAAATCATAATTACCAAATAAGAGTTTGTGAGCTAAGATTATTTCATCATATTATTCTGGTGGCTCCCATTTCAAGTAGAGTAAAATGTAAACATCTTGTCTTATAAAAACTATCCAATCTGGTCCCTGGCTACCTCTCTGACCTAATTTCTTGAACATGTATCTTCAGTTATTGTGACCTTTTAAAAGCTTCTTGCCACAAGGCCTTTGCAGCAGTTGTGTCTTATGAAATGAGGAATAACCTTACCCTGATCTTCTTACGATTGGCTCCTACTCTTCAACCAGGTGTCAAGTTAAATGTCACCCACTGTGAGCATCCTTCTCTGCTCACTCCATCTGACCAATCTGGCAGTCACTCTCCTCATCACTGTACTAGAATTCTCCACATAGCACTCATCACCTCTGACAATTTTAGGGACTATGTCTGTCTTACTTTTATATTTGCACCTCCTGGAGCAGTACTTACACATAGTGTGTTCTCAGTAAATGTTAATAAGAGGATATAGGTGATAGCATAAGGTGAACAATGTCAGATGTGTGATCTCCAGAGAAAAAGGTTTAGTTTCAGGACCAGGGACCAGGCTTGATCACTCAAGAGAGTTTGTGTAGCAGAGTCTTGTTAAAGTAAGAAAAGGGATAGGGAAAGCTTCTGACATAGACATCAGAAAGGGGATGGAAAGTGCTACCCTTGCTAGCGATAGCAAGGGAGTTATATACTTTTTAAATTATTTATTACAATAAATAATAAGAATGTCTCAAGTCTGTGAAAATGTTACCAGACCCACTCCCACAATTTACATTTTAAGATATCAGGATTCAGTTCGGTTCAGTTGCTCAATTGTGTCTGACTCTTTGCAACACATGGATGGCAGCATTCCAGGTCTCCCTGTCCATCACCAACTCCTGGAGTTTACTCAAACTCATGTCCATTGACTTGGTGATGCCATCCAACCATCTCATCCTCTGTCATCCCCTTCTCCTCCCACCTTCAGTCTTTCCCAGCATCAGGATCTTTTCAAATGAGTCATTTCTTCACATCAGGTGGCCAAAGGATTGGAGTTTCAGCTTAAGCATCAGTTCTTCCAATGAATATTCAGGACTGATTTCCTTTAGAATGGACTGGTTGGATCTCCTTGCATATCAGGATTAGTCAGAAGGTTTTTAGGAAGGAAAAACTGTTCTCAGGCAAGATGCATTGTTGTTATATAATCCCTGCTGCAGTCGCTTCAGTCGTGTCTGACTCTGCAACCCCATAGACGGCAGCCCACCAGGCTCCCCGCCACTGGGATTCTCCAGGCAAGAACACTGGTGTGGGTTGCCATTTCCTTCTCCAATGCATGAAAATGAAAAGTGAAAGTGAAGTCACTCCCGACTCTTCATGACCCCATGGACTGCAGCCCACCAGGCTCCTCTGTCTATGGAATTTTCCAGACAAGAAATCCCTAGTACAGAGTTAAACTAAGTTGTGTAATCATCAGTTCTGGGCTTAAAGGAAAAACAAAAACAAAACTACTTTATGTGACTAAGACTAAGGAATGTAGAGAAAAAAAAGTTTGTCCTTTCCTCTTTCTTGAGAATTCCAGACCCCTATCTCCATCCGAGGTCAGGGGTGGAGGACAAGAGTGCCAAGCTGAGATGCGACAGCACAGGAGCAGCTGAGAGGAGCTACCCCATGTCCAAAGGGCAGTGGCTGCGTGGGTGCAGGAGGGCCTAGAGGAGCTATTCCATGTTCAAGGTCAGGAGGGGCAGCGGTGAGGAGATGCCCCTCATCCAGGGTAAGGCACAGCAGCTGTGCTTTGCTGGAGCAGCCGTGAAGAGATACCCCACGTCCAAGGTAAGAGAAACTCAAGTAAGAAGGTAGGTGTTGCAAGAGGGCATCAGAGGACAGACACACTGAAAACATAATCACAGAGAACTAGTCAATCTAATCACACTAGGACCACAGCCTTGTCTAACTCAATGAAACTAAGCCATGCCCATGGGGCCACCCACTGCGGGTCATGGTAGAGAGATCTGACAGAATGTGGTTCACTGGAGAAGGGAATGGCAAACCACTTCAGTATTCTTGCCTTGAGAACCCCATGAACAGTATGAAAAGGCAAAATGATAGGATACTGAAAGAGGAACTCCCCAGATCAGTAGGTGCCCAATATGCTACTGGAGATCAGTGGAGAAATAACTCAGAAAAAATGAAGGAATAGAGCCAAAGCAAAAACAATACCCAGTTGTGGATGTGACTGGTGATAGAAGCAAGGTCTGATGCTATAAAGAGCAATACTGCATAGGAACCTGGAATGTTAGGTCCATGAATCAAGGCCAATTGGAAGTGGTCAAACAAGAGATGGTAAGAGTGAACGTCGACGTTTTAGGAATCAGCGAACTAAAATAGATTGGAATGGGTGAATTTCACTCAGATGACCATTATATCTACTACTGCAGGCAGGAATCCTTCAGAAGAAATGGAGTAGCCATCATGGTCAACAAAAGAGTCTGAAATGCAGTACTTGGATGCAATCTCAAAAATGACAGAATGATTTCTGTTTGTTTCCAAAGCAAACCATTCAAGATCACAGTAATCGAAGTCTATGCCCCAACCAGTAATGCTGAAGAAGCTGAAGTTGAACGGTTTTATGAAGACCTACAAGACCTTTTAGAATGAAAACCCCCCAAAAGACTTCTTTTTCATTATAGGGGACTGGAATGCAAAAGTAAGAAGTCAAGAAACACCTGGAGTAACAGGCAAATTTGGCCTTGGAATGCGGAATGAAGCAGGGCAAAGACTAATAGAGTTTTGCCAAGAAAATGCACTGGTCATAGCAAA
>SJYW01040265.1:46895-59070 GCA_006410735.1 Raphicerus campestris
TTTTGGGGGGCTCCAAAATCACTGCAGATGGTGAATGCAGCCATGAAATTAAAAGACGCTTACTCCTTAGAAGAAAAGTTATGACCAACCTAGATAGCATATTGAAAAGCAAAGACATTACTTTGCCAACAAAGGTTCGTCTAGTCAGGGCTATGGTTTTTCCAGTGGTCATGTATGGATGTGAGAGTTGGACTGTGAAGAAAACTGAGTGCTGCAGAATTGATGCTTTTGAACTGTGGTGTTGGAGAAGACTCTTGAGAGTCCCTTGGACTGCAAGGAGATCCAACCAGTCCATTCTGAAGGAAATCAGCCCTGGGATTTCTTTGGAGGGAATGATGCTAAAGCTGAAACTCCAGTATGTTGGCCACCTCATGTGAAGAGTTGACTCATTGGAAAAGACTCTGCTTCTGGGAAGGATTGGGGGCAGGAGGAGAAGGGGACGACCGAGGATGAGATGGCTGGATGGCATCACGGACTTGATGGACGTGAATCTGAGTGAACTCTGGGAGATGGTGATGGATAGGGGGGCCTGGCGTGCTGCAATTCATGGGGTTGCAATGAGTCAGACACGACTGAGCCGCTGAACTGAACTGATCTCTTCATCAGGGACCCCAGACTTCTTATCAACCTGCCTAGGGATTGACTCTCTCATAGGTACTAGGTATGTCATTCATGGTATCTGGCTGTCCTCATCATTTATTCATGGAATGTCTTCAGTGGTCCTAGCATGCAGCCACCTTGTGACAAATGTGAACTGCATTGAAAGCATAACTTTAGTAAGAACTCCTCTAAAATCCAGGGCTTCCCTGGTGGCTTAGTGGTAAAGAATCTGCCTGCCAATGCAGGATATGTAGGAGAAGCAGGTTCGATCCCTGAATTGGGAAGATTCCCTGGAGGAGGAAAAGGCAACCCACTCAAGTATTCTTGCCTGGAAAATGCCATGGACAGAGGAGCCTGGTGGGTTGTAGTCCATGTGGTTGCAAAGAGTCAGATTCAACTTAGTGACTGAGCTCAGGCATGAGTCTCTAACATCTGAGTCAGAAAGCAGAGAAATAACTGCCAGAAGACAGTCAACCTACATCTGAGAGATCATGAAATCGAACTGTGACTGGAGAAGCCATGCCAGAATAGAATGTGCTGAAGTGAGAGGCTAGGGAGTGCAGAGGGAGGAAACTCAAAGTCAGCAAGGGAAGGCAGCTGAGCGAGAGTGAGAGCTAAAAGGATCACCTTGGGGATCCAAGGGCAGAAATGGCTCTCCGCAAAGTCAGACCTGTACCATTGTAACCCTTGACCTTCAATTTCCATAGAATTTCACTTCAATTCAAAGTATAGCACAGGGATCTCTGCTCAATATTCTGTTATAACCTAAATATGATAAGTATTTGAAATAGAGTAGATACATGTTTATGTATAACAGAATCACTTTGCTGTACCCCTGAAACTAATACAACATTTTTAACCAGCTACACTCCAATATAAAATAAAAGTTAGAAAAAAACAAAGAAAATCATGCTTTTTTACAGTAGCTTGAAGAAAATGGTATTCTTTATATGCAGTTGAAGCCTGACCATAATATTATGGTAGCTTGCGGGTGATTAATTAGTCATCAGTTGATTACTATTTATTTACTGAACATCAGGTCAATTCATTTGTTTTGTTTTTGTTTAATTGCTAAGTTGTGTTTCCCTCTTCTGTGACCCCTTGGATTGTAACCTGCCAGGCTCCTCTATGGGATTTTCCAGGCAAGAAAAGTGGAGTGGGTTGCATTTCCTCCTCCAGGGGATCTTCCTAACCCAGGGATCAAACCCGCATCTCCTGCACTGGCAGGTGGATTCTTTACCACTGAGCCACCAGAGAAGCCCATTAGATCAGGTCACTAAAAGCATTAATTGGATAATGCCAATTTCAAGTTAATCATTCTACGAAAATTTAAGATATAATTTTAACAATAGAATAATAGAGTACAGCTGGAATAGTTTTGTTTTCTCTGAGCCCTTCCCCTCCTGGCAGTCAGTGGGCACCTTGCATTTTTCTGTGATGATCTGAGACCTCCTGCAGTGAACAAGACAGCCTCCACATAATCAGGAGCAATCAAGAGGGATGATTTTGCACTGTTTGGTTATAATTAGACCAGCTTTTTAAAAAAATTATACATGGCTTTGAAAACCAACAACCTTCATCTCAATTCCTCTAGGAAGAGATGCAGAGTGGTAAAGTGGATTGAGGACTTGGTAACTAGAACTAGGAAAAAGGAAACAGAAAAGAATATTGCTAGATTTCTCTTCATCCCCAAACTGCAAAGTGGAGAGCAGACAAAAATAATAGCCTGATTCCCTGCACCTTTGAACAATAACCTTCATTACTCTATTCCCAAAGGAAAGCTGGCTGGCAACAGACCCTCAAAGTACTGATGGACTTTCTCATACACTTGTTCTAACCCTAGTTTTTCCTTTTCATTTCAAGATCAGAGATACTGTGTGTGTGTGTGTATATATATATAATTCAGATATCTTATTGTTTCCTGGCCACTGTCTCCAGTTGTCTTTAGTGTATGAGGTATATAAATGTTTTAACTCAGTGGTACTAACTGTTTAGTTCAGTTCAGTCGCACAGTTGTGTCCAGCTCTTTGGGATCCCATGGATTGCAGCACGCCAGGCTTCCCTGTCCATCACCAACACCTGGAGCTTACTCAAACTCATGTCCATCGAGGCAGGGATGCCATCGAACCACCTCATTCTCTGTCATCTCCTTCTCCTCCCACCTTCAGTCTTTCCCAGCATCAGGGTCTTTTCCAATGAATCATATCTTCGCATCAGGTGGCCAAAGTATTGGAGCTTCAGCTTCAGCATCAGTCCTTCCAATGAATACTCAAGACTGATTTTCTTTAGAATAGACTGATTGGACCTTCTTGCAGTCCAAGTGACTCTCAAGAGTCTTCTCCAACACCACAGTTCAAAAGCATCAATTCTTCAGTGCTCAGCTTTCTTTATAGTCCATCTCTCACATCTATACATGACTACTGGAAAAACCATAGCTTTGACTAGACAGACCTTTGCTGGAGAAGTAATGTCTCTGCTTTTTAATATGCTATCTAGGTTGGTCATAGGTTTTCTTGCAAGGAGAAAGTGTCTTTTAATTTCGTGGCTGCATTCACCATCTGCAGTGATTTTNTATACATGACTACTGGAAAAACAATAGCTTTGACTAGACAGACCTTTGCTGGAGAAGTAATGTCTCTGCTTTTTAATATGCTATCTAGGTTGGTCATAGGTTTTCTTGCAAGGAGAAAGTGTCTTTTAATTTCGTGGCTGCATTCACCATCTGCAGTGATTTTGGAGCCCCCCACAAAATAGTCTCACACTGTTTCCATTGTTTCCCCATCTATTGGCTATGAAGTGATGGGCCCAGATGCCATGATCTTAGTTTTCTGAATGTTGAGTTTTAAGCCAACCTTTTTCACTCTCCTCTTTCACTTTCATCACAAGGATCTTTAGTTCTTCGCTTTCTGCCATAAACGTGGTGTCATCTGTGTATTTGAGGTTATTGATATTTCTCCCGGCAATCTTGATTCCAGCTTGTGCTTCATCCAGCCCGGCATTTCTCATGATGTATTCTGCATATAAGTTAAATAAGCAAGGTGACAATATACAGCCTTGATGTACTCCTTTCCTCACCTGGAACCAGTCTGTTCTTCCATCTCCAGTTCTCACTGTTGCTTCCTGACCTGCATGTAGGTTTCTCAGGAGGCAGATAAAGTGATCTGGCATTCCCATCTCTTGAAGAATTTTCCACAGCTTGTTGTTATCCACACAGTCAAAAGTTTTGGCATAGTCAATAAAGCAGATGTTTTTCTGGAACTCCCTTGCTTTTTCCATGATCCAGCGGATGTTGGCAATTTGATCTCTGGTTCCTCTGCCTTTTTTAAAACCAGCTTGAACATCTGGAAGTTCGTGTTTCACATACTATTGAAGCCTGGCTTGGAGAATTTTGAGCATTACTTGCTAGCATGTGAGATGAGTGCAATTTTGCATTGCCTTTCTTTGAGATTGGAATGAAAACTGACCTTTACCAGTTCTGTGGCCACTGCTGAGTTTTCCAAATTTGCTGGTATATTGAATGCAGCACTTTCACAGCATCACCTTTTAGGATTTGAGTTAGCTCAACTGGAATTCCATCACCTCCACTAGCTTTGTTCATAGCGATCCTTCCTAAGGCCCACTTGACTTATTCCAGGATGTTTGGCTCTAGGTGAGTGATCACATCACTGTGGTTATCTGGGTCATGAAGGTATTTTTTGTGCAGTTCTTCTGTGTATTCTTGCCATGGTTTCTTAATATCTTCTGCTTCGTTTACTAACTGTCACATGGGCAAATACACAGTATTTGTAGCCACTGTCATTTTGGTATAGAAAAAATTANAGGTGAGTGATCACATCACTGTGGTTATCTGGGTCATGAAGGTATTTTTTGTGCAGTTCTTCTGTGTATTCTTGCCATGGTTTCTTAATATCTTCTGCTTCGTTTACTAACTGTCACATGGGCAAATACACAGTATTTGTAGCCACTGTCATTTTGGTATAGAAAAAATTAGTTATAGTGATAGCAAACGAGTTTCTGATTATTTATTGAAGTCAACATTTAGGAAGCATTGAATAAGCCTTAACATGAAGGCAGGCTGTAGGTCCTTCAAGAACGATGGTAATTTCTTTTTCCTTATTTATGTATTTTGCATGTATGTGCTCAGTCCTTTCCAACCCTTTGTGATCCCAGGGACTGTAACCCNTTATTAGAGAGGTTTAATCTCTTCTGAATTTTTTGTTCTATATTACATGATTAGACAGAAATCTAAAAATTTTCCAAAATGTATAGTAAGTTGACTATTCAATTTTGCACACAGTAGTAACTGACTCTAAGGCTAGGGTCGGGGACCTGAATTTTCTTGACTTTCTCCTTTTTTATGGATGCAATGTCATTTAGAAAACAAACACAACTACAAAATAGGAAACTAAATAATAAAGTTTGTATCTTTAAGGCTTTAGTATGTGTGCTAACCAGGAAACTTCCTGATCTGAAATCTCATTCTTCATAAACTAAGCCTCTTAAGTAGACTGTAGTAAAAAATCAACTTACCCATCTTGCTTTTTGAAATTTATTTATTTTTAATTGGAGGATAATTGCTTTACACGTTTGTTTCTGCCATATCAACATGAATCAGGCATAGGTATACATATGTCCCCTCCCTCTTGAACTTCCCTCCCACTTCCCACCCCATCCTTCTCCTCTAGGTTGTCACAGAGTGCTCTGTGACATCTTGCTTTTGCTCTGGATTATCTAGATGCTTCTCTTCCAATTTTCTTGGCTCAGTGGAAAATACCTGAGTAGACATTTT
Organism: Raphicerus campestris; assembly: GCA_006410735.1. Classification (NCBI taxonomy): domain Eukaryota; kingdom Metazoa; phylum Chordata; class Mammalia; order Artiodactyla; family Bovidae; genus Raphicerus; species Raphicerus campestris. The sequence continues at coordinate 52,285 of SJYW01040265.1, forward strand.
CATGTGTTCTTTTATTCATGCGATCTATTTTTGACCATGGATGTTCTCATTCAGAGCAATGGGTCAGTATCATAATGGCTTTATGTTTACGTGTCCAGATCACAAGGCTTATGAAAATCACTTTTCATCAAGGGGCTCGCTGCCTGACTGCACTGGGAGAGCTCCAGGGTGACGCAACCCTTGCAAGATTTTATTGCTTCCATTGCTTCTGCAGTGTTTAATGGGTTGCATTTCGAAAGTTCACTCTCCTCTCACCTCAGGTATACCTTATTAGATTATCTCATTTTAATTACCTTGTTCCTATTTTCATCACATNGAAAATCACTTTTCATCAAGGAGCTCGCTGCCTGACTGCACTGGGAGAGCTCCAGGGTGACGCAACCCTTGCAAGATTTTATTGCTTCCATTGCTTCTGCGGTGTTTAATGGGTTGCATTTGGAAAGTTCACTCTCCTCTCACCTCAGGTATACCTTATTAGATTATCTCATTTTAATTACCTTGTTCCTATTTTCATCACATTGCCATAATTTCCCTTCATGCCTAATTTGTTAGCTACTTTAATGGAAAAGAAAAAAAGCATGCCCTGGTCTTTCAGCCCTGTTTCTGATCATCAGAACTGAATATGTCGTGGCAAACTTGCTAATGAAAACCAGCTGATGACAAGTTCCTTGACTGTAACTTTGGGAGCCTGCTGAAATAAGGTGAAAAAAATCCACAACTTTAATGCTTGAAAGAGATAGAATGCTCTCATCATAAACTGAGAAATTTCTCAATAAAAGCAAAAGAATGTCAACTGAAAAGTTTTCCAAAAGCTTTTTTATTTGTCAAGATATTTTCAATCCAGAGGAGACTGTCACATACCTTATTACTATGCTAATATGTTATCTCACAGCTATAATTTTGACATAGTTATTTCTGACAAATGGGCAAGTATTTAAAGCTATTTTAATATATTTGCATCATTTATCTCATATACACATATATACATACTTTGTCTATTGTTAACCCCCTCTATTCTGTTAGGTTTTTGTGTTGTATTTCATGAATATCTTTGTCATTCTGAGGGGGGATTTTTTCCTTCCAGGCCAAAACAGATTTTTTTTAAAAGGGGTGCATATTTCCCCTATGTCATAATGTAACCATTTTAAATACATGTATGGAAAACGTCCTGTGAGCCTGACAGACATCGGTGGAATTTTGATCCTGCTGCTTTTTACCAGTGTTGATTTTTTCCTACTTCTGTGAGTTTCACCATTCTCATCTGTGTGTGCATGCGTGTGTGCTAAGTCACTTCAGCCGTGTCCAACTCTGTGTGACCCTGTGGGTGGTAGCCCACCAGGCTCCTCTGTCCATGGGGTTCTCCAGGCAAGAATACTGGAATGCATGCCTTCCTCCAGGAAATCTTCNTTCTCATCTGTGCGTGCATGCGTGTGTGCTGTCACTTCAGCCGTGTCCAACTCTGTGCGACCCTGTGGGTGGTAGCCCACCAGGCTCCTCTGTCCATGGGGTTCTCCAGGCAAGAATACTGGAATGCATGCCTTCCTCCAGGAAATCTTCCTGACCCAGGGATCAAACCCTTGTCTATTCCATCTCCTGCAAAGAACTTGCTGGTGGGTTCTTTACCACTAGCACCACCTGGGAAGCCCTCTTATCTGGGAGACAGATAGATCCTGATAGATACAACCACCCCTTCCTGCCTGACAATCTAGGTTCCAGAAACATTAAGTGGCTTGGACACTTAATGCATCTCCATACAAACCATGTTCCTTTTTTCTTTTATGACTTTAAGCTGCACTCTGTGCTCTCCACTCTCCCAGCTACTTTGCCAGTCTCAGGTCTACACCTCTTTCGGCTCAGGTATCTCTTCCTGCAGGAAAGCTTCAACAGGTGACCCACCCCTCCTCATTCCATTTAGCTTCAGGTTGGGAGTACCTTCTCTGTATCCCCACACCTCCAGCCCCATCACCATCATGGCATCTAACAAAGTGCATTTTAAAATATATCTGCATGTTTGTACCCCTTGTGGTGGTCGTTCAGTTGCTCAGTCATGTCACACTCTTTGAGAACCCATGGACTGCAGCCCACCAGGCTTTCCTGTCTTTCATAGTCTCTCAGAGTTTGCTCAAACTCATATCCCTTGGATTCCTTCACAGACTGAAAGCCACAGGGGGGCTGAGGCCACCCGTGCCTGGAGCATCACTTTATCCCCTTAGTTAACACAGTGTCTGTCACAAAGAAAGCAGTCTATTAGAACCATCCCTTCCCTTCCTAGGCTCCCAAATCTTCCTGGATTCAGCTAACTGTTCAAATTGTTCACAAAATGTCCTCATGAGTTTTCCGTGGTTTCTAGGCCACACCATAATCACAGTGCTCCACACATTATTTCTTTTTAGTCTGTCTTCTCATCTATACTGTGAGATCTCTGAAAGCCAGAGTTTCATCTTTTTCATCCCAAGATCCTCAGAGTCTTTTATAAGACCTGTCATAGCATGGGCACTTGGCAAATGCCAATTGAGATGAATAATTACTTTGGTAATAATTATTACCAGCTTTCTAGTTAAGAGAAGTTAAATCACATTCTGGTTTGTAAATATCAGCAACTTGATTGATAAAGATACAAAATTTTCTATTTGTGTGTCATATGTGGAAATTTCTACCTACAAGTTGGTTGAATTCATAAAGAAGCTGTATTCCCTTCTGTGAAAATAAAGTGTAGCTTTTTTGATTAAATGTTAAAAATGTTTTTATCTCTCTCTCAGCTATCCCTGTTTAAATGCTGTCTGGAGGCAGCCTTTAAAGTTATGAAAGGAACTTCGCATGTGCTTTCAAAGATTAACGTCCATCTCAATGATCCATTGTGAGGTCTTACTGCTCACTATAATAGACTCGACCTTATTGGGTCATTTGTTAAAATCATACCATTTAATTTGATGTGTTGCTATTTGTAATCATGACTCAGCCTTGGCTAGGACTTCAGTGTGTCCATTGTCCTGCTTTTTCACCCTTACTTAACTCCCTAGCTCATTCTATACAACAGATAATTCAAACGTTTGCCATTTGTTTCAAATTCATAATCACAGGCAGAGCACGCATGCTTAGCTGACTTTGCCTCCTACTTCAGTGATACAGTCAGTGACAACTAAGGTTGATCTCTGCCATTTGTAAACCTCTCTGATTTTCCATATCATCAGTCCTGCTCACCCTGTCTGTCTCCTCCTCCTCTTTTTCTTCCATCAAGTTTCCATTCCATCATTCTTCAGTGAAAATTTTTCTAACAAACTTTCTATTTTATCCCCATATATAATTCTTTGACTTCTTGCTTATTGAGATCACCAATAACCAATTTATTGAAATAGATGTGATACCTTCTTATTTTGCATAAAACTCAACCTTTCCACTGCATAACTTGAAGCCATCAAATATGGCTTCAAGGCTTCTGGCCTCTCCCTGCATGACATCTGCTTCCAATCCCCTTGTCTTGTTCAGCCTATATCCAATACAATGTAACCCCAATGAAAATGATCTTTTTCCTCTGCAAATGCAGTTTCAACACTAATGGTCTACTAGCTTTCCTTTTTATTCTTAAGCACCTTGTGCACGAAAACTCTATAGGTATTAGTGCTGCAGTATTTGACACTACTGGTTATCCACTTCCTTCTAGAAAGTCTTCCTTGCCTCTAAAATGAAGTTTTCTTTTCTTCCTCCTCTTCCTTCAAAGTTGTTCTTGCTCACTCTGTCCTCTATAGTTCCCTTTGCTTCTGCTGATCTCCTCAGTCAAGATTTCTTCAAGGAACTGGCCTGGGCTCTTTACTCCCTGGGATAATTTCATTCATTCTTTTGGCTCCAATTATCACTTTTCTTTTAATCACTCTTACATTGTCAACACCAAATCTAACCTCACTCTTTTAAAGTAACCCCTAAATATACAGAGGAGATTATTGTAAATACAGGGGTTCTCTAAATGCTTATTAAGATGATTTATGTTGATGATATTTATGTTTATTGTTATTTATTAACAAAAACAAATGTAATATATTTTAGTATGTAACATATTACATACTAATATATTTTAGTATATAATTTAATCTGGTTCTTGTTTTTATTCAAGAGCTATTGAGTTGACACCCTAGCACTTTCAAAATATGTTGCAAAAAAATCTGGTTTTTTTGGTGTTGTTTGTTTCAGAAATCCCTCACACAAAATAAAGAAATCTACTTAAACTGTGTGGGCTAAATATACAACTGGTGTTTGTTTTCTTATAGGACATGGGGAATTTGTCTGTTTTGCAGCACTACCTACAATATTTAGGCCTGAAAAGACTAGAACTTAGAATCTCTTAAGGAAAGAAAGTATTATTTTGATAACTTCCACAAAACTTTCCTTACTCCAAATAGAGAGCCAATGTCACTGTGATAATTTGCACTAAGATTTCTGATTAATTGCCTTGTGAGAATTTAATCAGTTATATTTTATCCTTTAGACAGAGAAACAATCTCATTGTCCATGTGTAGGTGAAGAGTGTACATATCAATAACATCAATGGCAACTACAATGAAAACTGATTAGGTGCTGGCTCAGATGGTAAAGAATCTGCCTGCAATACAGGAGACCCAGGTGCAACCCCTGGGTAGGAGAGATCCCCTGGAGTGGGGAATGGCTACCCACTCCAGTATTCTTGTCTGGACAATTTCATAAACAGAGGAGCCTGGTGGGCTACAGTTCATGGTGTTGCAGAGTCGGACACGACTGAGCAACTAACACACTATGTGAAAGCACAATACTGAGAGCTTTACAGGTATTCTCATTTAATCTTCACAATAATCCAAAGGGGTAGTAGATACTATTTTTATCACTTGACAAATAAGGACACTGAGGTTCAGGCACCATCAGTAACTTACCTGAATGTCATATAGCTAGTAAACAGCAAAGCTGAAATTTGAATTCATATCTGTCTAATTCCAAAATTAACCTTCTTATCCAGCATTGAGGGTAAAGAACACAGATCTCTATATCAAAGTAAGTCTCTCATCTTAGCTCTGCCATTATCCAGTTCTGTTACTTTGAGCAAATCACATAAACTCAATGAGTCTTAACATCTACACAAACATACTCATCATTGAGTATGTTTGTGAATTGTGAATGAAAGTCTCCTATATCTCCAAGAATTTTCCACCTTTTGTTTTCTCAACTTCTTCTTCTCAATTCTTCAGATCCTCAGGATAATAGAATAGAGTTTCAGACTGAGAGTCAATAGATAAATGTTTTTATAAAGAAAAAGCTGATTATAATCTCAGAGTGAGAAATTGATATACTTATGTTATCGTTATATTTCAACCACTTGAGATACTACTATATCCTAGGGACTGTAAGCATTAAGTGCACAACTGAGCAAAACAGAAAGGATCTTGAGCACATGTATTTGCCCTCTGCTGCATCTGAAGACAAAAAAAATCAAGGACTCTGTACTTGTCGATCCAGTGCTATAGTAACCATCAGCTGTGATCACCTTTCTAAATTATGTGTTTAAGATTTTCCCCAAGTTTCAGGTGGCTCAGTGGTAATGAATCTGCCTGCTAATGCAGGAAACACAGGTCAGAAAGATCCTCTGAGGAAATAAATGGCAACCCACTCCAGTATTCTTGCCTGGAAAAAATCCCACGGACAGAGGAGCCAGGTGGGCTACAGTCTATGGGGTCCCAAAGAGTCAGACATGACTGAGCTTGCGCACACGTTTTATTCCTAGTTTCAGCATTGGGTTTCTGGCCATATCATCAAAATAAACAGGCAAACCCAATACCACAGCATTAAAATATTTGGACCATGTCTTCCTGAAAGCAGAATTGACATAATTTTTTCTTATTTAATGGGGAAGAGTAATTTTCCCCTCCTTTCCTTGATGCTGTCATTTAATGATAACTTTGATGTCCTTGGTTATCCTGATGTCCTTTATAATGATGCATTCCCTATACAAATGATTAAAAATTATTAAAAGCTCAAAAATGCATGTCACATAGTAAGCTCATTTCTACCAAGCAAATTTAAGCATTTTGACAAAAAGTAATTTTGCAACTGCAATGCATTTTCATTTCTCTTTCCTCAAAAAATTGCTTACATTAAAAAAACTGTGTATACTGTGTATGAAAATCATCTAAGTTTTCTATTATAACTTTTTTAGTCTTTCATTTTATTATAGATGGAAGAAATGCGAGATATTGCTCTTAAGGAAAATAATATAAACTCTAAAATTATTATTTTCTAAAATATGTATATAAAATCATACTCAAGCTAACATTAAGTGCAATGTGAAATAGCTACATATAAAACAAAACAGAGCAAAACACATAGTGTGCTCTTTAACCCACTGGAAAGCTAAGAAATACAAAAGCTAAATGACAGATAAGTTATTGCTTACAGAGGATTGAAGTGGTAGTTTCCATCCCTGGAGGGAATGGAGGAAGGAGAAATAAGGAGAAATCACACCAAGTTGGTGAAGTTTTACTAATAAAGTGTGAATTGGTATGGAAGATTAGAAATGTGAGGAGCCCTGGCCACAGAGAAGGTCAGCACCCAGCTCCCCACACTTTCTCATGGAACTGTACTGTGCCCTCTGAGGTGTACAAAATTTTCTGCTGAGTGTAAGACAGCAGCCTGCCTAAGACTGAAAGAAGAGAAGGAGAACTGAGAGAGACCTTCCTATCTCAGGAGGCTGGTGAAAGTGAAGGGCGGCACATTTGAACCTCCCCCGTATCCCCTAGCAAGTACCTTGCAAACACAAGTTGAGAGTAG
>SJYW01040265.1:61877-76280 GCA_006410735.1 Raphicerus campestris
GAAGGAAAGCCAAAAAGAAGGGATATACATGTATATATATATATACAGATATAGATATAGATATCTATAGAGATATAGGCCCACTTTGTTGTATAGCAGAAATTAATACAACATTGTAAAGCATCTATACTCCAGTAGAAATTAATTTTTAAAGATAAATAAAATAATAAAGATTGTGTATTGTTCCTTTCCTAATTCCCACCTCTCAATTTTTGTACACAAGTTTTACATGTAGCTAGGTCTCTCCTTGCAGCATTAGACAGTTGAGGTAATGTATAATGAGACCTCACTAATTCCAACCTTACAAATTCAAAATGTGTGAATCCCGACTTGGTCTTAATACCATTTAGTTTTATGATATGTATTAAGTACATGCAAATTTAATCTGTAGTTTCAATCATACAATTCTAATCTATTAAAGCATTTGGTCATACCAAATTTTATATAATTTTCTTATTCATAAATAATCCTCTTCCCTATATTAAATCCAGTCTGGAAGGACCTCTGTTTCCTGGCATTCGTTAACCATTAATTGCATGCATATATAACTGTGGGTCAGGAAATTAAATTCAATTTAAGACCCGCTGTAAAAGTGATGTTCTATTCATTTAGACTGATCCTCTTTCCAATTGTGTTATTAGAGAGGTTTAATCTCTTCTGAATTTTTTGTTCTATATTACATGATTAGACAGAAATCTAAAAATTTTCCAAAATGTATAATAAGTTGACTATTCAATTTTGCACACAGTAGTAACTGACTCTAAGGCTAGGGTCGGGGACCTGAATTTTCTTGACTTTCTCCTTTTTTATGGATGCAATGTCATTTAGAAAACAAACACAACTACAAAATAGGAAACTAAATAATAAAGTTTGTATCTTTAAGGCTTTAGTATGTGTGCTAACCAGGAAACTTCCTGATCTGAAATCTCATTCTTCATAAACTAAGCCTCTTAAGTAGACTGTAGTAAAAAATCAACTTACCCATCTTGCTTTTTGAAATTTATTTATTTTTAATTGGAGGATAATTGCTTTACACGTTTGTTTCTGCCATATCAACATGAATCAGGCATAGGTATACATATGTCCCCTCCCTCTTGAACTTCCCTCCCACTTCCCACCCCATCCTTCTTCTCTAGGTTGTCACAGAGTGCTCTGTGACATCTTGCTTTTGCTCTGGATTATCTAGATGCTTCTCTTCCAATTTTCTTGGCTCAGTGGAAAATACCTGAGTAGACATTTTCATGTGTTCTTTTATTCATGCGATCTATTTTTGACCATGGATGTTCTCATTCAGAGCAATGGGTCAGTATCATAATGGCTTTACTCTTTACGTGTCCAGATCACAAGGCTTATGAAAATCACTTTTCATCAAGGGGCTCGCTGCCTGACTGCACTGGGAGAGCTCCAGGGTGACGCAACCCTTGCAAGATTTTATTGCTTCCATTGCTTCTGCGGTGTTTAATGGGTTGCATTTCGAAAGTTCACTCTCCTCTCACCTCAGGTATACCTTATTAGATTATCTCATTTTAATTACCTTGTTCCTATTTTCATCACATTGCCATAATTTCCCTTCATGCCTAATTTGTTAGCTACTTTAATGGAAAAGAAAAAAAGCATGCCCTGGTCTTTCAGCCCTGTTTCTGATCATCAGAACTGAATATGTCGTGGCAAACTTGCTAATGAAAACCAGCTGATGACAAGTTCCTTGACTGTAACTTTGGGAGCCTGCTGAAATAAGGTGAAAAAAATCCACAACTTTAATGCTTGAAAGAGATAGAATGCTCTCATCATAAACTGAGAAATTTCTTAATAAAAGCAAAAGAATGTCAACTGAAAAGTTTTCCAAAAGCTTTTTTATTTGTCAAGATATTTTCAATCCAGAGGAGACTGTCACATACCTTATTACTATGCTAATATGTTATCTCACAGCTATAATTTTGACATAGTTATTTCTGACAAATAGGCAAGTATTTAAAGCTATTTTAATATATTTGCATCATTTATCTCATATACACATATATACATACTTTGTCTATTGTTAACCCCCTCTATTCTGTTAGGTTTTTGTGTTGTATTTCATGAATATCTTTGTCATTCTGAGGGGGGATTTTTTCCTTCCAGGCCAAAACAGATTTTTTTTAAAAGGGGTGCATATTTCCCCTATGTCATGATGTAACCATTTTAAATACATGTATGGAAAACGTCCTGTGAACCTGACAGACATCGGTGGAATTTTGATCCTGCTGCTTTTTACCAGTGTTGATTTTTTCCTACTTCTGTGAGTTTCACCATTCTCATCTGTGCGTGCATGCGTGTGTGCTGTCACTTCAGCCGTGTCCAACTCTGTGCGACCCTGTGGGTGGTAGCCCACCAGGCTCCTCTGTCCATGGGGTTCTCCAGGCAAGAATACTGGAATGCATGCCTTCCTCCAGGAAATCTTCCTGACCCAGGGATCAAACCCTTGTCTATTCCATCTCCTGCAAAGAACTTGCTGGTGGGTTCTTTACCACTAACACCACCTGGGAAGCCCTCTTATCTGGGAGACAGATAGATCCTGATAGATACAACCACCCCTTCCTGCCTGACAATCTAGGTTCCAGAAACATTAAGTGGCTTGGACACTTAATGCATCTCCATGCAAACCATGTTCCTTTTTTCTTTTGTGACTTTAAGCTGCACTCTGTGCTCTCCACTCTCCCAGCTACTTTGCCAGTCTCAGGTCTACACCTCTTTCGGCTCAGGTATCTCTTCCTGCAGGAAAGCTTCAACAGGTGACCCACCCCTCCTCATTCCATTTAGCTTCAGGTTGGGAGTACCTTCTCTGTATCCCCACACCTCCAGCCCCATCACCATCATGGCATCTAACAAAGTGCATTTTAAAATATATCTGCATGTTTGTACCCCTTGTGGTGGTCGTTCAGTTGCTCAGTCATGTCACACTCTTTGAGAACCCATGGACTGCAGCCCACCAGGCTTTCCTGTCTTTCATAGTCTCTCAGAGTTTGCTCAAACTCATATCCCTTGGATTCCTTCACAGACTGAAAGCCACAGGGGGGCTGAGGCCACCCGTGCCTGGAGCATCACTTTATCCCCTTAGTTAACACAGTGTCTGTCACAAAGAAAGCAGTCTATTAGAACCATCCCTTCCCTTCCTAGGCTCCCAAATCTTCCTGGATTCAGCTAACTGTTCAAATTGTTCACAAAATGTCCTCATGAGTTTTCCGTGGTTTCTAGGCCACACCATAATCACAGTGCTCCACACATTATTTCTTTTTAGTCTGTCTTCTCATCTATACTGTGAGATCTCTGAAAGCCAGAGTTTCATCTTTTTCATCCCAAGATCCTCAGAGTCTTTTATAAGACCTGTCATAGCATGGGCACTTGGCAAATGCCAATTGAGATGAATAATTACTTTGGTAATAATTATTACCAGCTTTCTAGTTAAGAGAAGTTAAATCACATTCTGGTTTGTAAATATCAGCAACTTGATTGATAAAGATACAAAATTTTCTATTTGTGTGTCATATGTGGAAATTTCTACCTACAAGTTGGTTGAATTCATAAAGAAGCTGTATTCCCTTCTGTGAAAATAAAGTGTAGCTTTTTTGATTAAATGTTAAAAATGTTTTTATCTCTCTCTCAGCTATCCCTGTTTAAATGCTGTCTGGAGGCAGCCTTTAAAGTTATGAAAGGAACTTCGCATGTGCTTTCAAAGATTAACGTCCATCTCAATGATCCATTGTGAGGTCTTACTGCTCACTATAATAGACTCGACCTTATTGGGTCATTTGTTAAAATCATACCATTTAATTTGATGTGTTGCTATTTGTAATCATGACTCAGCCTTGGCTAGGACTTCAGTGTGTCCATTGTCCGGCTTTTTCACCCTTACTTAACTCCCTAGCTCATTCTATACAACAGATAATTCAAACGTTTGCCATTTGTTTCAAATTCATAATCACAGGCAGAGCACGCATGCTTAGCTGACTTTGCCTCCTACTTCAGTGATACAGTCAGTGACAACTAAGGTTGATCTCTGCCATTTGTAAACCTCTCTGATTTTCCATATCATCAGTCCTGCTCACCCTGTCTGTCTCCTCCTCCTCTTTTTCTTCCATCAAGTTTCCATTCCATCATTCTTCAGTGAAAATTTTTCTAACAAACTTTCTATTTTATCCCCATATATAATTCTTTGACTTCTTGCTCACTGAGATCACCAATAAACAATTTATTGAAATAGATGTGATCCCTTCTTATTTTGCATAAAACTCAACCTTTCCACTGCATAACTTGAAGCCATCAAATATGGCTTCAAGGCTTCTGGCCTCTCCCCGCATGACATCTGCTTCCAATCCCCTTGTCTTGTTCAGCCTATATCCAATATAATGTAACCCCAATGAAAATGATCTTTTTCCTCTGCAAATGCAGTTTCAACACTAATGGTCTACTAACTTTCCTTTTTATCCTTAAACACCTTGTGCACGAAAACTCTATAGGTATTAGTGCTGCAGTATTTGACACTACTGGTTATCCACTTCCTTCTAGGAAGTCTTCCTTGCCTCTAAAATGAAGTTTTCTTTTCTTCCTCCTCTTCCTTCAAAGTTGTTCTTGCTCACTCTCTCCTCTATAGTTCCCTTTGCTTCTGCTTATCTCCTCAGTCAGGATTTCTTCAAGGATCTGGCCTGGGCTCTTTACTCCCTGGGATAATTTCATTCATTCTTTTGGCTCCAATTATCACCTTTCTTTTAATCACTCTTACATTGTCAACACCAAATCTAACCTCACTCTTTTAAAGTAACCCCTAAATATACAGAGGAGATTATTGTAAATACAGGGGTTCTCTAAATGCTTATTAAGATGATTTATGTTTNTTCATTCTTTTGGCTCCAATTATCACCTTTCTTTTAATCACTCTTACATTGTCAACACCAAATCTAACCTCACTCTTTTAAAGTAACCCCTAAATATACAGAGGAGATTATTATAAATACAGGGGTTCTCTAAATGCTTATTAAGATGATTTATGTTTATGATATTTATGTTTATTAAGTTATTTATTAACAAAAACAAATGTAATGTACTTTAGTGTGTAACATATTACATACTAATATATTTTAGTATATAATTTAATCTGGTTCTTGTTTTTATTCAAAAGCTATTGAGTTGACACCCTAGCACTTTCAAAATATGTTGCGAAAAAATCTGGTTTTTTTGTTGTTGTTTGTTTCAGAAATCCCTCACACAAAATAAAGAGATCTACTTAAACTGTGTGGGCTAAATATACAACTGGTATTTGTTTTCTTATAGGACATGGGGAATTTGTCTGTTTTGCAGCACTACCTACAATATTTAGGCCTGAAAAGACTAGAACTTAGAATCTCTTAAGGAAAGNCCCTCTAGGTTGATACAGAGCCCCTGATTGAGTTTCCTGAGCCATACAGCAAATTCCCATTGGCTATCTATTTTACATATAGTAATGTAAGTTTCCACGTTACTCTTTCCATACATCTCACCCTCTCCTCCCCTCTACCCATGTCCATAAGTCTATTATTTATATCTACTTCTCCTCTGCTGCCCTGTAAATAAGTTCTTCGGTACCATTTTTCTAGATTACATATGTATGCATTAGAATACGGTATTTATTTTTCTTTTCGGACTCACTTCATTCTGTATAATAGATTCTAGGTTCATCCACCTCATCAGAACTAACTCAAATGTGTTCCTTTCAATGGCTGAGTAATATATCACTGTGTATATGTACCACGACTTCTTTATCCATTCATCTGTCAATGAATATCTAGGTTGCTTCCATGTTCTTAGTTCAGTTCAGTTCAGTCACTCAGTCATGTCCGAGTCTTTGCGACCCCATGTATTGCAACATTCCAGGCTTCCCTGTCCATCATCAACTCCCAGAGTTCACTCAAACTCATGTCCATCGAGTCAGTGATGCCATCCAGCCATCTAACCCTCTTTTGTCCCCTTCTCCTCCTGCCCTCAATCCCTTCCAGCATCAGAGTCTTTTCCAATGAGTCAACTCTTCTCATGAAGTGGACAAAGTATTGGAGTTTCAGCTTTAGCATCATTCCTTCCAAAGAAAACCTAGGACTGATCTCCTTTAGAATGGACTGGTTGGATCTCCTTGTAGTCCAAGGGACTCTCAAGAGTCTTCTCCAACACCACAGTTCAAAAGCATCAATTCTTCAGTGCTCAGCTTTCTTCACAGGCCAGCTCTCACATCCATACATGACTACTAGAAAAACCATAGCGTTGACTAGTTATTGTAAATAGTGCTGCAATGAACAACAGGATACATGTGGTTTGTTTGTTTGTTTGTTTTTTCAGTTTTGGTTTCCTCAGGGTATATGCCTAGGAGTGGGATTGATGGGCGATATGGTGGTCTTATTCCTAGTTTTTTAAGTAATCTCCATATCGTCTTCCTTAGTGGCTGTATCAATTTACACTTGAAACAAAACTGCAAGAGCATTCCATTTCTCCACACCGTCTCTAGCATTTATTTTCTGTAGACTTGCAGATGATGGCCATTCTGACCAGTGTGAGATAATAGCTCACTGTAGTTTTGATTTGCATTCCTCTAATAATGAGCAATGTTAAGCATCTTTTCATGTTTTTGTTAGCCATCTATGTCTTCTTTGGAGGAATGTCTATTTAGATTGTTTTCCCACTTTTTGATTGGGCTGTATGCTTTTCTGGCAGTGAGTTGTATGAGCTGCTTGTATATTTTGGAAATTAATCCTTTATCAGATGTTTCATTTGCTATTATTTTCTCCCATTCTAAGGGTTTTCTTTTCACCTTGCTTATAGTTTCCTTTGCTGTGCAAAAGCTTTTAAGTTAAATCATGTCACACTTGTTTACTTTGGTTTTTATCTCCATTACTCTAGGAGATGGGTCATAGAGAATATTTCTTTGATTTATGTCATCAAGTGTTCTGCCTATGTTTTCCTCTAAAGAGTTTTATAGTTTCTGGTCTTACATTTAGGTCTTTAATCCATTTTGAGTTGATCTTTGTGTATGGTGTTAGGAAGTGTTCTAATTTCATTCTTTTACATGTAGCTGTCCAGTTGTCCCAGCACCATTTACTGAAGAGGCTGTCTTTGCTCCATTGTATATTCTTGTCGCCTTTGTCAAAAATAAGGCACCCATAGGTGCATGGATTTATTTCTGGGTTTTCTATCTTGTTCCATTGGTCTACATTTCTGTTTTTGTGTCAGTAGCATACTGTCTTGATGACTGTACCTTTGTAGTATAATCTGAAGTCAGGAAGGTCGATTCCTCCAGCTCCATTCTCCTTTCTCAGGTCTGCTTTGACTATTCAAGGTCTTTTGTGTTTCCATATGAATTGTGAATTTTTTTCTTTTAGTTCTGTGAAAAATGTCATTGGTAATTTTATAGGGATCGCATTGAATCTGTAGGTTGCATTTCGTAGTACAGTCATTTTCACAATATTGATACTTCCTACTCTGGAAAATGGAATATCTCTCCATCTGTTTTACGTCATCTTTGATTTCTCTCATGAGCGTGTTATAATTTTCTGTGTATAGTTTTTTTTTTGTTCTTAGGTAAGTTTATTCCTAGATATTTAATTATTTTTGCTGCAGTGGTGAATGGGATTGATTTCTTAATTTCTCTTTCTGATTTTTCACTGTTAGTATATAGAAAAGCAAGTGATTTCTGTGTATTGATTTTGTATTCTACAACTTTGCTAAATTCACTGACTAGCTCTAGTAATTTTATGATACTATCTTTAGGGTTTTCTATGTATAGTATCATGTCACCTGCAAACAGTGAGCACTTTACTTCTTCTTTACCAATCTGGATTCCTTTCTTTTTCTTTTTTTCTTTCTCTGATTGCTTTGGCTTGGACTTCCAGAACTATGTTGAATAATAGTGGTGAAAGTGGACACCCTTGTCTTTTTCCTGATCTTAAGGGGAATGTTTTCAGTTTTTCACCATTGAGAATAATGTTTGCTGTAGGCTTATCATATATGGCCTTTACTACGTTGAGGTAGGTTTATTCTATGCCCATTTTTTGAATAATTTCAATCATAAATGGGTGCAGAATTTTGTCAAAAGTTTTAAGTTTTTTCTGCATCTTATGAGATGATCATATGATTTTTATCTTTCAATTTGTTAATATGGTGCATCACACTGATTGATTTGCATATATTGAAGAATCCTTGCATTCCGGGAATAAGCCCAATTTGATAATGAGCTTTTTGATGTGTTCCTGAATTCTGTTCACTAAAATATGATTGAGGATTTTTGCATCTTTGTTCAGTGATATCATCTTTGATATCAGTGACATCAGCCTGTAGTTTTCTTTTTTAGTGTTGTTTTTCTCTGGTTTTGATATCAGAGATATGATGGCCTTGTAGAATGAGTTTGGAAGTGTTCTTCTTCTGAAATTTTTTGAAAGAGTTTTAGAAGGATAGACATTAGCTCTTTTCTAAATGTTTGATAGAATTCTCCTGTGAAGCCATCTGATCCTGGCCTTTTGATTTTGGGGGATTTTTTTAAATCACAGCTTCAATCTCAGTGCTTGTAATTGGGTTCTTCATAATTTCTATTATTTCCTGGCTCAGGCTTGGAAGATTGAACTTTTCTAAGCATCTGTCCCTTTCTTCCAGGTTATCCATTTTATTGCCATATAGTTTTCCTAATAGTTTCTTATAATCTTTTATATTTCTGTATTATCCATTATAACATCTTCTTTTTCATTTTTAATTTTGTTGATTTGATTCTTCTCTCTTTTTTTCTTAATGAGTCTGGCAAAGAATGCTCAGACTACTGCACAATTGCACTAATTTCACACGCTAGTAAAGTAATGCTTAAAATTCTCCAATCCAGGCTTCAGCATACATGAACCATGAATTTCCAGATGTTCAAGCTGGTTTCAGTAAAGGCAGAGGAACCAGAAATCAAATTGCCAACATCCACTGGATCATGGAAAAAGCAAGAGAGTTCCAGAAAAACATATTTCTGTTTTATTGACTATGCCAAAGCCTTTGACTGTGTGGATCACAATAAGCTGCGGAAATTTCTTCAAGAGATAGGAATACCAGGACACCTGACCTGCCTCTTGAGAAATCTGTATGCAGGTCAGGAAGCAACAGTTAGACCTGGACGTGGAACAGCAGTCTGGTTCTAAATAGGAAAAGGAGTACATTGAGGCTGTATATTGTTACCCTGCTTATTTAACTTCTATGCAGAGTACATCATGAGAAATGCTGGGTTGGAGGAAGCACAAGCTGGAATCAAGATTGCCTGGAGAAATATCAATAAACTCAGATATGCAGATGACATGACCATTATGACAGAAAATGAAGAAGAACTAAACAGCCTCTTGATGAACGTAAAAGAGAAGAGCGAAAAAGTTGGCTTAAAGCTCAACATTCAGAAAACAAAGATCATGGCATCTAGTCCCATCACTTCATGGGAAATAGATGGGGAAGCATTCAAAACGGTTGCAGATTTTATTGGAGGGGGGCTAAAAAATCACTGCAGATGGTGATTGCAGCCATGAAATTAAAAGACGCTTACTCCTTGGAAGGAATGTTATGACCAACCTGGACAGCATATTGAAAAAGCAGAGACATTACTTTGTCAACAAAAGTCCATCTAGTCAAGGCTGTTTTTTCCAGTAGTCGTGTATGCTTGTGAGAGTTGGACTATAAAGAAAGCTGAGTGCCGAAAAATTGATGTTATTGAACTGTGGTGTTGGAGCAAACTCTTGAGAGTCCCTTGGATTGCAAGGAAATCCAACCAGTCCATGCTAAAAGAGATCAGTCATGTGTGTTCATTGGAAGGACTGATGTTGAAGTTGAAACTCCAGTCCTTTGGCCACCAGATGCTAAGAGCTGAGTCATTTGAAAAGATCTGGTGCTGGGAAAGATTGAGAGCAGGAAGAGAAGGGGACGACAGAGGATGAGATGATCGGATGGCATCACCAACTCAATGGACATGGGTTTGGGTGTACTCCAGGAGTTGATGATGGACAGGGAGGCCTGGCATGCTGTGGTTCATGGGGTCGCAAAGAGTCAGACACGACTGAGCAACTGAACTGAACTTGCTGAAGGCTTGTCAATTTCACTTATCTTCTCAAAGAACCAGCTTTTTTTTTTTTTTTTTTAAATCTTTACTATTGTTTCTTTCCTTTCTTTTTATTTCTGCTCAGGTCTTTCGATTTCTTCCCCTCTATTAGTTCTGAGGTTTTCTTGTTCTCCTTTTTCCAGCTGGTTTAGGTGTAAAGTTAGGTTGTCTATTTGATGTTTTTCTTGTTTCTTGAAGTAGGATTGTCTTGCTATAAACTTCCCTCTTAGAACTGCTTTGGTGCTTCCCATAGATTTTGAGTTGTTATATTTTCATTGTCATTTGTTTATAGAAAATTTTTTATTTCCATTTTGATTTCTTCAGTAACCTGTTGGTTATTTAGAAACGTGTTTAATCTCCTTGTGTTCCTGTTTCTTACAATTTCTTTCTTGTAATTGATATCTATTCTCATAGCTTATCTTCTAGTCTCATACCATATCTTCTCTTGTCAGAGAAGATGCTTGATATGATTTCAATTTTCTTAAATATACCAAAGCTTGATCTGTGACCCAAGATGTGGTCTATCCTGAAAAATGTTTCATGTGCACTTGAGAAGGTTTATTCTTCTGCATTTGGATGGAATGTCCTGAAGATATCAGTGAGACCTATCTCATCTAATGTATCATTTAAGACTTGTGCTTTCTTATTAATTTTCTGTTTTAATGAACTGTTCATTGTTGTGAGTGGGGTGTTAAAATCTTCTACTCTTATTGTGTTACTGTCAATTTCTCCTTTTATGTCTGTTAGTGTTTGTCTTATGTATTGAGGTGCTACTATGTTGGGTGCATAGATATTTATAATTGTTATGTCTTTCTCTTGGATTGACCCTTTGGTCATTATTTTAAGGTCTATTTTGTCTGACGATTGTTACTCCAGCTTTCTTTTGCCTTCCAATTGCTTCCCAATTGCTTTCCTTTGCTTCCCAGTTTGCTTCCCAATTTTTCTATCCTCTCACTTTCAGTCTATATGTGTCTTCAGGTTTTTTGGTTGTTGTTGCTTTTAATCCTTTCAGCCAGTCTGTGTTCTTTGTTTGGAGCACTTAATCCATTTACATGTAAAGTAATTATTGATATATATGGGTCTGCCCTGGTGGTTCAGAGGTTAAAGTGTCTGCCTGCAATGCGGGAGACCTGGGTTCGATCCCTGGGTCTGGAAGACCCCTTGGAGAAGGAGATGGCAACCCACTCCAGTATTCTTGCCTGGAGAATCCCATGGACGGAGGAGTCTGGTGGGCTACAGTCCACAGGGTCGCAAAGATATATATATATATTCCTATTACCATTTGCTTAATTGTTTTGGGTTGATTTAGTAGATCTTTTTTCTTCTCTTGTATTTCTTGACTATATAGGTTCCTTTATCATTTGTTGTAAATCTGATTTAGTGGTACTGAGTTCTCTTAACTTTTGCTTGTCTGAAATTCTTTTTATTTCCCCATCAATTTTGAATGAGATCCTTGCCAGCTACAGTAATCTTGGTTGTAGATTTTTTCCTTTCAGTACTTTAAATACATTCTGCCATTCCCTTCTGGCCTGCAGAGTTTCTGCTGAAAGATAGGTTGTTAACCACATGGGGCTTCCCTTGTATGTTACTTGTTGCTTCTCCCTTGCTGTTTTTAATATTTTTTCTTTGTGTTTAGTCTTTGTTAGTTTGATTAGTATGTGTCTTGGCATGTTTCTCCTTGGGTTTATCCTGTATGGGACTCTTTGTGCCTCTTGGATGTGATTGACTATTTCCTTTACCATATCGGGAAAATTTTCAACTATCATCTCTTCAGAAAATTTTCTCATACCCTTTCCTTTTCTCTTCTTCTTCTGGGACCCCTAGAATTTGAAAGTTGGTGCATTTTATAGTGTCCTGAAGTCCCTGAGACTGTCCTCAGTTTTTTTCATTATTTTTGCTTTATTCTGCTCTTCAGAATTTATTTTCACCATTTTATCTTCCAGCTCACTGTATAATCCCTGTCTCTTATACACATCTAGATGTGTATAAGAGACAGCAATATCACTGCAGATGGTGATNTTTTTTCATTATTTTTGCTTTATTCTGCTCTTCAGAATTTATTTTCACCATTTTATCTTTCAGCTCACTGTATAATCCTTCTGCTTCAGATATTCTGCTATTGATTTCTTCTAGAGTATTTTTAATTTCAGTAATTGTGCTGTTTGTCTCTGTATGTTTATTCTTTAATTCTTCCAGGTTTTTGTTAATTGATTCTTGCCTTTTCTCCATTTTGTTTTCAAGGTTTTTGATCATCTTTACTATCAGCATTCTGAATAGTTTTTCAGGTAGTTTGCCTATTTACTCTTCATTTAATTAGAATTTTGTGTTTCTAGATTGTTCCTTCATTTGTGTAGCATTCTCTGCCTTTTCATTATTTTTTTTTTTAACTTATTGGGTTTGAGATCTCCTTTTCCAGGCTTCAGTGTTGAATTCTTTCTTCCTTTTGGTTTCTGCCTTTCTAAAGTTTGTCCAGTGGTTTGTGTAAGCTTCATATAGAGTGAGATTTCATCTGAGTTTTTGTTTGTTTGTTTGTTTTTCCTTTGATATGCAAGGCTGAGTGAGGTGATAATGCTGTCTGCTGATGATTGGGTTTGTATTTTTTTCTTTGTTTGTTTCTTCTTTAGATGAGAAGACCTGCAAAGGGTGTTGTTACTGGTAGGTGGCTGTTGCTGGATCTTGTATTCAAATGGTTTCCATCGCGTGGTTTCTCACTATTAGGTACTCCTTAGGGTTAGTTCTCTGGTAGTCTGGGGACCTGGAGTCAGTGCTCCCTCTCCAAAGGCTCAGGCTTTGATCTCTGGTCAGGAATGAAGATTCCACAAGTCGTTTGTTATGGCATTAAGGGAGAGTAAAACAAATCTCGAAAAATGAGAAACCAGAGACGAACCCCAGGCCACCTAACTCAGGAAGCATTAATAGACAACACCTCACACAAAAGTCTTCATCAGTTCAGTTTAGTAGCTCAGTCCTGTCCGACTTTTGTGACCCCATGAATTGCAGCACGGCAGGCCTCCCTGTCCATCACCACCTCCCAGAGTTCACTCAGACTCATGTCCATCGAGGCAGTGATATGACATGCAGCCATCTCATCCTCTGTCGTCCCTTCTCCTCCAGCCCCCACTCCCTCCCAGCATCAGAGTCTTTTCAAATGAGTCAGATCTTCACATGAGGTGGCCAAAGTACTGGAGTTTCAGCTTTAGCATCATTCAGTCCAAAGAACACCCAGGACTGATCTCCTTTAGAATGGACTGGTTGGATCTCCTTGCAGTCCAAGGGACTCTCAAGAGTCTTCTCCAACACCACACTTTGAAAGCATCAATTGTTCAGCGCTCAGCCTTCTTCACAATCCAATTCTCACATCCATATATGACCACTGGAAAAACCATAGCCTTGACTAGATTGACCTTAGTCGGCAAAGTAATGTCTCTGCTTTTGAATATACTATCTAGGTTGCTCATAACTATTCTTCCAAGGAGTAAGCGTCTTCTAATTTCATGGCTGCAGTCACAATCTGCAGTGATTTTGAAGCCCCCCAAAATAAAGTCTGACACTGTTTCCACTGTTTCGCCATCTATTTCCCATGAAGTGATGGGACCAGGTCTTCGCTTTCTGAATGTTGAGCTTTAAGCCAACTTTTTCGCTTTCCTCTTTCACTTTCATCAAGAGGCTTTTTAGTTCCTCTTCACTTTCTGCCATAAGGGTGGTGTCATCTGCATATCTGAGGTTATTGATATTTCTCCCAGCAACCTTGATTCCAGCTTGTGCCTCTTCCAACCTAACATTTCTCATGATGTACTCTGCATAGAAGTTAAATAAGCAGGATGACAATATACAGCCTTGACGTACTCCTTTTCCTATTTGAAACCAGTCTGTTGTTCCATGTCCAGTTAGAACCATTGTTTCCTGACCTGCATACAAATTTCTGAAGAGGCAGATCAGGTGGTCTGGTATTCCCATCTCTTTCAGAATTTTCCACAATTTATTGTGATCCACACAGTCAAAGGCTTTGGCATAGTCAATAAATCAGAAATAGATGTTTTTCTGGAACTCTCATGCTTTTTCCATGATCCAGCGAACGTTGGCAATTTGATCTCTGGTTCCTCTGCCTTTTCTAAAACCAGCTTTAACATCAGGAAGTTCATGGTTCACGTATTGCTGAAGCCTGGCTTGGAGAATTTTGAGTATTACTTTACTAGTGTGTGAGATGAGTGCAATTGTGCAGTAGTTTGAGTATTCTTTGGCATTGCCCTTCTTTGGGATTGGAATGAAAACTGACCTTTTCCAGTCCTGTTGTC
>SJYW01040265.1:77263-92120 GCA_006410735.1 Raphicerus campestris
GATTTCTTCAAGGAACTGGCCTGGGCTCTTTACTCCCTGGGATAATTTCATTCATTCTTTTGGCTCCAATTATCACTTTTCTTTTAATCACTCTTACATTGTCAACACCAAATCTAACCTCACTCTTTTAAAGTAACCCCTAAATATACAGAGGAGATTATTATAAATACAGGGGTTCTCTAAATGCTTATTAAGATGATTTATGTTTATGATATTTATGTTTATTAAGTTATTTATTAACAAAAACAAATGTAATGTATTTTAGTGTGTAACATATTACATACTAATATATTTTAGTATATAATTTAATCTGGTTCTTGTTTTTATTCAAAAGCTATTGAGTTGACACCCTAGCACTTTCAAAATATGTTGCAAAAAAATCTGGTTTTTTTGGTGTTGTTTGTTTCAGAAATCCCTCACACAAAATAAAGAAATCTACTTAAACTGTGTGGGCTAAATATACAACTGGTGTTTGTTTTCTTATAGGACATGGGGAATTTGTCTGTTTTGCAGCACTACCTACAATATTTAGGCCTGAAAAGACTAGAACTTAGAATCTCTTAAGGAAAGAAAGTATTATTTTGATAACTTCCACAAAACTTTCCTTACTCCAAATAGAGAGCCAATGTCACTGTGATAATTTGCACTAAGATTTCTGATTAATTGCCTTGTGAGAATTTAATCAGTTATATTTTATCCTTTAGACAGAGAAACAATCTCATTGTCCATGTGTAGGTGAAGAGTGTACATATCAATAACATCAATGGCAACTACAATGAAAACTGATTAGGTGCTGGCTCAGATGGTAAAGAATCTGCCTGCAATACAGGAGACCCAGGTGCAACCCCTGGGTAGGAGAGATCCCCTGGAGAGCGGAATGGCTACCCACTCCAGTATTCTTGTCTGGACAATTTCATAAACAGAGGAGCCTGGTGGGCTACAGTTCATGGTGTTGCAGAGTCGGACACGACTGAGCAACTAACACACTATGTGAAAGCACAATACTGAGAGCTTTACAGATATTCTCATTTAATCTTCACAATAATCCAAAGGGGTAGTAGATACTATTTTTATCACTTGACAAATAAGGACACTGAGGTTCAGGCACCATCAGTAACTTACCTGAATGTCATATAGCTAGTAAACAGCAAAGCTGAAATTTGAATTCATATCTGTCTAATTCCAAAATTAACCTTCTTATCCAGCATTGAGGGTAAAGAACACAGATCTCTATATCAAAGTAAGTCTCTCATCTTAGCTCTGCCATTATCCAGTTCTGTTACTTTGAGCAAATCACATAAACTCAATGAGTCTTAACATCTACACAAACATACTCATCATTGAGTATGTTTGTGAATTGTGAATGAAAGTCTCCTATATCTCCAAGAATTTTCCACCTTTTGTTTTCTCAACTTCTTCTTCTCAATTCTTCAGATCCTCAGGATAATAGAATAGAGTTTCAGACTGAGAGTCAATAGATAAATGTTTTTATAAAGAAAAAGCTGATTATAATCTCAGAGTGAGAAATTGATATACTTATGTTATCGTTATATTTCAACCACTTGAGATACTACTATATCCTAGGGACTGTAAGCATTAAGTGCACAACTGAGCAAAACAGAAAGGATCTTGAGCACATATATTTGCCCTCTGCTGCATCTGAAGACAAAAAAAATCAAGGACTCTGTACTTGTCGATCCAGTGCTATAGTAACCATCAGCTGTGATCACCTTTCTAAATTATGTGTTTAAGATTTTCCCCAAGTTTCAGGTGGCTCAGTGGTAATGAATCTGCCTGCTAATGCAGGAAACACAGGTCAGAAAGATCCTCTGAGGAAATAAATGGCAACCCACTCCAGTATTCTTGCCTGGAAAAAATCCCACGGACAGAGGAGCCAGGTGGGCTACAGTCTATGGGGTCCCAAAGAGTCAGACATGACTGAGCTTGCGCACACGTTTTATTCCTAGTTTCAGCATTGGGTTTCTGGCCATATCATCAAAATAAACAAGCAAACCCAATACCACAGCATTAAAATATTTGGACCATGTCTTCCTGAAAGCAGAATTGACATAATTTTTTCTTATTTAATGGGGAAGAGTAATTTTCCCCTCCTTTCCTTGATGCTGTCATTTAATGATAACTTTGATGTCCTTGGTTATCCTGATGTCCTTTATAATGATGCATTCCCTATACAAATGATTAAAAATTATTAAAAGCTCAAAAATGCATGTCACATAGTAAGCTCATTTCTACCAAGCAAATTTAAGCATTTTGACAAAAAGTAATTTTGCAACTGCAATGCATTTTCATTTCTCTTTCCTCAAAAAATTGCTTACATTAAAAAAACTGTGTATACTGTGTATGAAAATCATCTAAGTTTTCTATTATAACTTTTTTAGTCTTTCATTTTATTATAGATGGAAGAAATGCGAGATATTGCTCTTAAGGAAAATAATATAAACTCTAAAATTATTATTTTCTAAAATATGTATATAAAATCATACTCAAGCTAACATTAAGTGCAATGTGAAATAGCTACATATAAAACAAAACAGAGCAAAACACATAGTGTGCTCTTTAACCCACTGGAAAGCTAAGAAATACANGGAAAATAAACTCTAAAATTATTATTTTCTAAAATATGTATATAAAATCATACTCAAGCTAACATTAAGTGCAATGTGAAATAGCTACATATAAAACAAAACAGAGCAAAACACATAGTGTGCTCTTTAACCCACTGGAAAGCTAAGAAATACGAAAGCTAAATGACAGATAAGCTATTGCTTACAGAGGATTGAAGTGGTAGTTTCCATCCCTGGAGGGAATGGAGGAAGGAGAAATAAGGAGAAATCACACCAAGTTGGTGAAGTTTTACTAATAAAGTGTGAATTGGTATGGAAGATTAGAAATGTGAGGAGCCCTGGCCACAGAGAAGGTCAGCACCCAGCTCCCCACACTTTCTCATGGAACTGTACTGTGCCCTCTGAGGTGTACAAAATTTTCTGCTGAGTGTAAGACAGCAGCCTGCCTAAGACTGAAAGAAGAGAAGGAGAACTGAGAGAGACCTTCCTATCTCAGGAGGCTGGTGAAAGTGAAGGGCGGCACATTTGAACCTCCCCCGTATTCCCTAGCAAGTACCTTGCAAACACAAGTTGAGAGTAGTGGGGGGGCAACAAGGATGAGAAACCATTTAGGGCGCAGAAAGTGTTCCTGTGGTGGGCAGAAGCTCCAGTCTCAGCTCTCACTTTTCAGCCTTTAATTGTAAACCTCTTTGTACCATATATATGTGTGTGTGCGCTCAGTCATGTCTGACTCTTTGCAACCCCATGGACTGTAGCCTGCCAAGCTCTTCTGTCCATGGAATTTTCCAGGCAAGGGAAAATGGAGGGAGTAATCACTTGCTACTCCAGGAAATTTTCCTGACCCAGGGATCCAACATCCAACCGGTGTCTCTTGAACCTCTTGCATTGAATGCAGATTCTTTACCACTGCCCCACAAGGCAAGACCCACCATACACACACACATAAACATACACACACACACACACACACACACACACACACACACACACATCTTATTGGTCAGCCATTACCAGAATGTCCACAAAGAAGTTGGAGCATTAGTCAGCCTGGGCTGCTGTTAACAAAATACTATAGACTGGCTGGTTTAAACAACAGAAATTTATTTTTCCACAGTCCTAGAGACTGGAAGTTCAAGATCAGGGTACCATCAGGGCTGGTTCTGGTGAGAACTCTCTTCCTGACTTGCAGACAGCTGCCTTCTCACTGGGTCCTTGCATGTCCTTTGTTGTATGTGCACGTGGACAGAGAATCTCTGGAGTCTCTTCCTCTTCTTAAAAGGACACCTATCCTATCAGATAAGAGATACACCCTTATGACCTCTTTGACCATATCTCCTTAAAAGTTTGTCTCTAAACACAGTCACCTTGGGAGTTAGGGCTTTAGGAGATGACTTGGAAGCAGGGGGACAAAATTCAGGCCATAACAGTTTTTTTCCTTCCTGGGAGTCCCCATCTCCTTCAGTTTGCAGTCTGTTGTTTCCTTCAGTGAATTCCTTTAGGGAATTATTTTGTTTCCTTTGTATGTTTTGATTCACTTATTTAGCTGTACTGGGCCTTAGTTGCAATTCACTGATCTTCAGCTGTGGTGTGCGAACTCTTCCTCATGGCGTATGCCATCTAGTTCCCTGATCATGGATCAAATCTGGGTCCCCTTCNGTTTTGATTCACTTATTTAGCTGTACTGGGCCTTAGTTGCAATTCACTGATCTTCAGCTGTGGTGTGCGAACTCTTCCTCATGGCGTATGCCATCTAGTTCCCTGATCATGGATCAAATCTGGGTCCCCTTCATAGGGAGTCTTAGCCACTGGACCGCCAGGGTAATCTCTGTATGTTTTTACATGTTCCTGTATATTTGGTTTTCTTTATTTTGATCTTGCTTGGTTTTTTTAAGGTTTTCTGCGTCTTTAACTTAATGCCCTTCATCAGTTTTAGAAAATCATTTTTTCAGGCATTACTCATGCCTCCCTTTCTACCACCTTTTCTTCTGTAATTAGAATTCTTTTATTGTAGATTCTTTAAATAGATGCTTTCTTTCATATACCTTCCATTCTTTTGTTTCTCCTTTATTCTTGATATTTACTTTTAACCATATTTTCTCTTTACCTATTCTCTCTTTTCTAGTATCTGCATGCTAAGTCACTACACTCGTGTCCAACTCTGCGACCCCATGGACTGCAGCCTGCCAGGCTCCTCTGTCCACGGGACTTTCTGGGCAAGGATACTGGAGGGGGTTTCCATTTCCTTCTCCAGGGGCTCTTCCTAACGCAGTGATTGAACCTGGGTCTCTTAAGTCTCCTGCACTGTCAGGCATATTCTTTACAACTAGCACCAGATAACAGTAGTACTAGTATCCACTCCATTGTTAAATCTCATCCAACTCTCACCTCTACACATTGAGACCTTAGTTATTATATTTTTAAATTCTAGGATTTCCATTTGATTATTGATTTTCAGTTCTCAGCCAAGTTCTCAACAGTTCTCCTTTTTTTCTTTAAATGTCTGTGTTTAATAACCCCATTGTTTGGATTGCTGATGCTTCTTGTACTATTATCTGTTATTTCTCATAGCTTTTATTACATTGTGTTTAATTTAAAAATACATTAAAATTCTTTTGTGTGTTTGTTATGGATATGTATATGAAAAGTTGTAAAATAATTTCAAGCCTAGGGTAGCATTCTCCTTACCTAAAGAACGTTTTTATTTGCTACTGCTAGATATTCTGGAACACTAGTTACCAACAGATCAATTTAATCCAAGTACAAGGATTGAGATTATTTGAAGCTGGGCTTTATATATTCAACAATTGGTCCGCTTCTCATTACATTTACCAATAAGATGTAGTCTTCAGAGTCCCAATCCCAATTCACACATATTTGTTCAAGCTCCCCTTCCTTGGCAGACACTGAAGTTCAATACAGGTATACCTTGTTTTACTGCACTTTGCTTTATTGTGCCTTGCAGATGCTGTATTTTTTTTTTTAACCCATCAAAAGTGTGTGGCAGTCCTACACTGAGAATGTCTATCATGCCATTTTCCTGATAGCATTTGCTTACTGTTTGTCTGTGTCACATTTTGGTANAATTAAATTCACCCATTCCAGTCCATTTTAGTTTGCCAATTCCTAGAATGTCTATGTTCACTTTTGCCATCTCCTGTTTGACCACTTCCAATTAGCCTTGATTCATGGACCTGACATTCCAGGTTCCTAAGCAATATTACTCTTTATAGCAAGGGGCCTTGCTTCTATCATCAGTCACATCCACAGCTGGGTATTGGTTTTTGTTTGGCTCCATCCCTTCATTTTTTCTGAGTTATTTCTCCACTGATCTCCAGTAGCATATTGGGCACTTACTGACCTGAGGAGTTCCTCTTTCAGTATCCTATCATTTTGCCTTCTCATACTGTTCATGAGGTTCTCAAGGCAAGAATACTGAAGTGGTTTGCCATTCCCTTCTCCAGTGGATCACATTTTGTCAGACCTCTTCACCATGACACTCCCGTCTTGGGTGACCCCACATGGCATAACTTAGTTTCATTGAATTAGACAAGGCTGTGGTCCGTGTGATCAGATTGGCTAGTTTTCTGAGATTATGGTTTCAGTGTGTCTGCCCTCTGATGCCCTCTTGCAACACTTATAATCTTACTTGGGTTTTTCTTACCTTGGACATGGGGTATCTCTTCATGACTGCTCCAGCAAAGCACATCCACTGCTCCTTACCTTGGACTAGGGGTATCTCCTCATGGCCACCCCTCCTGACCTTGAAGGTGGAGTAGTTCCTGTCGGCCCTCCTGTGCCTGCGGAGCTGCCACTCCTTGAACGCTCAAACTTTCCTTTCTAGGTAGTTATAAAATAATTAAACAAAGTAAGCATCATTTTATTTTTTGGCACAAGCTATTTCCCTGATGAATGTAATAAGGAATAATTTCTAATACAATGTAATTACAGGAAAGGGGAAGTGTTCAAATATCCCTGGAAGCACATGGGAATTTGGGTGTTTTTCGTGTGGTCATGATATACTTTTTTTAAACAGTCATTTTGCTTTCTGAAAGCCAATGTTTGCATATGTGAAAAAGTCAAAATAAAATGGATATTTCTTTGATTTGACTTTGGCATTAACTGGTGTAAAGTAGCAGTATTAGAGAGATAGTAAAATGCTTGCCTCTGGTGTGAATCCATTATTGGCTGTCCCTTAGTTCTTCAGTCACTATCTAATTAAATCATTGCTTGGATTCTATGTCCTCGAAGTGAGGTGGACAGAATTTATTTACTGCAGGACTTCTGGCTACGTGATGCTTAAAGGGTCTGAGCATATGTGGCTGTTTATTAACTGTGATATGACAATGATTTGGGCCCTGTTAGTGTTGAGATATTTTGGAGCTTCAATTCCCATGTATCCCATTATTTCTGTTCTTGGGTTTTTAATGAATGAGCATTTCACCAAGTAGATCTCATTAGTAGAGACACAGCAGTGTCGGTAGGTTTCTACTATACTGCATTGCAGGGGGGAGCAGTGTGATGGCATTCTGCAGAGGTTGGCAAATACATAGTCTACTGCCATTGAGCTATAGAAAAGATAATGCATGCATAAAAATTAGCAGTTTGAAACATTTCTTCCCTGATTTTATGTACCTGTAAAAAAAAATATATATATATATATAACCTTGTTCTAGGAGAAATATTTCCATTAAAAGAGACTCAATTCCATCAAATTGTCTCTGCTAAGGTATGTCTGGCGTTAGAGCAAGAAATATTTATTTATTAGGATTTTGCACTAAAATTCCGTGCATTCTGTTTTGTTTGTAGATAGCAGAGGGACTACAGATTCTTTGTGCTTAAATACTTTGTGACCCCATTAGAGAGAGAGCACAGTATGAAAATATTCAATGTGTCATAGATAGTATTATTTCTAGCACATACTGAAAATTACCAGTATCAGCAAGGATATGGAAACCTTCAAATTAAAGGCACAAGATAAAACATAGTAAATAACCGCTCTCTCACAATGAATGTGAGGCTATAAATCTAGCAAATGTGAAACTGGAACTATACACATTGTGAAGTTTAATATAATACGTCTTGAGAATTTCCTTTCAGGTAGACATATAACTTAAAACATTTTCATTAGAACAACATTACGATTAGAAATATTCAAAAACTCCAATTCTTGGAGTAGGATATTTCTAATATTATGAATTGATTTTGACATGGTTATTGTATCTCTTCATCTAAAGGTAAATGCTTCTTACAGAGCAAAAAGATAAAAGTTTAGCTTCACTAGTTATCTCAGACACACAAAATTGACAAAATTAGAAGTCTTTGAAAGTTCATAACGATATAACTTGGATTATTAATTATTTCTCCTTGTAGGAAAACAACCTTATATTAGTTATTGCTTTGTATACTATATTAAATGTTCCCAGTTCTTGGATGGGATTGTATTTCCGTCATAAACAGATACTTCCTTGTAAATTGCTGTCAATTTATCTCAGGAAAATTCTATTGTGTGTGGTGGTGGAATCTCCAAAAACCAATAATTAATGAGTCCTAATAGTGGCTGAATTGCTTATATTCGTCTGTTTATTATCCCCTCATTCATTCATTTCTTCACTCACTAATTCATTTTAATAGTATTATCTATGTTGAGTTTCTTATAACTCACGTATTTGGGTTTAGAATGGTACTGGTGCATAATTAGCATTCAGTAAATGTTAATTTATTACTATTTGTAATAGTTTATTATTTCAGCCAATAATTAGATACCTTTTGGACAGCTGGATGCTATATCGAAATGAGTAAAACAATTTCCCACACCCATGAAACTTCTCTTCCACAGATGAACCAATTAAACAAACAGGCGTATTCTGAGTAGGATACTTTCCTAACAATCATGCAAGGAAAACACCTCAAAATATCAAGTTGTTTTAAAAATACCTTTTGTTAGCAAACATATTTTCCTTTCTTAAAAACTAAGAACCCTGTGATTTAGCAAGCTTCAGTACCATTTTCAATCTCTGTAGTCTTCATACAGAGAAGGAAATGGCAACCCACTCCAGTGTTGTTGCCTGGAGAATCCTAGGGATGGGGAAGCCTGGTGGGCTGCCGTCTATGGGGTCGCACAGAGTCGGACATGACTGAAGTGACTTAGCAGCAGCAGCAGTCTTCATAACAGGAAGAGCCATGTAGTTGGGAAAGCTTGTTTCAGGTGTTCTCCAGCTGTCTACCTAACCTCAAGTAGGTCATTTAAACTCAGTGGGTCAGGCAGAATGGAAGGCAAATATCTGGAAAGGGAGGCCCAGGGATTTGCAGTGTTCAAAACCTCCCAAGTTGCTTCTGAAATATAGTCAGACAGAGTTAAGAAGAGTTTGTGCAAACTTTCTACTTTTATTGCACTCGAACAGTGATTTCAAAAGTAGGATAAATGAATGGCATGGTCCCTCTTTTCTCCCAGGGTGCTGGCATGTAAAAGATGCACTTCAAAGGTTTCTTGTCTTAAGATGATTTTCACTAAGGCACTTTATCAAGTAGACATTATTTGGGATTCATAACGACTTCCATTAAAATCCAATCTATCCTGAGACAATTAAGAGATATCCATCCTACTATAGTTTAGCATGCATGATTTCAAAACCTCATTCTTTTAATAACAAGCCAAAATTGGTAGCAGGCCTTGTCTGTGGGAGGAGTTTGAGGTAAATTTGAACTCCAGGATGCTGGTGAGGTTTTCTCAGGAGGACTGTGACAGCCAAAGGCAGAACCAAGGAAGTAGGTACTTGGTAGGTAGAGAAGNTATAGTTTAGCATGCATGATTTCAAAACCTCATTCTTTTAATAAGAAGCCAAAATTGGTAGCAGGCCTTGTCTGTGGGAGGAGTTTGAGGTAAATTTGAACTCCAGGATGCTGGTGAGGTTTCTCAGGGGGACTGTGACAGCCAAAGGCAGAACCAAGGAAGTAGGTACTTGGTAGGTAAAGAAGAGATTTCAGAGTTTGGGGAGGTGATGCCAGGTAGATGATGAGGATGCAGAATTTATTCATCCACTCATTGGTGCCACAAATGTTCTTTGAATTCTACACTAAGCCAAGCATTTGCGTTAGCCACCAAGATTATACAGCCTAAATGTAATTAGAGCTTATTGACCAACAATTGTTGTCCATTTAATAATTTTGCCTGGGATCATGACAGTTAATAACTATTTAGAACCACTAATAACTATCTTATCTCTGCAAATTGATTTATGAATCTGACTTATTTATGTCAACAATTAGTTCCAGTATATCACCTTCAGGACATATGCTAAACCACATAAATCTCCACAATTACTTTGTATTTTTTCTTTGTATAAATTCACTATTTATACCTAAAGACATTAATTTGAAAGGTAAAATTAAAATGAGTACATGAGTGAAAAATTAATATCATTTGCCGTAAATATATAGTAACCATAAAAACAAAACAATACTGTAAGTACCAGTCAGTCTCCTGACCAAGGCTCATGGATGACTTTCATATTATTATTATGGGATATTAGCAGTCGTTGTTTAGTTGTGAAGTTGTGTCCAACTCTTTTGTGACCCCATGGACTATAGCCCACCAGACTCCTCTGTCCATGAGATTTCACAGGCAATATTACTTGAGTGAGTTGCCATTTCTTTCTCCAGGGGATCTTCCCAACCTTATTTATCACCGAGCCATCAAGGGAGCCCATTAGCAATCAGTAGAAAATTGTTATAGATGACTTTTAAGAAATTGTTGCTTTCTCCTAGACCCAAAGCACCCCAAGAAAATATGTTCTATTTTTTAACATTAATTTAATCATATATTTTGTATAGTATGGAAAATATTCAGGTTACCTAGTGCTTACCAAATGAAATTAAAAGACACTTGCTACTTGGAAGAAAAGCTTTGACCAGCCTAGACAGCATATTAAAAAGCAGCAACATTACTTTGCCAACAAAGGCCCATCTAGTCAAACNGGAAAATATTCGGGTTACCTAGTGCTTACCAAATGAAATTAAAAGACACTTGCTACTTGGAAGAAAAGCTTTGACCAGCCTAGACAGCATATTAAAAAGCAGCAACATTACTTTGCCAACAAAGGCCCATCTAGTCAAACTATGGTTTTTCCGGTAATCATATATGGATGTGAGAGTTAGACTATAAAGAAAGCTGAGCACTGAAGAATTGATGCTTTTGAACTGTGATGTTGGAGAAAACTCTTGAGAGTCCCTTGGACTGCACGGAGATCCAACCGGTCCATCCTAAAGGAAACCAGTCCTGAATATTCATTGGAAGGACTGATGTTGAAGCTGAAACTCCAATACTTTGGCCACCTGATGTGAAGAGGTGACTCATTGGAAAAGACCCTGATGCTGGGAAAGATTGAGGGCAGGAGGAGAAGGGGACAACAGAGGATGAGATGGTTGGATGGCATCACCGACCCAATGGACATGGGTTTGGGTAGACTCTAGCAGTTGGTGATGGATAGGGAGGACTGGTGTGCTGCAGTTCATGGGGTTGCAAAGATTCGGACACAACTGAGTGACTGAACTGAACTGACTTTGGAAGTTATGTGGTTGGAAGTTGGGAAGATGTTCATGTGTGGGCATGGTAAGCTTTCATTTTTCCTTTGGTAAGAAGCTCTAATTTATACCAATGTTCTTAATTTATGAGGATCGTGTGTGTGCTCATTTGTTCAGTCATGCTTGATTCTTGGCAGCCCCATGGACCCCCTGCCAAGCTCCTCTGTCCATGGAATTCTCCAGGCAAGAATACTGGAGTGGGTGGCCATTCCCTACTCCAGGGGATCTTCCCTAAGCCTGGTTTATATTTAATGGGTGCTTCTTATGTACCAGAAGTCAAAGACTTGGTATAGATTGTCTAGTAAAACCTCAACACAGCCCTAAGATATAAACAATATTATCATCCTTATTTAACAATAAGGAATTTTAGGCTTAGATAATTTGAGTAATTTGTCCAGAATCACAGATTTAATAAGTGATTATTCTTGGACTTAAATTAATTTAGTCTAATAGTAGAGCCCCCAAATCTGAATGTACTATAGACTGCTTCTTAAGGAAGTGACTTAAATAAGGAGGAAAATGCCTAAAAAACAGTCTTGTGTCCATAAACACATAATGTGATGAGAAAACATAAAATAATTTTGGGCTTTGAGTAATTCAGATGGTGAAATACTATGTTTACCAGAAGAATACAAATAAGTATCCAAAAGTCAAAATGAAGAGTTTAGTGCCTAAAAAAAATATGCATAGTCACCTTAGTTTTAATTCAAAAGCTGAAAGAGAAAGCAAACTTTTTCCTTCCAAACTGACATATGCATAATCATTTTTTTCCATATCCACAGGAGCTTTCACTTTTACTAAGTGAAACTGGCTGAAATAATACTTTATTTCCATTTGATTCTTGATAAGGAGTCCGGGCTGGATCCTGGAGATATAGCTGTGAAGAAAACGCAATAATCAGGGAACAGAGTAAATGTCTTATCTGGGCATTATTCTCTTAGATCTTTTGATATGAGGAGCCCTCTAAATGGATGCAGCATGCTGGGGTGCGGGCTAGGCACCGAAACACTTCGCTGACTGTCCCTAGGGGCAACTGTGGGCTGAAGCTGGAGGAGAGGAAAAGAGAGGGAAGGAGAAAACCAGCAGGGATCCTGCAAGGAAATATTCACAGCTTGGGCTGTACCAGCTGACCTGTAAGACAGTGATGCTAAGCACATCACAAAAGCAGGACTAGCCCTATAAGCTTCTAGAAGGCAGTGCTAAGCATCTGTGATTTGCCTCCTGAACATTTGTATCTCACTATAGGAAGGAGAATGAAACAGCTGCACACGTTGTCTCCAGTGCTGTAAACCTGTCATCAGCCCTGCATTGTTTACATATGGCTACAAGGTCTTTAAGCCCAGGATCCCTTAGCTAGACAGCAGGGACCGATATTTACATGACAGCTGTGTCAATTGGAAGCAGCCCTGTGCGCATGTTTGTTTCACTAACGCTCCAGTCACTGCCACCCACCCCTCCCCCCTGCCCCAAAGACACAAATCTAATTCTTCCTCTTTTTAAAATGAGCTCCGTGTTAATAATAGAGCTGCAGTGCAGATGCTCAAAATGGAAATAGCTGGCATTTCCCTAACAAGACTCATAATTCTGCTAGAAATAATGGATTTCAAGTGAAATAGCTCGAGTCCAAGAAGAGTGGTTATAATTCATGACCAGACGCCCAAATGAAATCAAAATCTGGGAAACATGCAAAGTGCTAATTTTCTACATCAGTGGAATTTATCAAGTTCCTACTGATTAATTTGAACAAGGGTTTGGTTGTTCAATTGATAGAGCTTTGTTTGCCTTGCAAAGACATCTGAATGACATTGATTCGAATCTTATTGCAACTTCCTGGTTTTGTGAAAAGCTTTTTAAAAATTGTAACCCAAAACCCTCCACATCACAAGTGGCTGATATTTAATGATTTTATTTTTATTATTCTTTACCATTTGAGGGTGAGACTCCTCAAATTTATTTCACCAAAGAGATAAGCAGCAATACGTCTGGAGAACAATTACCACGCAATTCGCAAGGAAGTGGAGCTTAATCCATTACTGTTGATTTAGTTTATTGTTAGATCTTCCAAAGAAAATATATATTATTTAATAATGATTATTTACAATTAGCTTGATTGAAAAGCCACTCCCAAAATGCTTATAAATAGTTTAACATCAATAATATGGTTTAAAGTCTCTTTTCCATTAAATATAAAATAGAAAATATTGTCTAGCTGTGCTGGTTGAGTAATGACAACATGATGCCCATGTTCTAATCCTGGAACCTATGAATGATGCTTTATATGACAAAGGTGACTTGTGGATTCTGAGATGAGTAAATCATCCTGATTATCCTGGCAGGCACTATGTTATCACGGAGCTTCTTATAATACAGAAGTAAGAGGTCAGAAATAGGAGAAGGGGATGACAGAGAATGAGATGGTTGGATGGATCACTGACTCAATGGACATGAGTTTGAGTAAGCTCCGAGAGTTGGTGATGGACAGGGAAGCCTGGCCTGCTGTAGTCCGTAGGGTCGCAAAGAGTCAGACACAACTGAGCGACTGAACTGAACTGAAATGAGGAAGTCAGAGGAACAGATGCTACAGGTTGATGAAAAAAGAAAGATTTGAACACGCTACATTGCTGACTCGTAAGACAGAAAGAGGGACCGTGGGTCAAGGAAAGCAGTTCTGTGAGCTGAAAAAGATGAGAAAGTGGTTTTCCCCTTAAGACAACAGGTCCCAAATGGACTAACTTTCTGCTAAGCCTCATGTTACTCAACCAGCACTTAATTACCATTTCAGCTCTCCCAGAAATGGAGAGTTATAACAGTCAATCAGATCAGCACTAGTTAGGTAACCTGCTTGATGAGACCCCCTAGAGAAAAGTAAACTTACAATCAACTACTTTTTTGCCTGGAATAACTTTCTTGTTCCTGCTCCCTTCTGCCTATAAAAACCTTTCATTTTGTATAGCTCCTCAGAGTTCCTTTCTAACTGCTAGATTGAATGCTGCCTGATTCCTTGAATCTTTGAATAAAATCAATAAAATCATTAAAATTTACTCAGTTAAATTTATTTTAGTACCCTAGAGCCTCTTGAAGGTATGTAGCCCTGCCTAAATTTTGCTTTCAGCCCAGTGAAACCCAGTTCTGTTTCAGAGCTGTAAGATAAATCCTGAAAGATGATGCTGTGAAAGTGCTGCACTCAATATGCCAGCAAATTTGGAAAACTCAGCAGCGGCCACAGGACTCGAAAAGGTCAGTTTTCATTCCAACTCCAAAGAAAGGCAATGCCAAAGAATGGTCAAACTACCGCACAATTGCACTCATCTCACATACTAGTAAAGTATTGCTCAAAATTTTCCAAGCCAGGCTTCAGCAATGCGTGAACTGTGAACTTCCTGATGTTCAAGCTGGCTTTAGAAAGGGCAGAGGAATCAATTTGCCAACATCCGCTGTATCATGGAAAAAGCAAGAGAGTTCCAGAAAAACATCTATTTCTGCTTTATTGACTATGCCAAAGCCTTTGACTGTGTGGATCACAATCAACTGTGGAAAATTCTGAAAGAGATGGGAATACCAGACCACCTGACCTGCCTCTTGAGAAATGTGTATGCAGGTCAGGAAGCAACAGTTAGAACTGGACATGGAACAACAGACTGGTTTCAAATAGGAAAAGGAGTACCTCAAGGCTGTATATTGTCACCCCGCTT
>SJYW01040265.1:106338-141178 GCA_006410735.1 Raphicerus campestris
TTCCCATTCTGTTGTTTTCCTCTATTTCTTTGCATTGATGGCTGAGGAAGGCTTTCTTATCTCTCTTTGCTATTCTTTGGAACTCTGCGTTCAGATGGGTATATCTTTCCTTTTCTCCTTTGCTGTTTGCCTCTCTTCTTTACTCAGCTATTTGTAAGGCCTCTTCAGATAACCATTCCGTCCTTTTGCATTTCTTTTTCTTGGGATGGTTTTGATCACTA
This sequence comes from Raphicerus campestris, assembly GCA_006410735.1. Lineage (NCBI taxonomy): Eukaryota > Metazoa > Chordata > Mammalia > Artiodactyla > Bovidae > Raphicerus > Raphicerus campestris. The sequence goes on from SJYW01040265.1 coordinate 106,560, forward strand.
TCTCCTGCACAATGTTACATACCTCTGTTCATAGTTCTTCAGGCACTCTTTCTACCAGATCTAATGCCTTGAATCTATTTATCACTTCACTGTATAATCATGATATTTGATTTAGGTCCTACCTGAATGCCCTAGTGATTTTCCCTACTTTCTTCAATTTAAGTCTGAATTTTGCAATAAAGCGTTCATGATATGAGCCACAATCAGCTCCCATTCTTGTTTTTGCTGACTGTACAGAGCTTCTCCATCTTTTCCTGCAAAGAATAAAATCAATCTGATTTTAGTATTGACCATCCGGTGATGTCCATGTGTAGAGTTGTTTTTTGTGTTGTTGGAAGAGGATGTTTGCTATGACTAGTGTGTTCTCTTGGCAAAACTCTGTTAGCCTTTGCCTTGCTTCATTTTGTACTCCAAGGCCAAATTTGCCTGTTACTCCAGGTATCTCTTGACTTCCTTTTTTTGCATTCCAGTTCCCTATAATGAAAAGGACTTTTTAAAATTTTTTGGTGTTAGTTCTAGAAGGTCATGTAGGTCTTCATAGAACTGTTCAAGTTCAGCCTCTTTGGCATTAGTGGTTGGGGTATAGACTTGAATTACTCTGATATTGAATGGTTTGCCTTGGAAACAAACAAAGATAATTCTGTCTTTGTTGAGATTGCATCCAGTTACTGCATTTTGGACTCTTTCATTAACTGTGAGGGCTACTCCATTTCTTCTCAGGGATTCTTGTGCACAGTAGTAGATATAATGGTTATTTGAATTAAATTCATCCGTTCCGGTCCGTTTTAGTTCACTGACTCCTTAAATGTTGATATTCACTCTTGCCATCTCCTGTTTGACCACTTCCAATTTACCTTGATTCATGGACCTAACATTCCAGGTTCCTATGCAATGTTGTTCTTTACAGCATCGGACTTTACTTTCACCACCAGACACATCCGTACTTCGGTGTTGCTTCCACTTTGGCTCAGTCTCTTCAAGAATCCCTTCTGGAGCTGTTTCTCCATTCTTCTCCAGTAGCATATCAACTGAGAACTTCATAGTTTGGCTCAGAGAAGAATTTGAGGGGGAGATGGTAAAAAGGTATGAGATGCAAAATAATGAATAACTTCTAGAAAAAGAATGTGTGCAGGATTAGATAATTTTAATTACTAAATTCTATCAATGGACTTCCCTGGTGGCTCAGACAGTAAAGCGTCTGCCTGCAATGAGGGAGACCCGGGTTTGATCCCTCGGTCAGGAAGATCCTCTGGAGAAGGAAATGGCAATCCACTCTAGTACTCTTGCCTGGAAAATTCCATGGACTGAGGAACCTGGTAGGCTATAGTCCATGGGATTGCAAAGAGTCCAACGCAACTGAGCAACTTCATTTTCACTTTCACCCCAGATGACATTGTTGCAGTCTGTGTTAATTAATTGTTGAAATCCATTTTTTTTATTGCAGTGGAACACACATTTAGAATCCTATTTTCTTAAGAAACAAGTAGAGACTGGAGAAAGCAAAATAGATTTTAGTTCTAATCCCCCAGAAACTTTTATAGATGCACTAAAGTAGGTCACTAAAAGTGCAGCTACACTTGAAAATCAGCTGGGTAGAGATCTNCTTAAGAAACAAGTAGAGACTGGAGAAAGCAAAATAGATTTTAGTTCTAATCCCCCAGAAACTTTTATAGATGCACTAAAGTAGGTCACTAAAAGTGCAGCTACACTTGAAAATCAGCTGGGTAGAGATCTACGGTGATCATTCACAGTGGCCAGCCTCCCTGTTAGATAGTCCTCTTTATCACTGGAGTCTCAGGTTATTTCACTTTCACCACTTTCATCACTCTTCCATAGGAAGTATCTTGCTTGAAGCCACTTTTTTTCCTTTAAGAACTATTCTCAAATATGTCTAAAGAGTACTCAAAATCCTTAGAAGTTTCTATTTTTAAGTTATATGGTGGTAGGCCAATTCACACATTGAGAACAACCAGAAAAGCTATATAGAATACAAAAGTCATCTTCTGATAGTGCCAGAGCTTGAGGTACTTAAGGTAAGAACTGCTGTCAGTAGGGAGTTTTGCCCGGAGGCACTGCCATTTCTGAATGTGGACGGAAAGATCTAAGATGTGGACATCTAAGATCTGTTTGGATAGAGATCTAACACTAAGCAGGGAGAAACCACGAGGTCTTTCTGTCTTCTTCTTTGTTGGCTGTACCACTTGACTTATGGGATCTTAGTTTCCACATCTGAGATTGAACCCAGGCTCTCAACAGTGAGAGGACTGAGTCTTAACCAGTGGATCTCCAGGGAATTTCCAATTATGAGGACTTTCAAAGGGCTTATGGGCTGGAGTGTGTGACAAAACTAGAGAATTGAATGGCCTCCAATTTTTGTCAGGTTTCCCCTTAATATCACTGGTGAATTCTGAAGGTACAGAGTGGTAGAATAAAAAGAAAAGACACAAACTTCTGAGAAGTGGAATGAAATTTTCTTGCTTTTGTGATATTGAGGAAACAAAGATTAGAGTTTAAAACCAGTCAGAGAGAAGGATCTCAACAAATACACTGGACTCATCTGAAAGCCCTGGAAGGCTATGATCTAGGAACAGATGTGAACAAAGAGCAAATGTATTATTACCAAAACTATAGACCAGTTTTAACTGTTTCCTGATTGGACTAAGGTGATTTGCTCCATAACCCTACCTGCTGAGAAGAGGAAACTGTTATTCCTCTTTGGAAAAAAAGGTAAATCTACTTGTAGCCTCTGTAGTTATTTATACAAAATGTCTGTCATTCCACATCAAAAAAATGACTAAAAATGCCAAGAGACAGGACCATTTAATCAATACAAAGAAAAAAACTCACAAATATCCAGATATTAAAGTTAGTAGACAAAGATTTTAAAATAACTATAATTAATATATTTCAGAAAATAGAGGAAAAGATGGAAAATAGATGAAAAGATAATTTCATTAAAGAATTAAAATCTTTAAAGTATACAGGTAGAAATTCCAAGCCTGAAACAAGCAATACCTAAAATTTTATTAGATGAGCAAACNCAAAGATTTTAAAATAACTATAATTAATATATTTCAGAAAATAGAGGAAAAGATGGAAAATAGATGAAAAGATAATTTCATTAAAGAATTAAAATCTTTAAAGTATACAGGTAGAAATTCCAAGCCTGAAACAAGCAATACCTAAAATTTTATTAGATGAGCAAACAGCAGTAGACACAGCAAAAAGCAAGATAAGTGCACTGGAAGATGATGTCGAATCATATTGTCTACTTAACATTGTGCTAGAGATCCTAATCAGTGCAATAAAGCAAGATTTGGGATAAAAGGCATAATGATGACAAAAGAGAACTTATATTGCTTATTAATTGCAAGTGGCATGATTGTGTGCATAGAAAATGCAAAAAGAATCTACAGACAACTATTAGAATAAGTCGATTTAGCAAGGCCACTAGATACAAGGTGTTATATGGCATCCCACTCCAGCACTNCTGAAGAATTGATGCTTTTGAACTGTGGGGTTGGAGAAGACTCTTGAGAGTCCCTTGGACTGCAAGGAGATCCACCCAGACCATTCTAAAGGAGATCATTTCTGGGTGTTCTTTGGAAGGACTGTTGCTAAAGGTGAAACTCCAATACTTTGGCCACCTCATGCAAAGTGTTGACTCATTGGAAAAGACTCTGTCGATGTGACGGATTGGGGGCAGGAGGAGAAGGGGATGACAGGATGAGATGGCTGAATGGCATCACTGACTTGATGGACAAAAGTTTGGATGAACTTCGGGAGTTGGTGATGGACAGGGAGGCCTGGTGTGCTGCATTTCATGGGGTCACAAAGAATTGGACATGACTGAGTGACTGAACTGAACTGAATTGAAATAAAGATTTTCCCCTAAATGTCTCAAATAACAGGGTTTCCTGCTAGTTCAGCTGGTAATGAATCCACCTGCAATGCATGACACCTCCAATCAATTCCTAGGTTTGGAAGTTCCCCTGGAGAAGGGGTAGGCTACCCACTCCAGTATTCTTGGACTTCCCTAGTGGTTCAGATGGTAAAGAATCCATCTGCAATGCAAGAGATCTGTGTTCGATCCTTGGCTTGGGAAGATCCCCTGGAGAAGGTCAAGGCAACCCACTCCAATATTCTTGCCTGTTTTATGCCCATGGACGAGGAGCCTGGTGGGCTACAGTCCATGGGGTTGCAAAGAGTCAGACATGACTGTAACTAAGTCCAGTGCAGCACAGGTGCAATGGTATTTTAACAGTGATGATGGTAATGATAGCTACCATGGAGTATTTACCATGTCCACAGTCCTAAGTCTCATTGCAACACTATGTTTTGGAATAAATTTTTATTTTCATTACCATTTTATTTTTAAGGACAGGTCACTGGTTCTTTTTCTTTTATAATTTGGCTCTGTTTGGGCTTAGTTGCCACATGTTGAATATTCATTGCAGTGCATGGACTCTTCAGCTATGGCACACAGCCTCTACACACACACACACACACACACACGCACACACACACATGTTTACTTAATATGTTGACCAGTTTACTTAATTTAGAACTGTTAGCTTTTAAGTTATGCTCAAATTAGTCAGTCAATATCCGTGGATTTCAGTATGATGGCTTTAAAATCAAGGAACTCTGCACTTGGATTTATTTAATGGGCTGATAAACTGCCAGGATTGTGAGTTCATTGTTAAACATTAGCCTGGAAGGAAAAGATAAGAATGCACATGCTTTGTCTGTAGATGGAGAGCTTTTCATTCAAAGCTGGAAAAATATAGCTTAGGAGTTTAAGAACTGAAGGGAACATAAGTTCAAGACCCAGGAGGAGGACATGAGACCAGACAATATGCCAATTAATGGAATTAAACTGAAAAGATTTAAAATGAGGTCCCCTCAGGAGACAATATAAAAGAAAAGGCAGTTAATTCAATAAGGACAAAAGGATAAGCGAGCTAACTATGAGAGGATCAGAATATTTAAAGTTGATAGTGTCTTAAGAATTCAAGAACATTGGCTTGTGATTGCTGTGAATTTATTATGCCCCAGTAGCTCAGTCTAATTTGGTCCTCTTCATCCTCTGAACAAATATGCTCATCCTGAAATTCTAGGACAAAAGAAATAATCCTTTTCTTTTTGCAGTCAAGCTATAAAAGTGATTATGATCAGCAGTCATTCACAGAGGAATAAATAAGGGACCTATCCATCATGATAGTAAAGTTTTCTGTCCATCTGTCATGTTGCATTTCAAAGACAGTTTCCTCATATTTTAGTTTCTTGAGAAGGTGTACTTAAAAAATAAGTTGTATACTTGGAAACTCCCCGGTACACTGAGAGTATAAATGCATAAATGTAAATTGCCTTTTGCTAAGCAGGTTTTAGCTTGCCAAATGCATGGCAGGGGGTTGGTAAAGAATGCAACAGGGTGACTCTGGATATGTCTGTAGCAAATAACTGAAAATCTGAATTTAAGAAATTCTGTTATAGGCTGTATTATCTAGAAAAGCTGTGGCTCAGTGTCATTATTCAATTGTGTATCAACAAATATGTCTCTAAAGACCAAAGTCAAAAAGCTATAGCAAGGAGTAGGTTTAAAATCCTACACAAAATACAAAAGCACCAACACCTTGTAGCTGGGCTTCCGTAAATGCACACTTGGAAAGATGACATAATGAAGAACACATGACTGATGGAGGCACATAACGTTATCTGAGGACAGAGGGATATAAACTTAGAAGATCATTTACAGGGAAAGAAAGTTTTTCATCAATGGGTGTCAGTGAGGCTGAAACAAAGCAATTATATGAAGGAGCGTTCCAATGTGATATCATACCTGATGACTCTCAGCCTTTATAATTGTTCTGCAGCTGATAAATTACACACTTTTGTAATTTTTTATGAAGCCCTTGTCCACACAAATTTCATCATCTGAAAAGTTCAGGAGTTAGACCTATACATTTTATGAGGCTTGTTCTTTTTGTTTTTTGTGATTTTTTTTTTTTTTTTTTGGTGTGAATGACCTAGATTTTCTGGCAAATGAACTATGGCCATACATAATTTTCTTTTACTCTCCTTCCCTAAAGCCTATGTGTACATACAAATTAGTGTGTATTATGTACACAAATTTATGTGTACATAAAATTAGTTCCTTAGAAGAGGCAACAAAAATGTTCTCAGTCCATAAAGAAGTACAGGAGTGCCTTAAAGTCTGTAAATTATCTGTTCTAAAATATTTCTTTAAAGTATTTAGTTCAAACTGGAGATCGAGGAGGGGCATTCTGCTCTATTAAACAAGCAGTCCTGTCTCTCTTGCTTTTGTTTTCGTTTTTATTTTTTGCTCAGTATAGAAGCAGTAAAGAGTCTGTCTGCAACGCAGGAGACATGGGTTCTATCCCTGGGTGGGAAGATCCTCTGGAGGAGGGCACGGCAACACACTCAGTATTCTTGCTGGAGAATCCCAGGGACAGAGGAGCCTGGCTGGCTACAGTTCATGAGGTCACAGAGAGCTGGACATAATTGAAGTGGCTGAGCATGAGCACATATAGTTTAAGACACTCACCACTCAGGTTACTGGTAGGACTGAGTCACGATAGAATTTCTGACAGCTGTTCATTTCAATGACTCTTAGCAATGACTGAGAGGAAAAGAACCCCTCTTGGGACTCCTGGAATCCCTAATGCCTTATGAAGAGGTGCTTCTCAGGATGGATCAAGTCTAACATTGTCATCGATCTGGTTTCCTAGATGTTTTAATATACGTTGACCCTTGAACAATGTGGATTTGAACAGCACCTTATACACATATATTTTTCAGTAGTATTAATAAATAGTATGGCATTACATTCTTGGTTGAATCCCTGGGTGCAGAGGAACCCAGAATATAGAGGACCAACTACCCATTACACTCAGATTAAGCTCCCAAGTTGTTCAAGTATCAACTGTACGCTTTATATCAATTAATGAATTTATGCCCAAAGGTCCAACAATGAGACCCCACAATGAAATATACCTGAAATTTGAATATATACTTGAAATACAGTTTATGTTTGACATCGTGCTCAGTACTTCATGGCACAATCCAAAGAGAAAGTGAAAGTGTTAGTTGCTCAGTCGAGTCTGATTCTTTACGACCACCTGGACTATAGCCCACCAGTCTCCTCTGTCCATGGGGTTCTCCAGGCGAGAATACTGGACTGGGCTGCCTTGCTCCAGCAGATCTTCTGGCTCTGGAGATTGAATCGGCATCTCCTTCGGTTCTTGCACTGCAGGTGGATTCTTTATCATCTAAGCCAACAGGGAAGCCCAGCACAGTCCAAAGGTGAATGCCAATGTTCACATTACATTGGCATTAGTGGATCCATCTCATGTTGGCATCAGATTAAGAAAAGGACTTTTTTTGGTTAATGGACCTCAGGACCTCAGACAACATTTATCTCAAAACTCTGTAATCCAGTAGCACAGTGGAGTTGGAAGGTTTAGTAAATGGATAATTAAAATACTCTACCTAGTATGTGCCTGGCACTGTGGCAGGAATAAGAGGGGGAAAAAGCAGAGGAGATACAATTTTTAATCAGCCAGAAATCACACCTATTTTAGCCTGTTCTCAGCCAATAGAGCAAGTGAGGTGGAATGGGAACCAGCAGCTTCATGACAGCTTTTGACCTCAATACAATGGTCTATTTAGGGGAATATGGGGAGAGTATGTTTCAGATCTTAGGTGAAAACCTTATAGATTTTAGGTAATGTCATTAGTGGTGCAAATAATAGAAGCTCAAAGTTAGTGGTGAAAAGGTAGAGAATTATTGTGGGTTTGACTATTTGGAGAAAGCTTCATGAGCTAGATGTCAGACAGGGTAGAATTAATGGGTGTTAAATAAAATGGATTTGATGGTTGTGGGGAAAGAAGGCTTTTGAGATAGAAAGCAATTTAAGAAAGGCAAAGGGGGAGACATTGGTATAATGTTGGGGGAGTGAGGAACACAGCAGTATCACTGTGGCAATCATTTGTCATTCCAGTGGTGCTTCACTGATCCAAAGGTTATCAATAATTCATCCAACCTGTTTACTTTGATCGCCACAGAAACAAACCAATGTCTATCCTTTTTCATGTGTTGAGACTCATGGCATTGAGTAAATGATCATTCAGTGGAGACACGCCAGCTCCTTGTTCTGCAAATTGCAAATATTGTAGCCGAGCTGTTCATCTATTGTTTTTGTCAGTGTTGAAAGGTCAACATTCTCTTTTTATACTTAGAACAGTCAGAACCACTTTAATCCCAGAGAAGGTGTCTGACTTATAGTGTATGGTGATTTGTTTAGTCAGCAAGAAATTATGTTCTAATATAATTCTAAAATTGCTGACTAAAAAGTCTATTCAGCTTGAAGCCCCTGCTCCTTCAGCCAAAGAAACATCTGTGCCTTGAAATCACCTATTTGAGAAAGTGGCTAATCTCCTGATGAGGTGCTCTCTGATACCTTGGGTAAAATAACCAGGCCAGAAGAAAAAGAAAGACAATTCTGTTAAAATGGAGATCAGAAAATTCAGACACAGTGACCTTCAACTTTTACTTTGCCTCTTTATCGACTGCATTTGGAAATGAGTTTGACACACGCCTACTTGTCGTTGTTAGAGTGACATTGAAGACTTGAGTTTTCCACTGGAAAATGAGAATTTACAAGCACAGTCTAAATTTCCCCAGAATTTTCTGTCTTCTGGGCTATTTTTTTTTCTTTTAATATCCCCCACTAAATTAACTCTCAGTTCTCATTCTGCAGGGATGAAGAAATTCCGTGCTCTTTTCATGAATTTTTAAGAAAGGGAATGTTTGGTGTAAACAGGGTTTCACTTGTCACCTCTCCCTCCAGATTGCCACCCAGGCATTTGCCTCCATGTCTTCCGGTTACCTAATGACTGCTTTTAGTATGGCATTGATTTTTCTGATCTTGCAAATCCCCACCTTTCATTCTCCTAAATGCCATTGAACCCAGGATTTTCTGTTCAGGAAATTATAAGAAAATTAACCAGAAAGCAAAAGTAAGTCTTCAGCTGCCCAATTGTCTCCAGGCCACATTCTATTAAAAATGGAAAGATGTCTTGCTGGCTGTCTCTCTCTTAGGATCCTAGCCTGCTGGCATCTTGCAGAGCCCCTCTCATCCCTAGGAACATAGTTTTTTTCTTTTGGTTTCTCTGCCTAGTCCTTGGATCCACCAGAGAAAACCCGCATACCTTCAGAAATATTCTCTGCAGAAGTTCAACTCCCATCCTTACCATGGATAAGACATCTAAATTATTTCTGGATACATTTCTCTTAATTACTTCAGTCTCTCTCACCATATAAAAATCTGTGAAGAAATAGCTCTGAAAGTAATTCCCTCTCCCAAAAATACTGCCTTTGTGAGTTGGAATGCAGAAATGGCTATTTGGTATCTTTTAGAACAGGAATAATTTTTTCATCCTTGGGCTCAAGCTGGAACCATAGAACCAAGGAAGAGGCCAGGATGAGCCGGAGTGAAATAAGGAGAGACTGGAGCATTGCATCCTGTGGGTGGGAACTGCTCTCAGATTTTAGGATCCTATAAACTGGAACCTAAAAGTCGAACAAGGCTGAGATTTCTAAGGTCAGCAGCCCAAGTGTGGCAACCTGAAAACACCCTTTTTTTTGTTGTTAGAAAAGACATCTGCCTTGGAGACAAGATCCGTTTTGTGCTCAGAGAAACTCCCAGACCATTTCTATAAATCTATTATGACAATTTTCATCTGAAGATCTGTACCCCTTACATTAAAATAAGAAAGTGTTCCTGATCATTTCCTCATTTGATGCCAAAATAATTTACAATAGTAGTCTGCAAAAATAAAGGGCCTTTTTAAATGCAAATAATAGATTTCATTATATTATATTCTGTAAAGTAGATATATGAGGAGGGCAATTAGGTATATGGAATGAGAAACATTCATCAGAAACATTCCTGCAAATTTCATGGCAAGAGAAGACCATTCATTTTCTGGAAAAATTATATTTTAAACACCTCTGTAATATATATTCAATAAAGTACATTTTTTTAAAAAGCCATTTTACCTTCTATCCTAAAGTGACTGACCAAAAAACAAAGTAAAATATTTATTTGGAAAAGAGAAAAAAAAATCTGTTTTCTATGTTGTCATTACTGGTATCATTACTGGTATCATTTTATAAGCTTATTGTTTTCTGACTACATTTGTTACAGCTAGTGGTGAACACCATAAAATTTCACACATGAGCGTCAAGACAAGCAAATGATGTTGTTTTGGTAATCTTGGGAGTAAGAAATCTCTTTTTTCCTCCCTTTTTATAGCTGACCTTTTCAGAAATAAATCCCTCCTGAGAAGTTCCACTTTAATTTGTTATATTTTTCAAACTAGACTGTCATATATGCTTTAATGACATAGTATTTCTTAGCATCTAGAAATAAAACTAACACCATTTCTGTGGTTTTAACACTCTTGTGGTCTTATACACTGAATACAATCTTCATTAGTAACATATCATTTTATATATTTTCCTTTTAGAGATTTTTTATGTATTAGGATGCTGAACAGAATTTAATTAAAAAAAAAACCTTGGAAAGTGTTCTGTTTGCTATTACTTAGGTGGGAAAATTTCTCCTTGGTCAAGAAGGTTAAATGAAGTTCACAAAAGAGCTCTTTTGTGATTCCTTATGCAGGAGTCAGTGGAGTTCCTCACCTCTGTTACTTCATGGGTCATGAGAGATTTTAAGTTAGTGCTGAGCTAAAATAAAGAAAAAAGAACACTGGTGGATACACTCTTTCACTTGCTTTGGTTTTGCCTCTTAGCATCATTCCACATCTGGTAGGAGGGAAATCATGACCTAGTTCTGTTTCTGCCTCAAATCTCTTAATTGCTCTAGTCCTCTGTTTCCACATTTATCAAAGATGTAGCTTATGTTCATCATGCTTAAAACCTTAACTAACTGTACATCATATCTTTGATAAGGGACTTGTAGCCAGGATATTTAGAGAACTCTTATTAGAGCTCAACAATAAAAATATAAAACCCAATTAAAATAGGCAAAAGACCTAGATAGACATTTCTCAAGAGCGTATTTACAAATAATAGGTACCACTTTATATCTGCTTGGGTAGCTATAAAAAAAATAGCAAGTTTGGATGAGGATATAGAGAAATTGGAACCCTCATACATTGCTAGTGAGAATGTCAAATGGTGCAGCCCATTTGGAAATAATTTTGTAATTTCTCAAAATGTTAAAAATGGAGCTATCACATAACCTAGCAATTCAAATCTTAAGCATATAATCACAAGAAGTAAAAACATACATTCACACAAATACTTGTACATGAATGTTCATAGCAGCTTTATTTTTTAATAGTCAAAAACCAACTGAATTTCCTCTCAACCAGTGAATAAACAAAATACTATATATTCATAAAATGAGATATTCTTAGGAAGAGATATTTATATTCATAAGAGGGATCAAGCATGAACACATGCCACAGCATGAATGAACCTTTAAAATACTATGCTTAGTGAAAGAAACTAGTCACTATGGCCACACAGTATATGATTCCATTTACATAAAAGTCCAGAATAGTCACCTCTATTGAGAAAGAGATTAGTTGTTGCTTGGATCTTGGGAGGAGGGTAGGAGAACAGAGATAGGGATTAACTGCTGATGGGTGCAAAATTTCTATCTGAAGTGATGACTATGTTCTAAAATTGATTGTGGTGATAGTTGAACAACTTTGAATATACTAAAAACTGTAGAGTTGTATCATTTAAATGAGTGAATTATATAGTATGTGATTTGTATTGCAATAAAGTTCTTATGAAAGCATCCTGTTTGTCTCTAAAATTTAATTTTATTATTAATTATTATTATTATATTAGTTACATACTTGTCCTTTTAAGTTACTTTTATACCACTATGCTTCCAATAAAATGGATTCTCAAGGTAAAAAAGGATAAATATTCCTTTGCAAGGCAATTGATTTTTTTAAAAAATAAAGATTATTTCATACATTTGTATGCTACTATCTCAATGCCATTCTTGGTGTCTTTATGACACCAATAAAACTCTTCCTCAGCAATAGATGTCTTTATATTATGATGTCTCGGAGAGTCTTAGTGAAGATAAATCTTTAAAACATTAATTTCAAGTCCCTTTCATAATCCCTATAAGAATGAAGATATCAAAAGCGATGAGTGCAGAAGACTTTCTAAATGTTATTTTGGTGAAAGAATAATTAAGAAATGAGTTTTCATGGATGTACAGAGGGTGGCTAAAAATGGGGAGGGCAGCATGGGATGAATATCAGATTTTAGTCACCATGAAGAATTCAGTTCAGAAGTTGGAGGTCTCAGCTGGGTCCCTTAGAGCTAATATTGATCCCCTAAGTTCCAAACAGAGAGAAACTGTAGGCAAAGGCTCAAGGAACAATCTAGAAGCTGCATCTCAGCAGGTTTTCTCTGCTGTCCAGGTGATAAACCTGAATCAAAGGTCACAATTTCAGTGTCATAAAGTGTATGCAGTGTCTCTTTAGCACTTAGTTTTTTGAACTTTGTAGCACTGAAGACAGCGTATTTGTCAGAGATGTCAGAAATCTACAAGAGGACATTAGCAATAATGAGGTGTGATCAACCACAGCTTTCAAAAGCAGCCGATTGCTATCACAGGAGCTGGAACGAGAGAGAAAATAAATGGACCATTAGTAGATGCACGAGACATCCTCTGGGAATTCTCAAAAATACCAAAAGGAGGTTAATAATCCAGGTCCTGCTTCCATAGGTGAAATTTAATAATTACTATTAACATTCAGATTATACCAATTTTCCATGCCCTTACACATATGTGTACGTATGTAGTTGTATGCAGTTTTATAGTGTGGCTATACTTGTGTGCCCACAACCACAGCAAAGTACAGAGCTGCATCGCAAAGATCCCTCATCCTGCCCTTAACAACCACAGTCAGCTCTCCCCTTGTGTGAGTGCTGTCACTTCAGTCTGTCCAATTCCATGTGACCCCATGGACTGTAGCCCGCCAGGCTCCTCTGTCCATGGGTTTCTCCAGGCAGGAACACTGGAGTGGGTTGCCATTTCCTTCTCCAGTAGATCATCCTGACCCAGGGANGAGATAGGGATTAACTGCTGATGGGTGCAAAATTTCTATCTGAAGTGATGACTATGTTCTAAAATTGATTGTGGTGATAGTTGAACAACTTTGAATATACTAAAAACTGTAGAGTTGTATCATTTAAATGAGTGAATTATATAGTATGTGATTTGTATTGCAATAAAGTTCTTATGAAAGCATCCTGTTTGTCTCTAAAATTTAATTTTATTATTAATTATTATTATTATATTAGTTACATACTTGTCCTTTTAAGTTACTTTTATACCACTATGCTTCCAATAAAATGGATTCTCAAGGTAAAAAAGGATAAATATTCCTTTGCAAGGCAATTGATTTTTTTAAAAAATAAAGATTATTTCATACATTTGTATGCTACTATCTCAATGCCATTCTTGGTGTCTTTATGACACCAATAAAACTCTTCCTCAGCAATAGATGTCTTTATATTATGATGTCTCGGAGAGTCTTAGTGAAGATAAATCTTTAAAACATTAATTTCAAGTCCCTTTCATAATCCCTATAAGAATGAAGATATCAAAAGCGATGAGTGCAGAAGACTTTCTAAATGTTATTTTGGTGAAAGAATAATTAAGAAATGAGTTTTCATGGATGTACAGAGGGTGGCTAAAAATGGGGAGGGCAGCATGGGATGAATATCAGATTTTAGTCACCATGAAGAATTCAGTTCAGAAGTTGGAGGTCTCAGCTGGGTCCCTTAGAGCTAATATTGATCCCCTAAGTTCCAAACAGAGAGAAACTGTAGGCAAAGGCTCAAGGAACAATCTAGAAGCTGCATCTCAGCAGGTTTTCTCTGCTGTCCAGGTGATAAACCTGAATCAAAGGTCACAATTTCAGTGTCATAAAGTGTATGCAGTGTCTCTTTAGCACTTAGTTTTTTGAACTTTGTAGCACTGAAGACAGCGTATTTGTCAGAGATGTCAGAAATCTACAAGAGGACATTAGCAATAATGAGGTGTGATCAACCACAGCTTTCAAAAGCAGCCGATTGCTATCACAGGAGCTGGAACGAGAGAGAAAATAAATGGACCATTAGTAGATGCACGAGACATCCTCTGGGAATTCTCAAAAATACCAAAAGGAGGTTAATAATCCAGGTCCTGCTTCCATAGGTGAAATTTAATAATTACTATTAACATTCAGATTATACCAATTTTCCATGCCCTTACACATATGTGTACGTATGTAGTTGTATGCAGTTTTATAGTGTGGCTATACTTGTGTGCCCACAACCACAGCAAAGTACAGAGCTGCATCGCAAAGATCCCTCATCCTGCCCTTAACAACCACAGTCAGCTCTCCCCTTGTGTGAGTGCTGTCACTTCAGTCTGTCCAATTCCATGTGACCCCATGGACTGTAGCCCGCCAGGCTCCTCTGTCCATGGGTTTCTCCAGGCAGGAACACTGGAGTGGGTTGCCATTTCCTTCTCCAGTAGATCATCCTGACCCAGGGAATCAAACTCGGGTCTCCTGCATTACAGGTGACCTGCATTATCCACAGGTCTCCTGCATTACATTCTTTACTGACTGAGCCACCAGTGAAGCCTAGTTTTTCAATAAATTAAAATTTTCTTCTCTACTATGTCATGAATAATCAGTTGGTTTAGTAATCAAATGTTGACTGCTCTTGATCCATTAAATGTAGTTACTTTTTATAAGGTAAATGAGTATCAAAAGAAATCTCAAAAGAGCTTTTTATGCTCTTCTAGACTTTGAAATGAGAGTGTACTTTGCTAAAGATCTGTGTTTAATATTAATACATGCAGACATCCAGTGTAGTAACTCTACCATGAAGAAAAGATCTAAAACAACATGCATGTGGGAAGCACAACTGGAGAGGTTCAAGATCATAGCAACACACTGATTTCCAATTAACTCGTGGAAAGATATCTGCTTGTGTTCCCTACTCCGTGTATATGTTGGACTATCCCCTCAGCACTCTGTTTGGTCACCTGTTTCTAGCTCTGGTTCTTCCTCTTGCCATAGGATTTAAAGTGTTAGATCTATGAAGAGAGATCTTCATAGAAAGGATAATGCATCTGAACCACAGAAATTTGCAAATTATTGATAAAATATAAAGAATTTCCTCTTTAAGAGATGTTTACCTTTAAAGGAGCAAAGTGTCTATTCAATATAAACTAATAAAATAAAAATAAAATTTTTATTACAATAAAAATAAAATTTTCTAAATTGGGGTATAATTTTGACATTTAAAACACTTGACAGTGGGGCTGGTAGGTTTATTTCAACAAGGGGATGGGTGGATTGGAAATTCTATGTATGGCTTCCCTAACCCAAAGCCAGCTCTGTCTCTTCACCACTTTGAATAGATTCTATTAATTTTAGCATGAGGATCCAGGGGAAGAAATCAACCTTGCTGCTGCTACTGCTAAATCGTTTCAGTCGTGTCCGACTCTGTGCGACCACATAGATGGCAGCCTACCAGGCTCCCCATCCTTGGGATTCTCCAGGCAAGAACACTGGAGTGGGTTGCCATTTCCTTCTCCAATGCATGAAAGTGAAAAGTGAAAGTGAATTCGCTCAGTCGTGTCTGACTCTTAGCGACCCCGTGGACTGCTGCCCACCAGGCTCCTCCATCCATGGGAGTTTCCTGGCAAGAGTACTGGAGTGGGGTGCCATCGCCTTCTCTGGAAATCAACCTCACTAAAATCAAAACACCAAACTAGATGGAATTTGATCTATCAGGATAGTGAAGAATCGCAGCCAAGATATCAGCAAACAGATCTTTTATCACTTTTGAAATGGCTTTAAAGTGTTTATGATGAGGACAGTTCACTTTTGCCTATTTTGTTGGTGTATTGCAAAGTACAAAGGCTTATGGAAATTGCTTTTTTTTTTTTTTTCCTATCCTTCAGGCTATGACCTCTGTCCACAGTTTGAAGAAAGACTTCCTGCTTTGACGTTGTTTAGAATTATATTCAGAATCGTGGAACAAACTAGTTGGAGTCTCTTTGTATGTCAGAGGTTTACAGTCTGAAATGGAAGCATGGAAATGAGCTTCTGATACACACATTGTTCCCAAATAGCTCCCTAGACTCTGGAACGTTTTTAATGGGACCCACATTTTTCCTGACAGTCAGCCTTCTACAAAGTCAGGATTCATTCACTCCATAGGAGTCTGCATGGCTTTTGGCCATGGGTCCAGCTCTTAGAAACATTTCCAATGTGATTCATGGTGTTTAGCTATGCCGCTGTCATAATTGGGTGAGTCCCTTCTCTGCAGACACATCTAACTCCCATCAGTGTCAATGGGGTTGAAACTTGTGTTTCAAGGGAATAAAATGTGCCAACAGTGACAGGATGTTTTATTTTTCCCATGCTTTGATTTAGGTTTCCTGTGGTGTTTTTTATTTCTTTGACAGAATTCTTTTTCTTTCCATTTGCTATCATGTTTACAGAAAATTAACTCTCCGAAGAACATAAGGCGGCTGGAATTTCTCTGTCTCAATCTCTCTAGCTCCCTCTCTGTCTTTCTGTGTCAGATGACTGCATTTTTATTTGAGATCATTTCCTTCTCATTGGTTTTTGGGCCAGTAGCTTCACTCTTTCTTAGTTTTGTTACTCCAGATTCTTACCCCTAGAGGAAACATCGCTATGATCTTCATTTTAGTCTTTTCCAAGTTATTTTGAAATGATTCAATTCTGTCTTCTGGTGTGACATCAAAGTCTTGGCTCAACTATATGCTTTGGGAAGGCTATATATTTTACTTTATTTTTTAATTTATGCGTACCTTGTGTACTCAGTGGTGTCCACTCTTCACAACTCCGTGAACTGTAGCTTGCCAAGTTCCTTTTCCCAGGAGATTTCCCAGGCAAGAAGACTGGAGTAGGGTGTCATTTCCTCCCCTAGGGGATCTTCCTGATCCAGGGATTGAACTGGCATCTCTTGCATCTCTTGCATTGTCAGGCAGATTCTTTATCACTAGCGCCACCTGGGAAGCCAGATCTATATGTTATAGATATACAATATAGAGATACACAATTTTAAAGGTTATACTCCATTATACTCTATTTATAGTTATTATAAAATATTGGCTGTATTTCTTGTATTGTACAGTAGATCCTTGTACCTTATCTTATAGATAATAGTTTGTACCTCTTAATTATCTCCCCTTATATTGCCCCTTCCCACCCATTTGATAACTACTAGTTCATATCTGTGAATCTGCTTCCTTTTTGTTATATTCACTAATCTGTCGTAATTTTTAGGTTCCACATATAAATGATCATATGGCATTTGTCTTTCTCTTTCTGAATTATTTTTCTCAGCATAATTCCTTCCAAGTTCATCCATGTTGTTGCAAGTGGAAAATTTTCATTTTTTCTTATGACTGAGTAATATTCCTTTGCATATATAGACCACATCTTCCTTATGCATTCATCTGTATCCATTGGATGGACACTTAGATTATAGAGAGGCAATATATTTTCATTATTTTCTTTGCATAAACCTCAAAATTATCAGTTACATGTTCAGAGAAAGTTTATCTCAATATTATAAAAATTTGTTTAAAATTTTCCCTGAACTCAATAGTTAAATTCTGTGATTTTGACATCATTAAATTCTCATATCTTAGAAAGTCACAACTTTAAAACATAGCCAGAAATATAAATTCTTCCCTCTCTCAAGTCCCTTAACTTTTTACTTAAGATATAAAAGTCACTAGGCCAAGGCTTCTTAACCTAAATTCTGTGGAAACTATATGCATTGATAGATGCATTTCAAAAGATTTGCAGAATTTCATGAAATTGTTTACTAATTTTTATCTATATACATTTTTCCAAGGAAGGTGTTAAAATCTTTCTGAAGGATTTATTACTTTGAAAAATTAGTAATNTTGTATTGTACAGTAGATCCTTGTAGCTTATCTTATAGATAATAGTTTGTACCTCTTAATTATCTCCCCTTATATTGCCCCTTCCCACCCATTTGGTAACTACTAGTTCATATCTGTGAATCTGCTTCCTTTTTGTTATATTCACTAATCTGTCGTAATTTTTAGGTTCCACATATAAATGATCATATGGCATTTGTCTTTCTCTTTCTGAATTATTTTTCTCAGCATAATTCCTTCCAAGTTCATCCATGTTGTTGCAAGTGGAAAATTTTCATTTTTTCTTATGACTGAGTAATATTCCTTTGCATATATAGACCACATCTTCCTTATGCATTCATCTGTATCCATTGGATGGACACTTAGATTATAGAGAGGCAATATATTTTCATTATTTTCTTTGCATAAACCTCAAAATTATCAGTTACATGTTCAGAGAAAGTTTATCTCAATATTATAAAAATTTGTTTAAAATTTTCCCTGAACTCAATAGTTAAATTCTGTGATTTTGACATCATTAAATTCTCATATCTTAGAAAGTCACAACTTTAAAACATAGCCAGAAATATAAATTCTTCCCTCTCTCAAGTCCCTTAACTTTTTACTTAAGATATAAAAGTCACTAGGCCAAGGCTTCTTAACCTAAATTCTGTGGAAACTATATGCATTGATAGATGCATTTCAAAAGATTTGCAGAATTTCATGAAATTGTTTACTAATTTTTATCTATATACATTTTTCCAAGGAAGGTGTTAAAATCTTTCTGAAGGATTTATTACTTTGAAAAATTAGTAATCAGCCCATTAGAGTTACATTTCATGTTGCTTATGGAGATAGTCTTAATCCCTACTTTCCTGAAAATGGATAACATCTTCATGATAAACTACTTCTACACTACTCCTCAACAAGACCCACCAATTACTATTCCCCTACCAAGTCCTCCCTGATTCGTAAGACTCATTGTAGGGCCACCTTATCTCAAGTCTTCAAGGCTGTCACTTCTTGTTCCTATCTGGTAGACAAGTGGAGATTCAGGTAAATTCAGGAAGACATCACCCTTGTCCATTCCTGTCTAGTAACAACAAGGTCACTGGGTCCATCCAATTCATTTCACTCTGAGATACCTCATTAAATTTGCAATATTATGCATTTTGGCAAAATGAGATTATATGAACATAATTCATGCTGTAGGTGAAAATAACCATACATAAATAGTCCCTGACTTACCACAGTTTGATGTAAGATTTTTCAACCTTATAAAGGTACAAGGGTTTCCCTGGTGGCTCAGAGAGTAAAGAATCTGCCTGCGATTCAGGAGATCTGAGTTCAATCTCTGGGTCAGGAAGATCCCCTGCAGTGGGAATGACTACCCATTCCAGGATTCTTGCCTAGAGAATTCCACAGACAGAGGATCCTGGTGGACTACAATTTGCGGGGTCACAAAGAGTCAGACAAGACTGAGTGACTAACACTTTCACTNACAACCTCTTAAGTACTTTTCTTATCTATAGCTGATTCAAGTTGAGGTTTGACAGAAAACAACAAAATTCTGTAAAGCAATTGTCTTTCAATAAAAAATTAAGACGTACTTATTTGTTTATCATTTATTTTATTTGGGGGTGTGGCAGGTCTTCAGTGCTGCACACAGGCTTTCTCTAGTTATGAGAGTGCGGCTGCTCTCTAGCTGCAGTGTGGGCTTCTCACTGCGGTGCCTTCTCGTGTTGCAGAGCACATGCTCTGGGTGCTGCAGGCTCAGTATTTGTGACTCGCAGGCTTAGTTGCTCTGCCGCATGAGGGGTCTTTTGGATCAGGGATGGAAGCAGTGTCCCCTGCATGCAAGGCAGATTCTTAACCACTGGACCACTAGGGAAGCCCTCAACTGATTTTTAAGGTATAGCCTAGAAAGAGAAGTGACATCTCCTGCATGATGGAGAGACTGCTAATCTCTTTGTGAGCTGGGCACTGCCAGGTACTGGGGACCAGGGCAGGAGGAAAGGTTATTAGAAAAGAGATTCCAGTGGAAGAAGATCCAGTCTGCCTTTCCTGGAAGTCCCTTTACATGTTAGGTGTTTCTGAGACGGCATGGAATAGTGGACATGTGTGTGCTCAGTCACTCCATCATGTCTGACTCTTCAAGACCCCATGGGCTGTATAGCCTGCCAGGTTCCTTTGTCCATGGGATTTTCAGGCATCAGTGCTAGAGCATGTTGCCGTTGCCTTCTCCAGGAGATCTTCCTCACCCAAGGATTGAACCCACATCTCTTGCATCTCCTGCATTGGCAGGCAGGTTCTTTACTATTCTCCAAGTGAAGCAGCTTGGATTTTAGTTCTGGCTCAGTCGACAGCTGCTGGATGCCCATCATTGACCTTGTCTTTTCTCATCTGCAGAATCAGGAAGTCGGATTTAGAATGCTTACATTTCCTCTCTCATCTAGAGTCTGAGAACCTTAAAATATTAGGCTATAAGGATTTCTATAACCAAATTACACAAGAGAAGGAATAAAAACTCAGGTTCTTGTTACAAAAAAAAAAAGACTCAAAAAACAAAATATTTAATGGAAGGAATCCCTGTACCACTAAGGAAATGAAATGACAAGATACAAATTAAAACTGACCATAAGAGGCTACAAAGGGTTTTGATATATTGTCAGGAATTCATTGCTGAATTTCAAGGTTTTCTGAAGCAGACACCAACTGAATCCTTAGTAATTAAGATGATAGATACTTTAAATTCCTGTTTTCTCCTTCAAATCTGCTCTGTTGTTAAGAGGGCAAGTGAATCCATTTTTAGCTGATGATAGCTGAAGGCAACCATGGCCAATGAAGAAAAGGAGCATATGGAGGATAATTTTTAAACCTTACATGAATTAATTATTTTAAGAAAGCACAATCAGAAGACTTAATGGTCAGTCCAAACTCATCACACTCACATGCTTTGGTACTGAACTTGTATGTTGAAATATTAATAATAAACATTTTTCCCTCTTCAGATTTGTATTTCTCACATTTCTGAAAGGCTAAGTAAATCTTCCAAAAGCATTTGAACTGGTTCTTGAGCTCAGCATTCTGATACTCATAACATACATCCCAAGATAAAATAATCTTGAAATCTACAGTTAGGTAAAAATTTTGGCATATGTTGAGTTGAAAAAAACAAGACATATTTGTCTTTGGGGGCATGTTTTTGATGACAAGACTGATATTCTAACAGAGAGTTTAGGCCTGAAGTTCTGCGCATCCTTGTCCCTTAAAAATCTTAATTTCCAGGCAGAGCTTCCCTGGTGGTCCAGTGGCTAAAACTACATGCTCCCAATGCAGGGGACTGAGGTTTGATCCCTAGTCAGAAAACTAGACTTTGTTTGCCACAACTAAGACCCAGGGAAACCAATTAAATAAGTAAAAAGAAATATTTTTTAAAAATCTTGATTTCCAGCTTTTCTTCTAACATACTTGTATACTTTCTCTACTATTCCAACTTTCTGAGACTCTAATTTTCCCTTTGCTTAGATTATATTTCCTGAATCAGTAAGAAACTCATTCAATTGTAAAGAAAATTCAGATGGGCTTTCATGTCTTTCAAGAATTAAGACAACCCGGGAAGGGAAATATTTACGGAAACGTATTTTGAGGATCCTTTTAGTCTGTCTTTAGAAAGCACGTGTGTATAAGGTGAAGGAGGCCTAAACGTGGCAGAAACTTGGTAAACTCCCACACATTTTAAGAAAGGCATAGGTGTTAGGGTTAATGACAATTTCCAATCAATAGCTGGCAGCATGCTATTTACAATAATAATATATCATGAGAACTTGTACTTTCACTATAAGAAATGAAAATTGATGTCAGTAACATATAGAAGCAAATTATGCTCTAATGATTTCCTAATAAAGTAATTTGCTCATAGGTCACAAGGGATACAAGCCAAAAGAACTGCTTATACTGAGGCCAAAGTAATTATTTTTCAGCCTTTAAATAAATATTAAGCAAGTTGCCTAGGGCTTCTCCTGGCATGCTAAATGACGTTTTCCTGTCCCACCTAGATCTTGGGGAGTCAGAATAGGTCAAAGACAGAACTTCAGAGATAGTTCAATACACTTAAAATGCAAATGTTTACCAAGAATGAGCAGGTTAAGTTTGTTCTTTTCCTGTGGCTAAGTTAATTTTCCACCTGCAGCCCAATGCTTAACCAAAGAGAAAAAAGCTCACTTGGCAGAATCTTTATCTGGTAGAACTTTTACCAAATAAAATCCACTCACTACTCCCTCAACTGCAACCTAATTTAATTCCAGGGTTGGTAAACATGAAGATTATATATACGAAAGTGCTTTGAAAGTTACAAGATAGTATATAAATCAAAGCTATTAAGACATATTTGACTAGAGAAGACAAACTATTTTCAACACCTAATTACATTTCCTTCTACATTTCTAAAAGTAAGCCTTCTTGTGATTCTGTATTAAGAAATAGTGACTAATGGTTTTTGCATTCAATCAGTATGGTGGAAATTACATTTCCATTTAATGGACTTTCAATCAAGCAACCAAACTGACAAACTGAAAGCACTACGAATGGACATGTGTAGCAGTAAAGCATTTTTGGATGTTTTTCTTCATTATTATTATTTTTTTCCCTTACTTTGGGCTGCCTCTAGAGTTTATTTTAAAAGAAAAAAAATTGAGAAAGGAAGGAAAATTAACAAGGCAGATGGCTTGTCAAATCAGAAAAAGGAAACCTTTCCAAAAACAGACTAAAAAATATGGTGAATTATAACATCTAAATGTTCGTGGTGCATCTACTGCAGTTCCTTTGTATGTTAAAGGAAGACGTTGGTCTCCTATGGAGATTTGTAAAGTGCATTCTCCTGGTCACCATACTACTGTTCTTAAAGCTCTGGCCAAAGAGAGAGAGCAATGAATATATACATTGATTCATGTAGATCATGAAAAGTGAAACTGCTAGTCTCTCAGTTGTATCTGACTGTTTACAACCCCATGGACTGTGGCCCTCCAGGCTTCTCTGTCCTTGGGATTTTCCAGACAAGAATACTGGAGTGGGTTACCATTTCCTTCTCCAGGGGATCTTCCCGACCAGGGATTAAACCTATGTTTCCTGCATTGCAGTTAGATTATTTACCATCTGAACTACCAGGGAAGCCCAATGTAGACCTTACTTTTTGAAAAAAGGACTTGGAATATGCAAGTAAAATAGCCCTGTGGGCTATTTACCATATTAGAGATCTGCACCAAGAATTAGATTTAGATCTCCATTTGCTAAGCTAGTGAACATGAGACATAGTTTTCAGCAAGAAAATAGACTTATTTCACAAATTAATGGTAAGAAGTATTGTGCATATTCCAATAAATGCCAGCAACAATCATCACCACACCTATATTTTCATCTAAAAAGATATTTGTCTGATTGCTAAATTTCTCTTACAATGCACAAGAGTACAATCACAGGAGCCAGAAAACACAGTAGTTGGAAAATTTTTTCTTTTATATGAACAGTAGTTTTAAAGCTGTATAGAAATCAACTAAGATAAAAAAAATAAACACTGAGGATTATGTTGAGTCTTGTCGATTTTGAACTAGACCAGTAAGAGTTAAGTGTAAAAGGTAATAGCTATTGCTGAGCATAATACTTAACTAAATGAAAGTATTCTGTATTTTATACCTTCCCTTTACTCAGAATGCCCAAGCCATGCAGAAAGACTGAGAGATCCAGGGAAAATTGTCTCCTGGCATCATTGACTTTTCCCTGAGATTAATGCATATGTTTGTGTAAAGCAGTAGTTTATTATTGCCTCACTGATCTACATAGTTCCTGCAACTGTTGTATTTAGAAACTGATTGTTGAACAACTAAAGCTACTGTAATAACAGGACGGCTGTGCCTACAATTGTGAATCATGGAATCTAGCATAAGAGTCTAAAGCAAATTCTGTAGATCTCTTAGGAGTTCATATTTGGTGTTCAAGTAGCTCATGATCCCTTCAAAATTCTCTTTATAATTTGTGTCAAATTAAATGCATTTTTCTGGGGGAGAAAAGCCATTGCTTTTATCAGGTATACTGATATGTTTGTAACTCAAAAGATTGAGTTCCCGATGTGGTAAGTCTATCTCAGCAAGATTCCAACAGACTTTCTGTGGTTCTGTTTCTTCCAGCAAATCCAAACCCTAAGACTCTAGTTTCCTTAAACTATTCCCATTGACTTACCTTCTCACCAGAACAGTGGGNGTTTACCAAGAATGAGCAGGTTAAGTTTGTTCTTTTCCTGTGGCTAAGTTAATTTTCCACCTGCAGCCCAATGCTTAACCAAAGAGAAAAAAGCTCACTTGGCAGAATCTTTATCTGGTAGAACTTTTACCAAATAAAATCCACTCACTACTCCCTCAACTGCAACCTAATTTAATTCCAGGGTTGGTAAACATGAAGATTATATATACGAAAGTGCTTTGAAAGTTACAAGATAGTATATAAATCAAAGCTATTAAGACATATTTGACTAGAGAAGACAAACTATTTTCAACACCTAATTACATTTCCTTCTACATTTCTAAAAGTAAGCCTTCTTGTGATTCTGTATTAAGAAATAGTGACTAATGGTTTTTGCATTCAATCAGTATGGTGGAAATTACATTTCCATTTAATGGACTTTCAATCAAGCAACCAAACTGACAAACTGAAAGCACTACGAATGGACATGTGTAGCAGTAAAGCATTTTTGGATGTTTTTCTTCATTATTATTATTTTTTTCCCTTACTTTGGGCTGCCTCTAGAGTTTATTTTAAAAGAAAAAAAATTGAGAAAGGAAGGAAAATTAACAAGGCAGATGGCTTGTCAAATCAGAAAAAGGAAACCTTTCCAAAAACAGACTAAAAAATATGGTGAATTATAACATCTAAATGTTCGTGGTGCATCTACTGCAGTTCCTTTGTATGTTAAAGGAAGACGTTGGTCTCCTATGGAGATTTGTAAAGTGCATTCTCCTGGTCACCATACTACTGTTCTTAAAGCTCTGGCCAAAGAGAGAGAGCAATGAATATATACATTGATTCATGTAGATCATGAAAAGTGAAACTGCTAGTCTCTCAGTTGTATCTGACTGTTTACAACCCCATGGACTGTGGCCCTCCAGGCTTCTCTGTCCTTGGGATTTTCCAGAGAAGAATACTGGAGTGGGTTACCATTTCCTTCTCCAGGGGATCTTCCCGACCAGGGATTGAACCTATGTTTCCTGCATTGCAGTTAGATTATTTACCATCTGAACTACCAGGGAAGCCCAATGTAGACCTTACTTTTTGAAAAAAGGACTTGGAATATGCAAGTAAAATAGCCCTGTGGGCTATTTACCATATTAGAGATCTGCACCAAGAATTAGATTTAGATCTCCATTTGCTAAGCTAGTGAACATGAGACATAGTTTTCAGCAAGAAAATAGACTTATTTCACAAATTAATGGTAAGAAGTATTGTGCATATTCCAATAAATGCCAGCAACAATCATCACCACACCTATATTTTCATCTAAAAAGATATTTGTCTGATTGCTAAATTTCTCTTACAATGCACAAGAGTACAATCACAGGAGCCAGAAAACACAGTAGTTGGAAAATTTTTTCTTTTATATGAACAGTAGTTTTAAAGCTGTATAGAAATCAACTAAGATAAAAAAAATAAACACTGAGGATTATGTTGAGTCTTGTCGATTTTGAACTAGACCAGTAAGAGTTAAGTGTAAAAGGTAATAGCTATTGCTGAGCATAATACTTAACTAAATGAAAGTATTCTGTATTTTATACCTTCCCTTTACTCAGAATGCCCAAGCCATGCAGAAAGACTGAGAGATCCAGGGAAAATTGTCTCCTGGCATCATTGACTTTTCCCTGAGATTAATGCATATGTTTGTGTAAAGCAGTAGTTTATTATTGCCTCACTGATCTACATAGTTCCTGCAACTGTTGTATTTAGAAACTGATTGTTGAACAACTAAAGCTACTGTAATAACAGGACGGCTGTGCCTACAATTGTGAATCATGGAATCTAGCATAAGAGTCTAAAGCAAATTCTGTAGATCTCTTAGGAGTTCATATTTGGTGTTCAAGTAGCTCATGATCCCTTCAAAATTCTCTTTATAATTTGTGTCAAATTAAATGCATTTTTCTGGGGGAGAAAAGCCATTGCTTTTATCAGGTATACTGATATGTTTGTAACTCAAAAGATTGAGTTCCCGATGTGGTAAGTCTATCTCAGCAAGATTCCAACAGACTTTCTGTGGTTCTGTTTCTTCCAGCAAATCCAAACCCTAAGACTCTAGTTTCCTTAAACTATTCCCATTGACTTACCTTCTCACCAGAACAGTGGGGTTTCCAAGACAAATACAGAAAGAATGACTGAGAAAGGTAGTAGGTATAAATGAAGCAGGTCACACAAAGAAAGGCAAATATGTGACATCACTTATACACAGAATCTAAAAGCAAATGCAAATGAACTTATTTACAAAACAGAAAGAGACTCACAGACATAGAAAATAAAGTTATGGGAATCAAAGGGAGTCCTTGGACTGCAAGGAGATCAAACCAGTCAATCCTAAAGGAAATCAACCCTGAATATTCATTAGAAGGACTGATGCTGAAGCTGAAGCTCCAGTACTTTGGCTAACTGACATGAAGAGTTGCCTCATTAGAAAGGACCCTGATGCTGGAAAAGATAGAAGGCAGAAGGAGAAAGGGATAACAGAGGATGAGATGGTTGGATGGCATATCGACTCAATGGATGTGAGTTTGAGCAAGCTCTGGGAAGGAAGCCTGGTGTGCTGCAGTCCATGGGGTCACAAAGAGTCAGACACGACTGAGTGACTAAACAACTCCAAAGGTCAAAGTGGGAGGAGGAATAATTTAGGAGTTGGAGGTTAACAGATACACACTAATATATACATAAAATAGTTAAACAATAAGGACCTATTGTATAGCACAGGGAACTATATAAATAAGGACCTTTTGTATAGCATGGGGAACTATATTCAATATCTTGTAATAACTTGTAATGGAAAAGAACCTGAAAAGAATATATATATATATATAAAACTTGATATTCACCTGAATGTGTTCAATCTCTTCTCACCCAGCACTGAAAATAAATTTAACAAATGGACTCTTTTCATCATTTGAATTTTTACCTTTTTGGAATATTTGCATTTTAACAGGAGTATGTCTGAAAAATAAGTCTTTGCTCGAGGGAATGTATTACTAATGTGAAAATGTTAGGCATTTGTTACAATTTAGTTGAAGAGGGATTTACGATGAGTAAGCTTTCCTGTCCCACTGTCACACACAAGTGCTCAAGTCGTGTCGTCATCTCCTTAGGCCTCATAAAATTCTCTACTTGTCTGATTGAAAAAGTTGCTCTTCGGAACAAAACGGCGGCACACACAGTTGCCACATGGTGTGGTGACAAGGATCCCTAACACAGCCTTCCGAGACCATAGTCCAAATCATGGGTCTGCACACAGTCTGGTGTGACCTTGGGCACAGCGGTTAATCTCCCAGAGATTAAGTCTGCTTATGGATAATACTTAGATCATGATGCTTGCATGAATACTTTAGCAAGTGAAAGGTGATTTACAAACTTAGATGATATTATGTCATAAACACACTCCAATCATCCCATATGACCTCTTCTAAACCTCATCTGCAGTTTACAAAAACATTTCTTAAACATTCAAAATGGCAATGATACTGAGATAACAGTTTTGAAACGAAGTCCTGTTGGACTACGGAATAAAAGAGGGGGAAAAGGAGTTGATGAAAAGAGATTCTGCTATGTTAAACATTTTTGTCAGAGTGTGCCACTGCTGCTGCTGCTAAGTCGATTCAGTCGTGTCTGACTCTGTGTGACCTCATAGATGGCAGCCCACCAGGCTCCCCCATCCTTGGGATTCTCCAGGCCAGAACATAGGAGTGGGTTGCCATTTCCTTCTCCAATGCATGAAAGTGAAAAAGTGAAAGTGAAGTCGCTCAGTCGTGGCCAACTCCTAGTGACCCCATAGACTGCAGCCTACCAGGCTTCTCCGCCCATGGGATTTTCCAGGCAAGAGTACTGGAGTGGGGTGCCATTGCCTTCTCCTGTCAAAGTATTGCTGATTTATATTACTCTGTTAGTTTCTACTGTACAGCAAAGTGAATCAGCATATGTATATACATATGGGAAATAGATAGGGAAACAGTGGAAACAGTGTCAGACTTTATTTGGGGGGGCTCCAAAATTACTGCAGATCGTGACTGCAGCCATGAAATTAAAAGACGCTTACTCCTTGGGAGAAAAGTTATGACCAACCTAGATAGTATATTCAAAAGCAGAGACATTACTTTGCTGACTAAGGTCTGTCTAGTCAAGGCTATGGTTTCTCCTGTGGTCATGTATGGATGTGAGAGTTGGACTGTGAAGAAGGCTGAGCGCCAAAGAATTGATGCTTTTGAACTGTGCTGTTGGAGAAGACTCTTGAGAGTCCCTTGGACTGCAAGGAGATCCAACCAGTCCATTCTGAAGAANAAAGCTCTGGCCAAAGAGAGAGAGCAATGAATATATACATTGATTCATGTAGATCATGAAAAGTGAAACTGCTAGTCTCTCAGTTGTATCTGACTGTTTACAACCCCATGGACTGTGGCCCTCCAGGCTTCTCTGTCCTTGGGATTTTCCAGAGAAGAATACTGGAGTGGGTTACCATTTCCTTCTCCAGGGGATCTTCCCGACCAGGGATTGAACCTATGTTTCCTGCATTGCAGTTAGATTATTTACCATCTGAACTACCAGGGAAGCCCAATGTAGACCTTACTTTTTGAAAAAAGGACTTGGAATATGCAAGTAAAATAGCCCTGTGGGCTATTTACCATATTAGAGATCTGCACCAAGAATTAGATTTAGATCTCCATTTGCTAAGCTAGTGAACATGAGACATAGTTTTCAGCAAGAAAATAGACTTATTTCACAAATTAATGGTAAGAAGTATTGTGCATATTCCAATAAATGCCAGCAACAATCATCACCACACCTATATTTTCATCTAAAAAGATATTTGTCTGATTGCTAAATTTCTCTTACAATGCACAAGAGTACAATCACAGGAGCCAGAAAACACAGTAGTTGGAAAATTTTTTCTTTTATATGAACAGTAGTTTTAAAGCTGTATAGAAATCAACTAAGATAAAAAAAATAAACACTGAGGATTATGTTGAGTCTTGTCGATTTTGAACTAGACCAGTAAGAGTTAAGTGTAAAAGGTAATAGCTATTGCTGAGCATAATACTTAACTAAATGAAAGTATTCTGTATTTTATACCTTCCCTTTACTCAGAATGCCCAAGCCATGCAGAAAGACTGAGAGATCCAGGGAAAATTGTCTCCTGGCATCATTGACTTTTCCCTGAGATTAATGCATATGTTTGTGTAAAGCAGTAGTTTATTATTGCCTCACTGATCTACATAGTTCCTGCAACTGTTGTATTTAGAAACTGATTGTTGAACAACTAAAGCTACTGTAATAACAGGACGGCTGTGCCTACAATTGTGAATCATGGAATCTAGCATAAGAGTCTAAAGCAAATTCTGTAGATCTCTTAGGAGTTCATATTTGGTGTTCAAGTAGCTCATGATCCCTTCAAAATTCTCTTTATAATTTGTGTCAAATTAAATGCATTTTTCTGGGGGAGAAAAGCCATTGCTTTTATCAGGTATACTGATATGTTTGTAACTCAAAAGATTGAGTTCCCGATGTGGTAAGTCTATCTCAGCAAGATTCCAACAGACTTTCTGTGGTTCTGTTTCTTCCAGCAAATCCAAACCCTAAGACTCTAGTTTCCTTAAACTATTCCCATTGACTTACCTTCTCACCAGAACAGTGGGGTTTCCAAGACAAATACAGAAAGAATGACTGAGAAAGGTAGTAGGTATAAATGAAGCAGGTCACACAAAGAAAGGCAAATATGTGACATCACTTATACACAGAATCTAAAAGCAAATGCAAATGAACTTATTTACAAAACAGAAAGAGACTCACAGACATAGAAAATAAAGTTATGGGAATCAAAGGGAGTCCTTGGACTGCAAGGAGATCAAACCAGTCAATCCTAAAGGAAATCAACCCTGAATATTCATTAGAAGGACTGATGCTGAAGCTGAAGCTCCAGTACTTTGGCTAACTGACATGAAGAGTTGCCTCATTAGAAAGGACCCTGATGCTGGAAAAGATAGAAGGCAGAAGGAGAAAGGGATAACAGAGGATGAGATGGTTGGATGGCATATCGACTCAATGGATGTGAGTTTGAGCAAGCTCTGGGAAGGAAGCCTGGTGTGCTGCAGTCCATGGGGTCACAAAGAGTCAGACACGACTGAGTGACTAAACAACTCCAAAGGTCAAAGTGGGAGGAGGAATAATTTAGGAGTTGGAGGTTAACAGATACACACTAATATATACATAAAATAGTTAAACAATAAGGACCTATTGTATAGCACAGGGAACTATATAAATAAGGACCTTTTGTATAGCATGGGGAACTATATTCAATATCTTGTAATAACTTGTAATGGAAAAGAACCTGAAAAGAATATATATATATATATAAAACTTGATATTCACCTGAATGTGTTCAATCTCTTCTCACCCAGCACTGAAAATAAATTTAACAAATGGACTCTTTTCATCATTTGAATTTTTACCTTTTTGGAATATTTGCATTTTAACAGGAGTATGTCTGAAAAATAAGTCTTTGCTCGAGGGAATGTATTA
Source organism: Raphicerus campestris (assembly GCA_006410735.1). NCBI lineage: Eukaryota > Metazoa > Chordata > Mammalia > Artiodactyla > Bovidae > Raphicerus > Raphicerus campestris. The sequence continues at coordinate 137,372 of SJYW01040265.1, forward strand.
CTAATGTGAAAATGTTAGGCATTTGTTACAATTTAGTTGAAGAGGGATTTACGATGAGTAAGCTTTCCTGTCCCACTGTCACACACAAGTGCTCAAGTCGTGTCGTCATCTCCTTAGGCCTCATAAAATTCTCTACTTGTCTGATTGAAAAAGTTGCTCTTCGGAACAAAACGGCGGCACACACAGTTGCCACATGGTGTGGTGACAAGGATCCCTAACACAGCCTTCCGAGACCATAGTCCAAATCATGGGTCTGCACACAGTCTGGTGTGACCTTGGGCACAGCGGTTAATCTCCCAGAGATTAAGTCTGCTTATGGATAATACTTAGATCATGATGCTTGCATGAATACTTTAGCAAGTGAAAGGTGATTTACAAACTTAGATGATATTATGTCATAAACACACTCCAATCATCCCATATGACCTCTTCTAAACCTCATCTGCAGTTTACAAAAACATTTCTTAAACATTCAAAATGGCAATGATACTGAGATAACAGTTTTGAAACGAAGTCCTGTTGGACTACGGAATAAAAGAGGGGGAAAAGGAGTTGATGAAAAGAGATTCTGCTATGTTAAACATTTTTGTCAGAGTGTGCCACTGCTGCTGCTGCTAAGTCGATTCAGTCGTGTCTGACTCTGTGTGACCTCATAGATGGCAGCCCACCAGGCTCCCCCATCCTTGGGATTCTCCAGGCCAGAACATAGGAGTGGGTTGCCATTTCCTTCTCCAATGCATGAAAGTGAAAAAGTGAAAGTGAAGTCGCTCAGTCGTGGCCAACTCCTAGTGACCCCATAGACTGCAGCCTACCAGGCTTCTCCGCCCATGGGATTTTCCAGGCAAGAGTACTGGAGTGGGGTGCCATTGCCTTCTCCTGTCAAAGTATTGCTGATTTATATTACTCTGTTAGTTTCTACTGTACAGCAAAGTGAATCAGCATATGTATATACATATGGGAAATAGATAGGGAAACAGTGGAAACAGTGTCAGACTTTATTTGGGGGGGCTCCAAAATTACTGCAGATCGTGACTGCAGCCATGAAATTAAAAGACGCTTATTCCTTGGGAGAAAAGTTATGACCAACCTAGATAGTATATTCAAAAGCAGAGACATTACTTTGCTGACTAAGGTCTGTCTAGTCAAGGCTATGGTTTCTCCTGTGGTCATGTATGGATGTGAGAGTTGGACTGTGAAGAAGGCTGAGCGCCAAAGAATTGATGCTTTTGAACTGTGCTGTTGGAGAAGACTCTTGAGAGTCCCTTGGACTGCAAGGAGATCCAACCAGTCCATTCTGAAGAAGATCAGCCCTGGAATTTCTTTGGAAGGAATGATGCTAAAGCTGAAACTTCAGTACTTTGGCCACCCCGTACGAAGAGTTGACTCATTGGAAAAGACTCTGATGCCGGGAGGGATTGGGGACAGGAGGAGAAGGGGATGACCGACGATGAGATGGCTGGATGGCATCACGGACTTGATGGATGTGAGTCTGAGTGAACTCTGAGAGTTGGTTATGGACAGGGAGGCCTGGCATGCTGTGATTCATGGGGTCGCAGAGAGTCAGACACAACTGAGCGACTGAACTGAACTGATGTCTGCTTAAGATTCTTTTCGCATATAGGTCATTACAGAGTATTGAGTCCCTATGCTATAAAGTTGGTCCTTGTTAGCTATATGTTTTATGTATAAGCAGTGTGTATGTTAATCCCAGTCTCTCAATGTATTCCTTGATTCCTCCCTTTCACTTTCACTTTTCACCAGCAACCTTATTTTCTATTGTATTATTGTTACCTAGTGTATTGTCAATACATCGGTGACTCTAAGAATCTGCTGTATTGTGAATGTGTAAGAGTTGCTCTCCTGATAAGCATGACAGTTAGCCAGTGAGTTTGCAGTTTGCTGGTGAAGCCATAACATAAAGGTTTGAGGCTCTGTTATTAACCAACAATGTGTTGCTAACCAGTGTTATTAATAGCAAGCGTTTCAAGTGTCTCTTCATCAGCTGGGAGTAGGGAGAGATCAACAATTTAGTCCAAAGATACAGGAAGACTATATCTTAATACTGTAGCCTCATAGGCAAGTTGGTGATAGCAATTCTATGGATTGACAAGTGTGTTTCAGGTCATCTACATCTTCATAAATTTGGTAGTGTTAAAAGCAAGCAAACACATTCACTGCCATGCAAAGAGAGCAAGTGTATCATAGACAGTATCAAGACTGAATGATGCCTGAACTACTGCATCCCTGTTGGTTCCAAATTTATAATAATATCTGGGGAAAGGTGGAGAACGATAGTAAAATGTAATGACTCATATTCCACTGCTTAGGGCAATCAGTGTTATCCATCTTTGTCCAGAGAAACTGCCATTTTAACTCACTACTCTTCATAGCTTTTCATCTGCATTTTTTTCTCAGTGGAGAATCCTTCCTGTGTTTCTGGATGAGGATGAGAACAGTAGCATAATGTCCTTACTTTTTAGGAGGCTAGAAACTAACAAGGAGTCTAAAAGTGGGGATGAGGGAGTGACTAGAAAAGACAGCATACTTGCATTTGGCCATAAAGAAAAGTAAACTTAAGGATAAGGGGAGACCTTAACTAACTCATTTTTTTCTTTACTTCCCCATTCCTGCCCAAGCCTTGTGCATTTAAGAAAAAAGTGGAAAAGAGATGTGCCACTTCTTATAGCTAATGCTCCATCATAAATGAGCGACAAACAAATCTGAGAATGAGTATCTTTCGGCACTTGAGAAACACAAAATGCAAGTAAAGAGTTTTATGCTTTCAAATAGGATGAATTCTACAACTTCCAATTTCTCTCTTTGGCTTACCATGGTCACTTCTTTTTTTCCCCCTCTAAAGGTGATCTAATTTATTTTCTCTAGAAGCTTAACATCCTTACAGTAGGCTTGAAATTCTGACATATTGACATCACAAGAAAAGATCAAGAACCTAACTGTCAAATCATGAAGTCTTTATTAGAAAGTGCAAAGTCAACAGAGGACCATTACTTGGAGATTTACTTCTCTGAAGGAAGCAATATATCAGTTTGCTCTCAGATATGGCCCAAGTGATACCTACTTGGGAAACAAAAAATCTCCAGCTAGTGGGCTTTCTAACCTTCCCTTTATATCTGTAAAGCCAGAAGTTAATATGTAGAGTTTTAAGTAATAATGCTACACACATCATTTTACCTTAGCTTCTGAGAGTTCATTGTTCTATGAGAAGAAAAGTACTGTGCCTCATATGATGCTTTACTATAATTCCCCAAAACTGCAATGGTACTATTCTATGCTATAGATGTTAATTTCCTTGTGTTTATGCAGGAATTGGAATAAGATTAACCTGGCATTCAAACTGAATTTACTCTTCTAGTCTCTTCTGCTAAAGATAGAACCTGGAGAGTCAGAAAATGTGTCCCCCAGCCCAGTGAGTGGTGTGGCTTTGTGATTTTTGAATCACTTTGTAGAACAGGTCATGTTTCTAGGTGTTCTTGGTTGGAGGCATCTAATATGTAAAGTTTGTAAAGCTTAAGGTACAAAGCTTTATTTCTGGCTTCAATGGGTTAAGAAGTTTCCTTCCAGCCCTTAATTTTATGCAGTGTTTTTTTTTTTTAATTAATGTAGGTATTTTTCACTATTTGTCTCTTAAGAATCATTGAGATAAAGAGCTTCTAGAGGACTTATTTTTAATCTCTATACCCATTCTTCACTAAATCATGTATATAGTAATGTAGATATTTCATTGCCTTTCTGAAACTTATTCACACACCAATAGATCCATGGTTGCCAAGTTTAAAACCACAATTG
>SJYW01040265.1:142492-177563 GCA_006410735.1 Raphicerus campestris
AAGGAGTCTAAAAGTGGGGATGAGGGAGTGACTAGAAAAGACAGCATACTTGCATTTGGCCATAAAGAAAAGTAAACTTAAGGATAAGGGGAGACCTTAACTAACTCATTTTTTTCTTTACTTCCCCATTCCTGCCCAAGCCTTGTGCATTTAAGAAAAAAGTGGAAAAGAGATGTGCCACTTCTTATAGCTAATGCTCCATCATAAATGAGCGACAAACAAATCTGAGAATGAGTATCTTTCGGCACTTGAGAAACACAAAATGCAAGTAAAGAGTTTTATGCTTTCAAATAGGATGAATTCTACAACTTCCAATTTCTCTCTTTGGCTTACCATGGTCACTTCTTTTTTTCCCCCTCTAAAGGTGATCTAATTTATTTTCTCTAGAAGCTTAACATCCTTACAGTAGGCTTGAAATTCTGACATATTGACATCACAAGAAAAGATCAAGAACCTAACTGTCAAATCATGAAGTCTTTATTAGAAAGTGCAAAGTCAACAGAGGACCATTACTTGGAGATTTACTTCTCTGAAGGAAGCAATATATCAGTTTGCTCTCAGATATGGCCCAAGTGATACCTACTTGGGAAACAAAAAATCTCCAGCTAGTGGGCTTTCTAACCTTCCCTTTATATCTGTAAAGCCAGAAGTTAATATGTAGAGTTTTAAGTAATAATGCTACACACATCATTTTACCTTAGCTTCTGAGAGTTCATTGTTCTATGAGAAGAAAAGTACTGTGCCTCATATGATGCTTTACTATAATTCCCCAAAACTGCAATGGTACTATTCTATGCTATAGATGTTAATTTCCTTGTGTTTATGCAGGAATTGGAATAAGATTAACCTGGCATTCAAACTGAATTTACTCTTCTAGTCTCTTCTGCTAAAGATAGAACCTGGAGAGTCAGAAAATGTGTCCCCCAGCCCAGTGAGTGGTGTGGCTTTGTGATTTTTGAATCACTTTGTAGAACAGGTCATGTTTCTAGGTGTTCTTGGTTGGAGGCATCTAATATGTAAAGTTTGTAAAGCTTAAGGTACAAAGCTTTATTTCTGGCTTCAATGGGTTAAGAAGTTTCCTTCCAGCCCTTAATTTTATGCAGTGTTTTTTTTTTTAATTAATGTAGGTATTTTTCACTATTTGTCTCTTAAGAATCATTGAGATAAAGAGCTTCTAGAGGACTTATTTTTAATCTCTATACCCATTCTTCACTAAATCATGTATATAGTAATGTAGATATTTCATTGCCTTTCTGAAACTTATTCACACACCAATAGATCCATGGTTGCCAAGTTTAAAACCACAATTGCAAAGGAATTGGAATTGTTTAAATAGATAAATAGGCTTCCCAAGTGGCACTGTGGTAAAGAATCTGTCTGCCAATTCAGGAAACACAGGAGATGTGAGTTCAATCCCTGGGTCAGGAAGATCCCCTGGAGTAGGAAATCACAAGCCACTCCAGTATTCTTGCCTGGAAAACTCCGTGGACAGGGAAGCCTGGTGGGTACAGTCCATAAGAATACACTGAGTTGGACATGACAGAACATGCATGCACATAGCTGACTATCATATCTTAGATTGGGCCAGGGACTCAGTAAGCAATTCTCCACCTTTTGGAGAAAATACCCAGCAGAATTATTATTTTCATTCTCTGCTCTGAATTACATTTCCTGAGCCTCTGAGAGACCCAGTAAGGGTCATCTCCAAGATTCCTGCCTTTTGTTGCTCGATTTCAAGTGATGAGAGACAGGATAGGAAATTCCCAGCATTTCGTGAATGTGATCATTACGTGATCGTGGAAGGCGCCCTTAAGTTTTTCTCTCTTGGCTTTCATTTGTGACACTGGATGTGTTAGTGAAGGACTCTAAAGGAGATAAGAATGATTTTGTAAAGGAGAGAGAAAGAAAAATTGATTTCTTTAAAAGTTTTTGTTCAATTGCCTGCCTGTGATCAATGCAAAAAAATAAAGGAAAACAATAGAGTGGGAAAGATGACAGATCTCCACAGGAAAATTAGAGATACCAGGGGAGAATTTCATGCAAAGATGGGCACAATAAAGGTCAGAAAAAGTATGGCTCCAACAGAAGCACGAGATATTATGAATAGGTGAAAAGAATACACAAAAGAACTATACAAAAAATATCTTAATGACCCAGATAACCACAATGGTGTGATAACTCACCTAGAGCCAAACATCCTGGAGTGTGAAATCAAATGATCTTTAGGAAGTAAAACTATGGACAAAGCTAGTGGAGGTGATGGAATTCCAGCTGAGCTGTTTCAAATCCTAAAACATGATGCTATGAAAGTTCTGCACTCAGTATGTCAGCAAATTTGGAAAACTCGGTATTGGCCACAGGACTGGAAAAGTTCAGTTTTCATTCCAATCCCAAAGAAAGACAATGCCAAAGAATGTTCAAACTACCGAACAATTGCACTCATCTCACATGCTAAGTAATGCTCAAAATTCTCCAAGCCAAGCTTCAACAGTATGTGAACCATGAACTTCCATATGCTTAGGCTGAATTTAGAAAAGTCAGAGGAATCAGAGATCAAATTGCCAATATCTATTCGATCATAGAAAAAACAAGAGAGTTCCAGAAAAACATCTACTTCTGTTTCATTGAAGTAGAAGTTTGGCTTCGCCAAAGCCTTTGACTGTGTGGATCACAACAAATTGTGGGAAATTCCTCAAGAGCTGGGAAAACCAGACCACCTTACCTGCCTCCTGTGAAACCTGTACGCAGGTTTCAAGAAGCAACAGCTAGAACTGGACATGGAAGAATGAACTGGTTACAGATTGGGAAAGGAGTATGTCAAAGCTGTATATTGTCATCTGCTTATTAAACTTATAAGCAGAGTACATCAGGTGAAATGCCAGGCTGGATGAAGCACAAGCTAGAATTAATATTGCCAGAAAATATCAATAACCTCAGATATGCAGATGACACCACCCTTATGGCAGAAAGAAAAGAGGAACTAAAGAGTCTCTTGATGAAGGTGAAAGAGGAGAGTGAAAAAGTTGGCTTAAAACTCAGCGTTCAAAAAACAAAGGTCATGGCATCCAGTCTAATAACTTCATGTCAAATAGATGGGGAAACAATGAAAACAGTGAGAGACTTTTTTTCTTGGGCTCCAAAATCACTGAAGATGGTGATTGCAGTCATGAAATTAAAGAATTCTTGCTTCTTGGAGGAAATCTATGACAAACCTGGACAGCATATTAAAAAGCAGAGACATTACTTTGCCAACAAAGGTCTGTCTAGTCAAGGCTATGGTTTTTCCACTACTCATGTATGGATGTGAGAATTGGACTATAAAGAAAGCTGAGCACAGAAGAATTGATGCTTTTGAACTGTGGTGTTGGAGAAGACTCTTGAGAGTCCCTTGGACTGCAAGGAGATCCAACCAGTCCATCCTAAGGGAAAACAGTACTGAATATTCATTGGAAGGACTGATGCTGAAGCTGTAGCTCCAATACTTAGGCCACCTGATGGGAAGATCTAACTCACTGGAAAAGACCCTAATGCTGGTAGAAATGGAGGGCAGAAAGAGAAGGGAGCAACAGAGAATGAGATGGTTGGATGCATCACCAACTTAATGGACATGAGTTTAAGCTCTGGGAGATGGTGAAGGGCATGCTGAAGTCCATGGGGTTGCAGAGTGTTGGACATGACTAGTGACAGAACAATCCTCTCTCCTTGTCTCTTTCTAGGCACACAGAAATTTGTTGTGTATTGCTCAAATTGTGTAATATGGTAATGAAATACTTTATTCATGAGAAGCAAACAAATATTTAGTAGTTCAACTAAAACAAATAGAATCATCTTAGTCTTATAATATAATTTTAGCTTTAGATATTTGCTCCTTGGAAGAAAAGCTAGGACAAACCTAGACAGTATATTAAAAAGCTGAGATATAACTTTGCTGACAAAGGTCCATTTAGTCAAAGCTATGGTTTTTCCAGTAGTCATATATAGAGGTGAGAGTCAGACCATAAAGAAGGCTGAGCACCAGAGGACTGATATTTTTGAATTGTGGTGCTGGAGCAGACTCTTAAGAGTCCCTTGGACTGCAAGGAGATCCAACCAGTCAAGTCTAAAGGAAATCAACCCTGAATATTCACTGGAAGAACTGATGTTGAAGCTGGAAACTCCAATACTTTGGCCACCTGATGCAAAGAGTGGAGCCATTTGAAAAGACCCTGATGCTGTGAAAGACTGAGGGCAGGAGGAGAAGGGGATGATAGAGAATGAGATGGCTGGATGACATCCCTGAGTCAATGTGGCTCAGAGGTTAAAGCGTCTGCCTCCAATGCGGGAGACCCAGGTTCGATCCCTGGGTCGGGAAGATCCCCTGGAGAAGGAAATGGCAATCCACTCCAGTATTCTTGCCTGGAGAATCCCATGGACAGAGAAGCCTAGTAGGTTACAGTCCACGGGGTCGCAAAGAGTCGGACACGCCTGAGCGACTTCACCTTCACCTTCACCTTCCAGGAGATAGTGAAGCACAGGGAAGCCTAGTGTGCTGCAGTTTATGGGTTCCAAAGAGTCAGACATGACTTAGTGACTAAACAACAACCACATCAAAATCCATCTGCTTGCTCAAACTCAACCATCAAAATTTACATCCCTTGTTACTTGTCATGAACTATTCTGGTTTTAAATGAGGTGAAAAATAATTTTTAAAAGTAAGAAAAAAAGGAAGTTTGTGCAATTCAGTTTTACTGATTAAAGAATATATACACAAATTTACCTCCATAGTTGAAAACCTATACAAATAATAAATTTCATCCTTGATTGACTCTAATACTTTTTTTCATTAATATCGGAAATAGTCTATCAAGACAGGAGAAAAGAACATTTTATTTTTATGGTGAAACTTCAGCAGAATTTCAAAGAGTTCTTGGGCAGTATGTAAGCTGAAAGTTTGATCTTTTATTAAATAATTTATAGGCTGAGTCTTTTAAAAATTTGTGTTGAGAAAAATTTCAAATACATACAAAAGTAGAGAGAATAGTATAGCTCTGTGACCAATCTTTAAATAGATTTTTGAAGTCACTGATTGAATTACAGTATTCTAGAAAAAGCATTAAGGATCATTGCATGATTTTAGTCCCTTCTTACTTCTTCTCACACCTTATTAGAACTGAAGCTAAGTAAATGCTGTTTTATATAAAATTAATAGATGATCATTTTTAAAATGCCAAGCCATTCAGAAAAATGCAAAGAAAAAAGTATTGAAAACTATATCAGTTTCCACCACTTCTAAATTTACTCTCATTACTATTTTGTGAACAGCATTTTATGGATATTCTTATAAAGTGATCAATAGGTTATAGAGTAAAAATATTATCATGTTACACCCGGTATTTAAAATGAAAATTATGGAATTTAAAAAAAAAAAAGAAACTGAAGTAAAATGAAAATAATGGTTTCTTCAGGAGATACTCAATCCTTAAAATGCCTTCACTTATTAATATAAAGAGTTTATTAAAAAGTACATTTTACTTACTGGATATAGCAGGCTTCCCTGGTGGCTTAGATGGTAAAGAATCTGCCTGTAATGCAGGAGACCCAGGTTAGATCCCTGGGTTTGGAAAATCCCCTGCAGAAGAAAATGGCAACCAACTCCTTTATTCTACCCTGAAAAATTCCATGGACAGAGAATCCTGGTGGGCTACAGTTCTTGGGGTCACAAAATAGTTGGATGTGACTGAGGGACTAAGAATGCATGCACGTTTCTCCATATCCAAGTTTTCATTATGCTTTATCTTTTATCAGCCTGGTATTCATTCTGTTCAAGAACGTGCTGTTTCATAAGTTGTTAACAAAGTTGCTAACCTCAAGGAAATATCTTTATCTGAAGACACTTTGGATAGTGTAAGTTACTGGGTCACTTGGGCTTCCCTGGTGACTCAGTTGGTAAAGAATCTGCTTGCGTTGCAGGAGCCCTGGGTTAGATCCCTGGGTGGGGAAGATTCCCTGGAGGATGGCATGGCAACCCACTCCAGTATTCTTGCCTGGAGAATCCCACGGACAGAGGAGCCTGGTGGGCTACAGTCCAGGGGGTCTCAAAAACTCAGACACGACTGAGTGACTAAGCACAGCACAACAGCATTGGGTTACTCTCCTGGAACTCTATAAATACCATTCGCTATCTTTGGGAATTGAACATTGCCTTCAGGATATCCACAGTCTACCCTATTTTCACTCTTTGCATCCCATTCACTTTTCTTATCACAGGCTCAATTTTTTTCTGAACTGTTGAAGTATAGCCACTTTTACAAAACACGTCCAATGATTGTCTGAATTTTTCAAAGGTAAAATGTTCCCTTTCAATTTTCTTTCTCGGTTTTGTGGTATTTTCACCAGTGATACTTTTTATAATTTTAGCTGTTTCATTTTTGCCATGCTCTTCTTCAGCCATTATGGATATACTGGAACTTCTTTTCTTCCATACCCATCAATTTACAAACAGTAATTGTTTTTCCGTTTCTTTATTATTATTACAATAATTTGACTTTCATCTTTATCATGGTTTAGTTTTCTATTATATTTTCTCTCTGAGTTGTACTGGCTCAAGCTTTTCTTCATCTGTTATCTTATAATTTCTTCTTTGAATCCTTGCATCTATCCTATGACATCTTTTCAGGAGTTATTATGCTTTTGCAATTTTTTTGGAATCTAGCAGGTTGAATGCTTTTGTAATATAAGCATAGCTGTTGCAATATTTGTAAGTGGACTGACAGTGTGAGTTTGTAAAAATGTTTGTTTCATTGGAGATGAAGAGCTCTTCTCTTCTATTTCTTTTTCATTCCTCACAGAAGGATTTTAAAAAGGAGAGAGGAATTTTAGAAAGGTCTTTGCTCAACCATCTTTGACCTAAAGGTTTACAAAAAGGTTTAAGCCTGGAATTTCACACGGTGTCACTGCTATGAAGACTTCATAGATAGCCACTGAGTTGGAGTGCTTCCTTTCACTAGGAATGAGCAAGTTCCTAGGATGTATTGATTGCAAGAGCTAAGAATACAGGATTAGTTTTCCAATTCTTCCAATCACCTTCACCCCAGGAAACTGGAGAATACAATCCCTTGCCTTAATAACTGTGATGGAGACACAGGGTAAGACTTTGCAGGCATGGTTGGAAAAAGCCTTTTCTTCCCCCGCCATAGAGAAATATATGGAGTCAGCAGCTTGACTGTGTTTCTGAAAGACGGCTGATTTTGACCACACCTTGAATAAATTTTTACTATGCAGAGTGTTGAGACATGAATATCACACCTTGGAGGTTCATTTCCTCTTAAAAGGCAAAAAAGCAACTGAAAGCTTTGCCATAAGTTTTTTTGTTTGTTTATTTGATTTGTTTTACCAGCAATAGGAATAAAGTCTACCTGGAAATACTAAATTATAAGTTTCTCAAATCTAGCTGGAAATAAAGTCTAACTGGAAATACTAACTAAATTATAATTTTCTCAAGTGGCCATGACTTATTTATCTTTGCATTTTCAGTACCTTGCATACACAGTGTTAGGTACATAATATTAACAATAATAACTAATATTTAGATGCATATTGATGATGGGCATTTTGCCAGTCACTTGCTATAAATCATCACATTCAATTCTCACATATAAAGAGCCACTTATTATCCTTCTTGATTAGGGAAGTGAGGCTCAAAAAGGTAAATGCCCAAGCTTTCATTAAGAAATTTTCTTTTGATCAAAACATCACAACCACAAACCTACCCCCATATCATTTGCAAACATCTGTATGTGTATTGAACTTAGATACATTTTGTTTGACAATCAAAGCCCAAGAGACATATTGATCAAGTGATTTTTCAGTGTAAGATATAGCACCACTACTAATTATTACTGTGTCTTAGAGATAGTGCTAAAGCTATCTGAGTTCTTGGTTTATGTTTAAAATTCTTTGCTCTCTTTTACCGTATCTCCTTTCCTCTCTCATAGACTATCAAAAACTGTACATAACTCTTTATTCATTCCCAAATGTAGCCAGCTCTGAGATGAAAGAATAAAAGACATGCTAGTCCCCTAAATAAATAAGCACTTTAGCTGTAAAGAAAAAAGGTATAGAAGCATAAGAAAACCAAGAGGAAGTTTTGAAAATAAGTATTCCAAAAGATACTGAAGGAAAAATCCACAAAACCTTTGATCTATCAAGTCTGTCTCTAGACATAAATATTATAAGAATACTTGTACAAGTGTACAAATAGGTATATAAAAGTAAAAAATATTCATTGCAGCTTTTTCTTAGTGACAATTAGAAATAACAAGTACCATCCATTGGGGAATAATTTAAAAATTAGGATATACCTAAGAAAACACTTAGGTATTGAATTGTATGAATTAGATCTCCATATATGACAATGAAAGAAGTCCACAAGGCAGGATAATTTTTTAAAGCAAGTTACAGGCATTAAGTGGAAACATAATTTTATTTTTCATCATTCATGTTTTGTACCCAGGAAGGTGACTGTGGTCTTCAATTATTCAAGAGGATGAAGATGTTTTATGTATGTAAAAGATTCTTAAAATTCATTGTACGTTTAGTGATTTGAGGATTTATTCAACTGCCTAAGTACATGCATAGACTCTGAAAGTTGATCTTGAAAATATTAATGGTGATTTTTGTAGGGAAGTGGGAAATTGGAAAAGGGAGGTGAGGAGATATTATTTTAATCTGAAAACTCTAGCCATCAAATGCTTATAACTGATAAATAAACTATTAAAACAATCTCTGAAAAGAGCTACACTGTGTCCTCCACAGATGAGCCAGGCACTCACTGTAGTTTGGCACCTTTTCCTTTTATGACTTGTGAAAACATGTTTTATAAGACAAGTATGGAGATAATCTTATTTGCAAAACAGAAATAAAGACACAAAGGTACAGAACAAATGTATGGATACCAGTGGGGAAGTAGTGGGTGGGAGGAATTGAGAGACTGGGATTGATACATTTACACTACTGATACTTTGTTTAAAATAGATAATTAATGAGAACTTACTTTATAGCACAAGGAATTCTATTCAATACTCTGTGGTGACCTGAATGGGAAGGAAGTCCAAAAAGGAGGGGATATATGGATATAGATGGCAGATTCATTTGGTTGTACAGTAGAAACTAGCTTACTGTTAAGCAACTATATTCCAATGAACCTAAATTTTTTAAAAAACATTTATTTATTTATATCACTGCAACCAGTCTTATTCAGGGCAGGCATGACTTGGTAGTTGCCAGTAGCACGTGGGATCTTAGTTCCCCAGCCAGGGATTGAACCTGCATAGCCCCCATTGCAAGGCAGGTTCTTAACCACTGGACCACCAGGGAAGTCCCCCTGAACCTAAACTTTTAAAAAGACAAACACAGAGAATAATGTAGGATTGGACTGCAATTTTACTTCTAAAATTCAGTTTATGCTTTTGACAAATTATAAATGGAATGATGCATCCGAATTCTTCATAGTTGCTTTCCATATGGTGGATAGAGATATGCAAGACGTGTGAGATGGCTGTATTTATGGCAGCAATGACTTAGACCCAAGCTCTGTTTGGTCCCAGAAGAGGTGCTGCTATCCATATCAGTTAGAGTCTATCAACATGGTTTAACAACCCTGTGTTAAGCCATTTCCATAAAGAGCAGCTGTTTCCTTCGATCTCTCTCTCCCTTGTTGTCCCTAAATACGTGCTCATACTCACATTGGCCCTTGTGGTTTGATATCATGTAAGATGGACAAAGGTGTTTTATAAATATAAAAGATATTTTCAAAGGTGGTTTTAAGGCTCACTATTTTAAACATGATTTAAACTGTAGAGGCTTAGTGTTTTCAGTGGCTTAATGCAATAAAACCCACCTGTTATTTTTGGCTGCTTTATTTAGACCATCTGCTCCACAAAGAATGAAAAGCTCAACAGTGGATGGAGAATTGTCTACTCCTCATGTGTCAATAATTTATTTATTCTCTCTAACCAAGCCTTCAGGTCATTGCAAAAGTGTTTATTCATTTTCCAGCACAAAGGAAGCAAATATTTGGTGTCTGGCTTTGTTAAAAATCATCACAGGGGACTATATTTTTGCTAATTCATGGTTTCCTAGTTTCTCTGTCTTTAAATTGCTTGCTGGGTGCATGTATTTTAAGGACCTCAATTCTCTTTTCCTTCTGTGTCAAGTGAAGTAGCTGCTGAAGAGGTGTTCTTGGTGATGATGAATAAATAACATGTCCAGGTAGCACTCACCATTCAGGTAGCGATGTGAGCATCACACAGACTTCTCTGAAATTATGGAATCTCAGATAGAGATGATAATTACAAAGGTCAGGCACTTTGGTCACCAACTGTGTCCACTTGAATGAAACGGCTTTGCGGTCTTTGTCCTTATCTTTTTGCAGCATTGAATACTGGAGATCACTTCACTTTAACTTTTCTACTTTACTTGATGCTGTGATTTATTCTCTCTTGAATTTAGCTTCACATCTTTCACCACCTCTAATCATAATCACGATCATAGCAATAATAACAGTTTGCATCTATTGAGTGCTTCAGCTGTTGTTTAGTCGCCAAGTGATGTCAGACTCTTTGCAATCCCAGAGACTGTACCCTGCCAGGCTCCGCTGTCCATGGGATTCCCCAGGCGAGAATACTGGAGTGGTTTGCCGTTTCCTTCTTAGGGGATCTAAGTTCTCAATACTATGCTAGGCACGCCTCATATCTACTCTTAATCTTTATTTATCTCCTCCTTTTTCTCATCTTAGGCTCAAACTTAAGTCATGGGTCTTTTCTTCTACTTATTTATTCATTTTTTCAATGAGAACATTTCACATATGGTTTAAAACACCGCCTCTATGTACATGGGGTGTAGCTATATTTCCAGCCTGTCTCAGTCTCTGCAAGCAGCTATACATATAACAAAATATCATCAGCTAGGTGGCTTATAGACAACAGAAATTTATTTCTCACAGTTCTGGGTGCTGGAAAGGCCAAGGTTATGATGCACACAGATTCAGTGCCTGATCAGAGCCCGCTTCCTCAGTGATGGCCATCTTCTCATTGTAACCTCACGCGACAAAAGGGATGAGAGAGGTCACTTTTAGGCTTCTTACAAAGGTTCTAATTCCGTTCATGAAGACTTTGTTCTCATTACCTACTCATATCTCAAAGGCCTCACCTCAAAACACCATCACATTGGAGATTAGAATTTCATATACACATTGTGGGTCAGAGGGACACAAACATTCAGACCATAATACAGACAGACATTGAACGTGAAACTGACTTCCAATTTCTAACTGCCTAAGTAGAGTGAGTATCTGCTATTTCTTGAGTGTCTACCAAATGCCAGGCACTTGTTAGATATTTTACATATTATCTTTATTCTTTACATAAACAAAGTACATCTCACTTTAGATTTGGGAAAAATCTGCATACAAATAATTTAATAATGTTCCTGCAATCACAGTGTTGCTAAGAAACAAGCTGAGATGTACAAATGTAATTCTAAAACCCAAGAATCTTATAGCATTTCATAGGATAAATCTCACATGTAATACTTTCTCCATATCACTGACTAAGCATTTGAGACTATCACCCCGTACTGACAGATCTCCCTTTCTGCGTTTCTGTTTATCCCCAGCCAACCTCCTGCTAGGACTTTCATCTAAGTCCTCAGTAACCTAGATCATCCCAGTTACCTCCCTCCCTACTGTTAATTTTTCTAACCCATTCTGTACAAAACTATCCAGTTTATTTTCCTATGGTATTGTTCTCCTATTGTCATTTCTTTTAAAGAATCTGTAACATCACCCATGATCTATCCATCAAGGTCAATTATAGATTCAGAGTTTTTCTTCAGGTCCTCTAATCTACCTGTCCAAACTGATCATTATTTTATTAATTCTTCATTCACAACAATCATCTTGCTGGGTTCTTCACTTACTCTGTTCTTTGCCATTTATTTTCCACTTCCTCATATCTCTTTCCTTCTCTTCTTGGCCGATGCAATCTTACACTGGTTCAGAATTCCAAACCAAGTTCTTTTCTTCCAAGAAAGGCATCTCCTGTCTACAGCCCACTAGCATCTTCATCTCTGAATTCCTACAGTATTTGCAGTGTACTCCATGCCTTTCTCTATTCTCTCTCTCTCTTTTTTTTTTTCTTTGCTTTTCATCACTTGAGCCTCCAGACATTAGACAGTAAACTTTGAGGACAGAGGTCCTTGTATTACTTCTTGAATTTGGCACATGAACTTGGCATAGACTCTGTGCTCAATAACCACCTTTAGATAGTTGACTGCTATAAGCTGTGTACTTAGAAGTGACAGTCACCTTGTCACACAGAGACCATAGCCCCCCTGAAAACCTTTGTCATAATCTGTTTGTCCTACAAGTGTTTGGAATTCCCCAACTTGACATCATATATGCCTAACAAGAAACATCGAACAATATTTATTTAACTCCTTAAGCATATTTTATATCAACTCTCTCATGCAAAAAAATAATCATAGTTACATGTTGTTATCCTTCAGAATCCATGTATGTTAACTTTGAAACTGTAATGCCTATTACTTAAAGAGATAGGGTAATACAAGGTATAGTAAGTCCCCTACATATGAACAAGTTCTATCCTGACAGCACATTTGCAAGTCTTATCTGTTCGTAAATCCAACACAGTTAGCCTAGGTACCCAACTAACACACTATATAATACTGGACTGTAAGAGGTATATAATATTTTTCCAAAAAATACATTTAAAAAACAAAAAATAAAGAAAACATTTTAAACCTCATAGTACAGTACCTTAAAGAGTATAGTAGCACAGTACAAGAGCTGGCACACAGGAGCTGGCATCAGGTGATTAGGAAAGAAGAATTACTGATGGGAGAAGGGAGACAAGTTGGAGATGACAGAGCTGAAGGATCATCAACAGTAGGAGATGAAGGGCAAGCTGCAGTTTCACTCATGCCTTATGTGATTGGACAGGCAAACTCATGTTCACATCTTTGAAAGTTTGCAACTGGAAGGTTCATATGTAGGGGACTTACTGTATGTCAGCATGTTTCTTATCATCTCAGTCATGATTCTCTCTTCTTCCCAAAAGGCATGCTTACAAAGTATTAGGTGAAGAATTTTAAAAGTTTCCTCCATCCCTGAAATATAATCTGTTCTAAAACAGGCTGGAAAGATTCTGAAGAGCGAAAAAGAAAGTATGATGTACTTTTAAGTTCTCTGAAGGTCAGAACCAACACTTGAACTAATTCCAAGTTAGTGACTCCTGGAGAAATATTTGCTGTCTTGTTGCAGATGGACAATGTGACAATAATAGGATAAGTGGCTAGGAATTGATACCTCAGATAGTCTGATGGCTCTTGAGATGCAAGCCAGGCAACTGAACTCACTATAATATGAGAACAACGGACAGGGTTTCTAATGAGATTTAGCTTCTCAGCAAGAGCACACTCTGTGTACAGGAAGCACTGCTTTAACTTTCTGATATTTTAAAATACAGTGGTATCATTAGTGCAGGACCATTTAAAGGTTGATAGGATTCCAATAGAAAAATCAATGACCAGTATAGGATAACACTAAGGTCACTTTTAAAAGGGCATGAAATGGACAGCTAATTCCCAGAGATGTGCTGTGTGATTCTCAATGCAGCATCTAATAGAAGGATGATTCNGTTGATAGGATTCCAATAGAAAAATCAATGACCAGTATAGGATAACACTAAGGTCACTTTTAAAAGGGCATGAAATGGACAGTTAATTCCCAGAGATTTGCTGTGTGATTCTCAATGCAGCATCTAATAGAAGGATGATTCAGTAGAATGAAAACTGTCAGCAATACCTCTGTTTGTACATTAAAATTGACTCTATACTGTTGGCATGCCAAAGACATAACCTAAATGCCATGATGATGCAGAAACATAGTAACACAAACTACATCACAAAACAAACGGAACATGTTACCGCTATTGGTGTTTTATCTTATTGAATCCAAGTCTAACCAATTCTGTGGGATGAATATTTGTATTCTAATGGCTGAGTATATTGAACCTCAGAAAGATTAAGTAACCTGCTCAAGGTCAAAGTTAGTAAGAGGTAGAGTTAGGATTCAAATAAGTCTGAAATCTAATTCACTTCCCTCACTCCCCTGTTTGGGGTTTTGAGAAATCCTGGAGTAAAGAAATCTATTCCACCTCATTTAGGGCACGCTCTGCCATACTCATTTGACTCAGTAAACCTTTTCTCGCAGAAGGCTTTCTAAAACCTAAGACACTGACTTTCAATAACACAGGCTTCAGGAATGCTACACTAGAAAATAAGGAGTTCAGCAGCGATATCAGATCTTCCTCAACTGAAAAAAACTACCAACGTAGTTGAGTACAATTCAGTGTAGCCAAAGGGCATACCTTGATGGTTCAAAAGGGGCAAAGCCCACTGAGCTTCTAAAATCAGAAGCACACAGAGCTGCCTGGACAAAATCCCACCCTAAAGAAGTGGTCAATCAAGTCAACACATCAGTTGTTGGTCTCTTTCAGGATTCCGCTCAGATCTAGCAAGTGGAATCATGGATGATGCCTTGCTTCTTCAAGGTTACTCTAGGTAAAGCAGAGTCTCCCGTGAACTTTTCAACACTTTGCAAAAGGAGACGGTAGTACCGCCCTCTCCACTAGCTGAAAACTGCTAATCTTTCCTGGATAATCCAGATGACCTAGCTGGAAGCCTCTTCTTCTATTGAAAACCTGTGAATCTTAGGAGACCAAGAGATTTCCCTTTGTTTCAGCCATTTAGATGTGTTCACTATGAAATAGCTATTTTTACATGAGCTTAAAAATAAGTCATTACATCTTGTTGTTGTCTAGTTATGTCTGACTCTTCGAGACTGCACACACTGCAGCACGCCAGGCTTCCCTGTCCTTCACTATCTCCTGGAGTCTGCNAGCAGGAGTCAGCATCATCAATATTCAGGTCCAACTGGTCTGGGGTCTGCATGCTTGTGGGCAGCATGCCATTGTTAATTGTTAACTTCTTCACCTGGAGGGGGTTTCAGTATCTGCAGACTAGCTCAAAGATATTGTTGTGTATATCCCTTGTTGGGGAAACAACACCTTGTCCCAAGGCTGCTCTCGACTGTTTCTCCCTGGTCTAGTATCCCCTCCTTTCCCTAGTTAACAGTTCCTTGAATCTACCCATTGAAACTCAGGAAGGGTCGTGGAGGCTGAATGAAAGCTGTTACTTGTAACCAAAGAAATGGAAGACATAGAAAGGCTTTGTGCCCAGGAGCCTTCAGGGCCCTGCTGGGTATCAATACTTTTGTTATGAGTTGAATTATGTCCTTCCCAAAAGGTATGTAAAGGTCCTAACCCAGGACCTGTAAATGTGAACTTCGCTGGAAATAGAGTCATTGCAAATATAATTCTGCAAGATGAAGTCAACCTGGGGTAGGGTGGAGCCTAATCCAATATAACTAGTCAATATAAGAGGACAAGAAGTGCCCCAGAGGATACTCATGGAAGGAAGAGGCCATGTGATGATGGAGACAGAGGCTGGAATCATGCTCCTGCAAACCAAAGAAAGTCAACACAACCACCAGAAGCTGGTGGAAGAGACGTGCACATACTTCCCTTACACGTTTCAGAGGGAGTGTGGCCCTGCTGACACCATGATTTTAGATTTCTGGGCCCCACAACTGTGAGATAACAAATTCCTACTATTTTATTGTTTTTTGTTTGTTTTTTATTTTTTATTATTGTTTTTAATTCCTACTATTTTAAACCACCCCATTTGTGGTACTTTGTTATGGCTGCCCAAGGAAACTAAGAATCTTTAGGAATGAGATGAGAAAAATCTGTATTTTGAAAGCTACACCCGCCCTGGTGGTTGATTCTGCTATGAGCAAGGTGTGGGACCGCTAAACAGATGACGTCTGAGTTTCTATCTAGATCTCAGATTTTATGATTCAAGGATACATGTATTGTAAACAGAAGGAGAAAAAACAAAAACGTAAACTACATATTCGTTGCTGAAATAAGGTTGAGAACTGCTAGCCCACAGTGACGATGTAAAAATTCTCCCTCCCACTTATGACACTGACACCCTAAATGGTGCTGTTGTATAAGCTGCTATCCTAGAAGTACCAGGCACTTGAAGGTCAATTCAATTTCATTTTAACAAACACATCCGTTTAAACTTCCTTGCTCTTTGAGATATTATGCTGATTCAGTTTTCCTTCAGTAAGTGTTGGGGTACGGTTTGTGACAGATTTGCTTCCTAATGGATAATACATCTTCTATGTATGAACATGCAGTTCTTTGCAATTGTCTGTGATGATTGATCTTAAACTATCATTTCTTGGTCTGTGGCATCAAGTGCAAACTTATCTTTCATATTGCCAGCTCCAGACACTTCTCTCTCCTGCCTGGGTCTGCCCTTGAGACACAATAAAGTGGATGCATGACACTGCAGCAGCATCAGAGATACGCAAGGTGCCTGGAGCTGACAGGGGGCCCTGAGTAATGGCTGCAGCCTTCCAGAACACGCCAGTGGGGCCTCCTTCCATAGATGCCCCAGACAACAATGACCCTTTACTCCACAATGCGTCTCTTTTCATCACTCATGGAAACCACTCTTCTACATTATCTACTTTATCTTGTGTCTTCGCCATGGACCGCTGATGGGAATGCTGTAGGAAATGGAGTTCTTAAAAGGGAAAAAATGCAGATGAAGAAGAGCAACTTCTTCAGCACTTTTCTGTTCTATAGGATCTCACTGCATTGAAGAGGATTGAGAATATTAGTCAAAAGTAAGCAGGCGCTTGGGGAACAGAAAGAGAAGCAGTCTTGCATAGCCCTGTTTAATAAGTGGTTTCAGCACACTGGTGGGGCTCCTGACTTCTGTCTCCATCATATGTATGCATATGTATGCATAATTGTGTTTGGGCTTATTATCCCCAAACTTGCATGCTCTCTGTCCACTCTAATTGGAATGCTAAAGTAAGAGAAATACATCATGTTGTTATAATAACTGCACTTCCTCCATGCTCTGCCTCACAGGTGAAGAAGGTTGTTTACTTATAGACCATTGTAGCAAATACATTACCTTTTATCTCTTCTATCAGGATTGACAAGATTAATGCATGGGAAGTATTCATATATTCATCTGGCCAGTTTATGAATGGATGACCTCCAGAATATTATAAAGTTCTAAGATTATAACCCACAGAGACTTCCTTGGCTGTCCAGTGGTTAACACAATGCACTTTCACTGCAGGGGGTGCAAGTTCAATCCCTGGTCAGGGAAGTAAGATCCCACATGCTTTGTAGAGCACCCAAAATAAATAAATAAACTATTCTACTTAAGATTAGTACCTATGTTCAAACTTATATTTGTACCCTTCATCTTTCATTTTTGTATCTGGCACATAATAAGAACTATATCTATTTTGTTTGTTTGTTTGTTTGTTTTACCAGAATTGCTTTATTATGAAGTGAAATGAAGTCAAAGTCACTCAATCGTGTCCGAATCTTTGCGACCCCATGGACTATACAGTCCATGGAATTCTCCAGGCCAGAGTACTGGAGTGGGTAGTCTGGTGGGCTGCAATCCATGGGGTCACTAAGAGTCAGACACAACTGAGCGACTTCATTTTCACTTTTCATTTTCATGCATTGGAGAAGGAAGTGGCAACCCACTCCAGTGTTCTTGCCTGGAGAATCCCAGGGACGGGGGAGCCTGATGGCTGCCATCTATGGGGTCCCACAGAGTCAGACACGACTGAAGCGACTTAGCAGCAGCAGCTTTCCCTTCTCTAGGGGATCTTCCCAACCCAGAGATCCAACCCAGTCTCCCACATTGCAGGTGGATTCTTTACCAGCTGAGCCACAAGGGAAGCCCAAGAAAACTGGAGTGGGTACCCTATCCCTTCTCCAGCAGATCTTCCCAACCCAGGGATTGAACCGGGGTCTCCTATATTGCAGGCAGATTCTTTAGCAAGTGAGCTATGAGGGAAGCCCATAGACATAGACATTTTCATTTCTAACAATAAAGTGAAGGAGAAGCACACAAAATCTGGTATCATGAGGGTGCTCATTCCAAAATAGTTGAGAATCAAGCGTCAGATTGGAATCAGGACATCAAATACTTTCTTGGGCTGCTTTATAGGAGTGGGAATTTATAGGTAGACTACAAACATTCTGGAGAACTGAGGCTAAGAATGAAGAAGGGCTATAAATCACATATGTGCTTGAATTAAAGCAATGGTTTTAGAGTATGCTGATATTTCTACTTAATGGACACAATTTAAAACAAATGTTCATTGATATTATAGTATACCTGTTCATCTATATCAAGGCTGTTCATACTCAAAGGGTCAGTTATTGCAAGCCAAATAAGGGTTTCATATGAATGTGAAAAATCACCAATGTGATGCCTTAAATAAAAAACTCAGCCCTTATTGAATGACAACAGGATCAAGATATGGGAATTAGCACTGTGGAATATTTTAAGACACTCAAAGATCATATAGATTCAGCATTCATTTGACTAAGTACTTGCAAATGTTATTTAGAATAATTACTTAATCACAGTATATCTGCTTACAAAAGCAAAAAGCTATGAGGAGAAACATTAAGATGAATAATTATGATTTTTACTAGTGCTTTATGGGAGTATAATTTTTATACCATTAAATGTCAGATCCCAAGTGATCAGCTTAATGACTTTGTTCACGTGTATACTTCTATGGAATCATCACTTATTCAAAACCATAGAATATTTCCACTATATCAAAAATATGTTTCAGTTTAAACATGATGCTAAGCCGCAAATATTGGGAAGAAGAGGTGGGATTACATGCCTCCAAATTTAAGTTAGTCCGAAAGCAGAATTCAGTTGACAAATATTTGTTTTACACATAAAGTTCAGGTATGTTTCCAGTATATATCATGATGGTTTCCCATGTATCTCAAAGTTACTCAACTATATGCTCACTATAATCCATTAAAATATTTTTAAATGTTTGTATGATTTTAAACAATAAATAGTATTTGCTGAAGGAAGATTTTCCCATTGTTTCTATTTTTCTTTGTCAGTCTCCTTCAAAGTTGCTTTCTCTGAAGGTAGAGATAATTGTAGTTAAGAGGATACTAGTGACACCTAGTGCTTATCCACTAAAAATGTCTGCATTTAGGAGAACATTTATTTTCTAACGGTTAGCTACTGTTAATCAAGTTCTTGTTTATGTGCAGAAAACTGACAATAATAATCTCAGTGCTATTTCATGCTGTTAAGGACTAAGTGGGTAACCTTCCAACATAACCTCTTAACGTAATTAAAGCAAACAGATTTGACATTAACACTGTGCATTAAGAGCTAGCGTGGAGGATGAGAGGACCTCAGAATGAGAAAGCATAAGCTTGAATCAGAATTTTATTATTCTTAAGCAGGTAGAAATGCTTCAAAGTTGTGGCAGATCAGCTTATTCTGTTTATTAGGGACTGGTAGGTGACACAGAGGGGACAGAAATGGGACCTCTGACCACAGTGAAAACAGACATAAAGAAAGCTCCTTATGATTAATAAGTTGGTTCTGAGATTTTCTATATCTTAGGTTAGATGCTGAAATACAATGAGCCAAGGAGGCAAACAGAGCAAGGGTAAGACTGTAGAGTTGGTCACTGAAATTAGAGTCTCAGCATCCTCTCCCTCCCTCCAGTCTAGGAAGAAAATCTCAATTCTCAGTCCGTGTGTGTAAATCATTGAAACCAAAGCATTTTCCCATCTGCCTATGATTCCTTATGCCACTGTCAGACTCCATCCTCACAATCTATCAAAATCTTGCTATTGTTTCATACAGTCTGTGTGAAAGTCACTCAGTCGGGTCTGATTCTTTGCAGCCCCATCAACTATACAGTCCATGTAATTCTCCAGGCTAGAATACTGGAGTGGGTAGCCTTTTCCTTCTCCAGGGGATTTTCCCAACCCAGGGATCAAACCAGGGTCTCCTTCATTGCAAGTGGATTCTTTACCAGCTGAGCCACAAGGGAAGCCTGAGAATACTGGAGTGGGTAGCCTATCCCTTCTCCAGGGGATCTTCCTGACCCAGGAATCGAACCCAAGGTCTCCTGCATTGCAAGCAGATTCTTTACCAGCTGATCTATTGTGGATGAGTTCATAGTTAATCTTTGGTTGATAGTGATAGGGAAAGGTGACCCTAAAGAAGGAAGGACCATACTGAAGGTGAAGAAAGAGACTACTAATTTTTTTTTTAAGTTGTATAGTTTTTACCAAAGATAAATCATCAAACAATGAAAAAGTAAAGCTACTTTCACTCTTCTTAGGATTGTCATCATCAAATATTATTATTAAACCTAGAGAATGCTGGAGCTTCCCTGGTGGAAGGCTCTGCGTGAGGCACTGAAATATTTTGCATATATGTTAATATACGTAATGTATGTATATATATATATAGAGAGAGAGAGAGAGAGAGAGCACGAGAGAGAGAGCTGTAATATACATATAGTGCTGACATATAATGTGTGAAAGTGTTATTTACTCGGTCATGTCTGACTGTGACCCCATGAACTGAGAAACCCCAGGTTTCTCTGTTCAAGGGATTTTCCATCAAGAATACTGGAGTGGGTAGCCATTCCTTTCTCCAAGGGATCTTCCCCAGACAGGGATCGAACCTGGGTCTCCTGCATTTCAAGCAGATTCTTTACTATCTGACCACCACGGAAGCCCATAATGTGTTTGCTGTGCTGTGTTGTGCTGAATCACTCAGTCATGTCTGACTCTTTGCGAACCCATAGACTGCAGCCCACCAGACTCCTCTGTCCATGGGGATTCTTCAGGCAAGAATACTGGAGTAGGTTGCCATGCCCTCCTCCAGGCATCTTCCCCACTCAGGGATCGAACCCAGGTCTCCCTCATTGCAGGCAGATTCTTTCCCATCTGACCCACCAGGGAAGCCCCAGAATATGGAAGTGGGCAGCTATCCCTTCTCCAGGGGATCTTCCCAACCCAGGGCTCAAACCAGGATCTCCTGCATTGCGGGCAGATTCTTTACCAGCTGAGCTACCAGAGAAGCCCTATATATCATATATCATATGCTAGATTCTAAATTCTGGAGATAAAGTTATATACAATGTAGATAAGCTTTCTCATAAAGCTTATACTCTAGTGCAGTTCATAGATAATAACTGTAACATAATGGAGATAATTTCAGATAGAGATAAGTAGTGATAAGGGGGAAAATGAGATAATGAAGAATAGAATGATGATAAGGAATAAAATAAATTTTGCTAAGTTATCCAGGAAACCTCTCAGATGAGGTGATTCATAAACAGAGAGTTGAAAGAGAAGGCATGTGAAGACATGGTAGAAAATCTGATACCAGCAAGTGCAAAGGTCTAGGGGTAGGAAGAATCTTGACTTATTAAAAAAAAAGCCCAACGTGGCAGGAGCTGTATGTGGAGAAGATCAGGTCTGAGAGACAGACTAGAATGAGACTTTGCAGGTTGTTATGGGCTCAATGGTTGTGTTACCCCAAAATTAATATGTTGAGGCCTCAGCCCCCAATGCAATGGTGTTTGGAAGTGAGGCCCTTGGGAGGTAATTGTGTTTACATTAGGAATGAGGGTGGGGCCCTCATGATGGGATTAGTGCTCTTACAAGAAGAGAAAGAGAGACAAAGTCTCTCCACTCCACAGACCAAGGAAAGACCATGGGAGAACAGAGCAAGAAGTCAGCTGTCTATAAGACAGGAAGCAGGTTCTCACCAGACACTGAATCTGTTGGCAACTTAATCTTGGACTTAGCTTGCAGAACCATGAGAAATAAGGATCAATTGTTTAAGCCACCAGTCTGATAGATTGGGCTTCCCAGGTAGTGTTAGTGGTAAAGAACCGGCCTGCCAGTTCAGGAGACATGAGATGGGGATGCCGTCCCAGGGTTGGGAAGACCCCCTGGTGGCAACCCACTGCAGTATTCTTGCCTGGAGAAGGAGCCTGGTTGGCTACAGTCTATAGGGTCACAAAAAGTCAGGCACATCTGAAGCAGCTTAGCACACAAAAGCATACTGTGATAGTTTATGATCGCAGTGTAAGCAGACTAAGATGCAAGTGAAGACATAGCATTTGGAATCTCAAGACAAAGGGAAAATGATTTGAAAATCTGAATTTTATGAATATATATATTCATTCTATTTGAGGATTCTGTGACTACTGTGTACATAATAAATAAATAGCATAAATATTAGGAGTTAGATGACCTCATGTAATTTATAATCTACTTAGGAAGGAAAGACACATGCATAGCAGAAGCTTAAATTCATAAAGAATGCAGCCTACATTATGAACATACACTGCTCCACAGCCTTGATACTAATAAACATCTCTCCTCATGGGAACATGTACTGCATGTGTGGAATGCCTTTAAGAAGTGAGCCCTGGTAATTTAGTGGACTTGGGAAGGCTGTGTTGTGCTGTTCTCCTCTTTGGCAACTTCACACTATTACATTCCCTCTGGTCTCATACATCAAGTCACTTGAGGTGTCACCTTACATGATTTAAGGTGGCAAAAGATAAACCCACTCTGTCTCTGGGCTCCTTGTACTGGGTGTTTGAAGGGCAGGCCAATGATTGTTTATTTCCCTGAAAACCTCCACAGCTGGAGACATAATGAGAAATTCTGCTATCAACTTTGTGGAAAAGCTAACAAAAACTCCCATGCAACATCAAAATTGTGATTTGAATTTTTATAGGTTTTTTTTTTTTTTNGGATTGGTGGTGAGGTAAGCAGGAGTCAGCATCATCAATATTCAGGTCCAACTGGTCTGGGGTCTGCATGCTTGTGGGCAGCATGCCATTGTTAATTGTTAACTTCTTCACCTGGAGGGGGTTTCAGTATCTGCAGACTAGCTCAAAGATATTGTTGTGTATATCCCTTGTTGGGGAAACAACACCTTGTCCCAAGGCTGCTCTCGACTGTTTCTCCCTGGTCTAGTATCCCCTCCTTTCCCTAGTTAACAGTTCCTTGAATCTACCCATTGAAACTCAGGAAGGGTCGTGGAGGCTGAATGAAAGCTGTTACTTGTAACCAAAGAAATGGAAGACATAGAAAGGCTTTGTGCCCAGGAGCCTTCAGGGCCTTGCTGGGTATCAATACTTTTGTTATGAGTTGAATTATGTCCTTCCCAAAAGGTATGTAAAGGTCCTAACCCAGGACCCGTAAATGTGAACTTCGCTGGAAATAGAGTCATTGCAAATATAATTCGGCAAGATGAAGTCAACCTGGAGTAGGGTGGAGCCTAATCCAATATAACTAGTCAATATAAGAGGAAAAGAAGTGCCCCAGAGGATACTCATGGAAGGAAGAGGCCATGTGATGATGGAGATAGAGGCTGGAATCATGCTCCTGCAAACCAAAGAAAGTCAACACAACCACCAGAAGCTGGTGGAAGAGACGTGCACATACTTCCCTTACACGTTTCAGAGGGAGTGTGGCCCTGCTGACACCATGGTTTTAGATTTCTGGCCCCCACAACTGTGAGATAACAAATTCCTACTATTTTATTGTTTTTTGTTTGTTTTTTATTTTTTATTATTGTTTTTAATTCCTACTATTTTAAACCACCCCATTTGTGGTACTTTGTTATGGCTGCCCAAGGAAACTAAGAATCTTTAGGAATGAGATGAGAAAAATCTGTATTTTGAAAGCTACACCCGCCCTGGTGGTTGATTCTGCTATGAGCAAGGTGTGGGACCGCTAAACAGATGACGTCTGAGTTTCTATCTAGATCTCAGATTTTATGATTCAAGGATACATGTATTGTAAACAGAAGGAGAAAAAACAAAAACGTAAACTACATATTCGTTGCTGAAATAAGGTTGAGAACTGCTAGCCCACAGTGACGATGTAAAAATTCTCCCTCCCACTTATGACACTGACACCCTAAATGGTGCTGTTGTATAAGCTGCTATCCTAGAAGTACCAGGCACTTGAAGGTCAATTCAATTTCATTTTAACAAACACATCCGTTTAAACTTCCTTGCTCTTTGAGATATTATGCTGATTCAGTTTTCCTTCAGTAAGTGTTGGGGTACGGTTTGTGACAGATTTGCTTCCTAATGGATAATATATCTTCTATGTATGAACATGCAGTTCTTTGCAATTGTCTGTGATGATTGATCTTAAACTATCATTTCTTGGTCTGTGGCATCAAGTGCAAACTTATCTTTCATATTGCCAGCTCCAGACACTTCTCTCTCCTGCCTGGGTCTGCCCTTGAGACACAATAAAGTGGATGCATGACACTGCAGCAGCATCAGAGATACGCAAGGTGCCTGGAGCTGACAGGGGGCCCTGAGTAATGGCTGCAGCCTTCCAGAACACGCCAGTGGGGCCTCCTTCCATAGATGCCCCAGACAACAATGACCCTTTACTCCACAATGCGTCTCTTTTCATCACTCATGGAAACCACTCTTCTACATTATCTACTTTATCTTGTGTCTTCGCCATGGACCGCTGATGGGAATGCTGTAGGAAATGGAGTTCTTAAAAGGGAAAAAATGCAGATGAAGAAGAGCAACTTCTTCAGCACTTTTCTGTTCTATAGGATCTCACTGCATTGAAGAGGATTGAGAATATTAGTCAAAAGTAAGCAGGCGCTTGGGGAACAGAAAGAGAAGCAGTCTTGCATAGCCCTGTTTAATAAGTGGTTTCAGCACACTGGTGGGGCTCCTGACTTCTGTCTCCATCATATGTATGCATATATATGCATAATTGTGTTTGGGCTTATTATCCCCAAACTTGCATGCTCTCTGTCCACTCTAATTGGAATGCTAAAGTAAGAGAAATACATCATGTTGTTATAATAACTGCACTTCCTCCATGCTCTGCCTCACAGGTGAAGAAGGTTGTTTACTTATAGACCATTGTAGCAAATACATTACCTTTTATCTCTTCTATCAGGATTGACAAGATTAATGCATGGGAAGTATTCATATATTCATCTGGCCAGTTTATGAATGGATGACCTCCAGAATATTATAAAGTTCTAAGATTATAACCCACAGAGACTTCCTTGGCTGTCCAGTGGTTAACACAATGCACTTTCACTGCAGGGGGTGCAAGTTCAATCCCTGGTCAGGGAAGTAAGATCCCACATGCTTTGTAGAGCACCCAAAATAAATAAATAAACTATTCTACTTAAGATTAGTACCTATGTTCAAACTTATATTTGTACCCTTCATCTTTCATTTTTGTATCTGGCACATAATAAGAACTATATCTATTTTGTTTGTTTGTTTGTTTGTTTTACCAGAATTGCTTTATTATGAAGTGAAATGAAGTCAAAGTCACTCAATCGTGTCCGAATCTTTGCGACCCCATGGACTATACAGTCCATGGAATTCTCCAGGCCAGAGTACTGGAGTGGGTAGTCTGGTGGGCTGCAGTCCATGGGGTCACTAAGAGTCAGACACAACTGAGCGACTTCATTTTCACTTTTCATTTTCATGCATTGGAGAAGGAAGTGGCAACCCACTCCAGTGTTCTTGCCTGGAGAATCCCAGGGACGGGGGAGCCTGATGGCTGCCATCTATGGGGTCCCACAGAGTCAGACACGACTGAAGCGACTTAGCAGCAGCAGCTTTCCCTTCTCTAGGGGATCTTCCCAACCCAGAGATCCAACCCAGTCTCCCACATTGCAGGTGGATTCTTTACCAGCTGAGCCACAAGGGAAGCCCAAGAAAACTGGAGTGGGTACCCTATCCCTTCTCCAGCAGATCTTCCCAACCCAGGGATTGAACCGGGGTCTCCTATATTGCAGGCAGATTCTTTAGCAAGTGAGCTATGAGGGAAGCCCATAGACATAGACATTTTCATTTCTAACAATAAAGTGAAGGAGAAGCACACAAAATCTGGTATCATGAGGGTGCTCATTCCAAAATAGTTGAGAATCAAGCGTCAGATTGGAATCAGGACATCAAATACTTTCTTGGGCTGCTTTATAGGAGTGGGAATTTATAGGTAGACTACAAACATTCTGGAGAACTGAGGCTAAGAATGAAGAAGGGCTATAAATCACATATGTGCTTGAATTAAAGCAATGGTTTTAGAGTATGCTGATATTTCTACTTAATGGACACAATTTAAAACAAATGTTCATTGATATTATAGTATACCTGTTCATCTATATCAAGGCTGTTCATACTCAAAGGGTCAGTTATTGCAAGCCAAATAAGGGTTTCATATGAATGTGAAAAATCACCAATGTGATGCCTTAAATAAAAAACTCAGCCCTTATTGAATGACAACAGGATCAAGATATGGGAATTAGCACTGTGGAATATTTTAAGACACTCAAAGATCATATAGATTCAGCATTCATTTGACTAAGTACTTGCAAATGTTATTTAGAATAATTACTTAATCACAGTATATCTGCTTACAAAAGCAAAAAGCTATGAGGAGAAACATTAAGATGAATAATTATGATTTTTACTAGTGCTTTATGGGAGTATAATTTTTATACCATTAAATGTCAGATCCCAAGTGATCAGCTTAATGACTTTGTTCACGTGTATACTTCTATGGAATCATCACTTATTCAAAACCATAGAATATTTCCACTATATCAAAAATATGTTTCAGTTTAAACATGATGCTAAGCCGCAAATATTGGGAAGAAGAGGTGGGATTACATGCCTCCAAATTTAAGTTAGTCCGAAAGCAGAATTCAGTTGACAAATATTTGTTTTACACATAAAGTTCAGGTATGTTTCCAGTATATATCATGATGGTTTCCCATGTATCTCAAAGTTACTCAACTATATGCTCACTATAATCCATTAAAATATTTTTAAATGTTTGTATGATTTTAAACAATAAATAGTATTTGCTGAAGGAAGATTTTCCCATTGTTTCTATTTTTCTTTGTCAGTCTCCTTCAAAGTTGCTTTCTCTGAAGGTAGAGATAATTGTAGTTAAGAGGATACTAGTGACACCTAGTGCTTATCCACTAAAAATGTCTGCATTTAGGAGAACATTTATTTTCTAACGGTTAGCTACTGTTAATCAAGTTCTTGTTTATGTGCAGAAAACTGACAATAATAATCTCAGTGCTATTTCATGCTGTTAAGGACTAAGTGGGTAACCTTCCAACATAACCTCTTAACGTAATTAAAGCAAACAGATTTGACATTAACACTGTGCATTAAGAGCTAGCGTGGAGGATGAGAGGACCTCAGAATGAGAAAGCATAAGCTTGAATCAGAATTTTATTATTCTTAAGCAGGTAGAAATGCTTCAAAGTTGTGGCAGATCAGCTTATTCTGTTTATTAGGGACTGGTAGGTGACACAGAGGGGACAGAAATGGGACCTCTGACCACAGTGAAAACAGACATAAAGAAAGCTCCTTATGATTAATAAGTTGGTTCTGAGATTTTCTATATCTTAGGTTAGATGCTGAAATACAATGAGCCAAGGAGGCAAACAGAGCAAGGGTAAGACTGTAGAGTTGGTCACTGAAATTAGAGTCTCAGCATCCTCTCCCTCCCTCCAGTCTAGGAAGAAAATCTCAATTCTCAGTCCGTGTGTGTAAATCATTGAAACCAAAGCATTTTCCCATCTGCCTATGATTCCTTATGCCACTGTCAGACTCCATCCTCACAATCTATCAAAATCTTGCTATTGTTTCATACAGTCTGTGTGAAAGTCACTCAGTCGGGTCTGATTCTTTGCAGCCCCATCAACTATACAGTCCATGTAATTCTCCAGGCTAGAATACTGGAGTGGGTAGCCTTTTCCTTCTCCAGGGGATTTTCCCAACCCAGGGATCAAACCAGGGTCTCCTTCATTGCAAGTGGATTCTTTACCAGCTGAGCCACAAGGGAAGCCTGAGAATACTGGAGTGGGTAGCCTATCCCTTCTCCAGGGGATCTTCCTGACCCAGGAATCGAACCCAAGGTCTCCTGCATTGCAAGCAGATTCTTTACCAGCTGATCTATTGTGGATGAGTTCATAGTTAATCTTTGGTTGATAGTGATAGGGAAAGGTGACCCTAAAGAAGGAAGGACCATACTGAAGGTGAAGAAAGAGACTACTAATTTTTTTTTTAAGTTGTATAGTTTTTACCAAAGATAAATCATCAAACAATGAAAAAGTAAAGCTACTTTCACTCTTCTTAGGATTGTCATCATCAAATATTATTATTAAACCTAGAGAATGCTGGAGCTTCCCTGGTGGAAGGCTCTGCGTGAGGCACTGAAATATTTTGCATATATGTTAATATACGTAATGTATGTATATATATATATAGAGAGAGAGAGAGAGAGAGAGAGAGAGCACGAGAGAGAGAGCTGTAATATACATAT
Source organism: Raphicerus campestris (assembly GCA_006410735.1). Lineage (NCBI taxonomy): Eukaryota > Metazoa > Chordata > Mammalia > Artiodactyla > Bovidae > Raphicerus > Raphicerus campestris. Next base: position 170,884 of record SJYW01040265.1, read on the forward strand.
AGTGCTGACATATAATGTGTGAAAGTGTTATTTACTCGGTCATGTCTGACTGTGACCCCATGAACTGAGAAACCCCAGGTTTCTCTGTTCACGGGATTTTCCATCAAGAATACTGGAGTGGGTAGCCATTCCTTTCTCCAAGGGATCTTCCCCAGACAGGGATCGAACCTGGGTCTCCTGCATTTCAAGCAGATTCTTTACTATCTGACCACCACGGAAGCCCATAATGTGTTTGCTGTGCTGTGTTGTGCTGAATCACTCAGTCATGTCTGACTCTTTGCGAACCCATAGACTGCAGCCCACCAGACTCCTCTGTCCATGGGGATTCTTCAGGCAAGAATACTGGAGTAGGTTGCCATGCCCTCCTCCAGGCATCTTCCCCACTCAGGGATCGAACCCAGGTCTCCCTCATTGCAGGCAGATTCTTTCCCATCTGACCCACCAGGGAAGCCCCCAGAATATGGAAGTGGGCAGCTATCCCTTCTCCAGGGGATCTTCCCAACCCAGGGCTCAAACCAGGATCTCCTGCATTGCGGGCAGATTCTTTACCAGCTGAGCTACCAGAGAAGCCCTATATATCATATATCATATGCTAGATTCTAAATTCTGGAGATAAAGTTATATACAATGTAGATAAGCTTTCTCATAAAGCTTATACTCTAGTGCAGTTCATAGATAATAACTGTAACATAATGGAGATAATTTCAGATAGAGATAAGTAGTGATAAGGGGGAAAATGAGATAATGAAGAATAGAATGATGATAAGGAATAAAATAAATTTTGCTAAGTTATCCAGGAAACCTCTCAGATGAGGTGATTCATAAACAGAGAGTTGAAAGAGAAGGCATGTGAAGACATGGTAGAAAATCTGATACCAGCAAGTGCAAAGGTCTAGGGGTAGGAAGAATCTTGACTTATTAAAAAAAAAGCCCAACGTGGCAGGAGCTGTATGTGGAGAAGATCAGGTCTGAGAGACAGACTAGAATGAGACTTTGCAGGTTGTTATGGGCTCAATGGTTGTGTTACCCCAAAATTAATATGTTGAGGCCTCAGCCCCCAATGCAATGGTGTTTGGAAGTGAGGCCCTTGGGAGGTAATTGTGTTTACATTAGGAATGAGGGTGGGGCCCTCATGATGGGATTAGTGCTCTTACAAGAAGAGAAAGAGAGACAAAGTCTCTCCACTCCACAGACCAAGGAAAGACCATGGGAGAACAGAGCAAGAAGTCAGCTGTCTATAAGACAGGAAGCAGGTTCTCACCAGACACTGAATCTGTTGGCAACTTAATCTTGGACTTAGCTTGCAGAACCATGAGAAATAAGGATCAATTGTTTAAGCCACCAGTCTGATAGATTGGGCTTCCCAGGTAGTGTTAGTGGTAAAGAACCGGCCTGCCAGTTCAGGAGACATGAGATGGGGATGCCGTCCCAGGGTTGGGAAGACCCCCTGGTGGCAACCCACTGCAGTATTCTTGCCTGGAGAAGGAGCCTGGTTGGCTACAGTCTATAGGGTCACAAAAAGTCAGGCACATCTGAAGCAGCTTAGCACACAAAAGCATACTGTGATAGTTTATGATCGCAGTGTAAGCAGACTAAGATGCAAGTGAAGACATAGCATTTGGAATCTCAAGACAAAGGGAAAATGATTTGAAAATCTGAATTTTATGAATATATATATTCATTCTATTTGAGGATTCTGTGACTACTGTGTACATAATAAATAAATAGCATAAATATTAGGAGTTAGATGACCTCATGTAATTTATAATCTACTTAGGAAGGAAAGACACATGCATAGCAGAAGCTTAAATTCATAAAGAATGCAGCCTACATTATGAACATACACTGCTCCACAGCCTTGATACTAATAAACATCTCTCCTCATGGGAACATGTACTGCATGTGTGGAATGCCTTTAAGAAGTGAGCCCTGGTAATTTAGTGGACTTGGGAAGGCTGTGTTGTGCTGTTCTCCTCTTTGGCAACTTCACACTATTACATTCCCTCTGGTCTCATACATCAAGTCACTTGAGGTGTCACCTTACATGATTTAAGGTGGCAAAAGATAAACCCACTCTGTCTCTGGGCTCCTTGTACTGGGTGTTTGAAGGGCAGGCCAATGATTGTTTATTTCCCTGAAAACCTCCACAGCTGGAGACATAATGAGAAATTCTGCTATCAACTTTGTGGAAAAGCTAACAAAAACTCCCATGCAACATCAAAATTGTGATTTGAATTTTTATAGGTTTTTTTTTTTTTTGTATGCCTCAAGTTGAACTTCACTTAAGGACACAAAGTCTAGTTTTTGTTTGGTTTTTGCTTTTGTTTTTACATAATATATCATTTGGCAGTGTTCTGGAGCACAACCATACCTTCCCCTCATTCCACTTGGTTTAAATGCAGCGTTTTAACAATTGCTGCTGCTTTCTAAACACACATATATGCAATTGTACGTACACACACACACAGTCACACTTATGCAGATTTCAATAGTACCTCATCATCTTGTCATTTATTAGCCGATTTTTCTTATTCTGCTGTCTAATTAATGTGATCCCACTCTGGCATCAATGTGAGATTGTAAACTCCTATTTGAAATTCTAGATAGCAAGAACTCTTTCTGATGAACACTCTTTTGTTTATTGATTTACTCGATATAGAGTGTCTAATATGTGACAGATATTTCACTTTACATGGTTGGAAAAATCTAATAAAACTTGGTCCCTGTCTTCACAGATGACACATTCTCATGGAGAAGTTTACCAGAACTGAGACAAAGGACAGCTCCCCACTTCCCTCCACACAGGAGATAGAGGGGGGTGTTGTAGTGATGGTGGATGGAGGTGGTGGATGGTGGTGATGGTTGGTGGTGATGGATGGCAATGGTGGAGTGTCTGATATTATTTAGGTAGGAATTTGGGGGAGATTTGGTCACATAATTTATCACGTATTCCACCCATCTTCATTCATTCTTTTGATACTTTGTTTGTATGCCCATTCACTCCAAAAATGTTTGGTCCAAAACTATGCTGGGTGAAAAAGAAACAGAATTGTGAGCATCATTCAAGTGGTTTCCTCTGGCAGAATGCCTCCAAATATCCTTAGCACACACCTCAAATGTCATTTCTTCTGCAAAGCATTTCTTGACCAACTCAAGAAGCCTATGTGGATCTCTATAGTATGCTTTCATAAAGCTCTTTGTACAGCACTTTCTATGGCCTAATTAGTAAGCTTTGTCATTGACTTTCTCTGTGTATTTCTGTCTCCTTATGAGATTTTCAAACCATGAATATTGCTTTCCTTCCTCCCCCACACCTCAAAACCAAAGCATGTTTATGGTACATACTCAACACACATAGTGTTTATTAAGTGAGATTCAAGTCTTCTAAGAAGAGTCAGTATCCAGGTAGATGGGTCTTCCTTGGTGGCTCAGATGGTAAAGAATCTGNAAGAATACTGGAGTAGGTTGCCATGCCCTCCTCCAGGCATCTTCCCCACTCAGGGATCGAACCCAGGTCTCCCTCATTGCAGGCAGATTCTTTCCCATCTGACCCACCAGGGAAGGCCCCAGAATATGGAAGTGGGCAGCTATCCCTTCTCCAGGGGATCTTCCCAACCCAGGGCTCAAACCAGGATCTCCTGCATTGCGGGCAGATTCTTTACCAGCTGAGCTACCAGAGAAGCCCTATATATCATATATCATATGCTAGATTCTAAATTCTGGAGATAAAGTTATATACAATGTAGATAAGCTTTCTCATAAAGCTTATACTCTAGTGCAGTTCATAGATAATAACTGTAACATAATGGAGATAATTTCAGATAGAGATAAGTAGTGATAAGGGGGAAAATGAGATAATGAAGAATAGAATGATGATAAGGAATAAAATAAATTTTGCTAAGTTATCCAGGAAACCTCTCAGATGAGGTGATTCATAAACAGAGAGTTGAAAGAGAAGGCATGTGAAGACATGGTAGAAAATCTGATACCAGCAAGTGCAAAGGTCTAGGGGTAGGAAGAATCTTGACTTATTAAAAAAAAAGCCCAATGTGGCAGGAGCTGTATGTGGAGAAGATCAGGTCTGAGAGACAGACTAGAATGAGACTTTGCAGGTTGTTATGGGCTCAATGGTTGTGTTACCCCAAAATTAATATGTTGAGGCCTCAGCCCCCAATGCAATGGTGTTTGGAAGTGAGGCCCTTGGGAGGTAATTGTGTTTACATTAGGAATGAGGGTGGGGCCCTCATGATGGGATTAGTGCTCTTACAAGAAGAGAAAGAGAGACAAAGTCTCTCCACTCCACAGACCAAGGAAAGACCATGGGAGAACAGAGCAAGAAGTCAGCTGTCTATAAGACAGGAAGCAGGTTCTCACCAGACACTGAATCTGTTGGCAACTTAATCTTGGACTTAGCTTGCAGAACCATGAGAAATAAGGATCAATTGTTTAAGCCACCAGTCTGATAGATTGGGCTTCCCAGGTAGTGTTAGTGGTAAAGAACCGGCCTGCCAGTTCAGGAGACATGAGATGGGGATGCCGTCCCAGGGTTGGGAAGACCCCCTGGTGGCAACCCACTGCAGTATTCTTGCCTGGAGAAGGAGCCTGGTTGGCTACAGTCTATAGGGTCACAAAAAGTCAGGCACATCTGAAGCAGCTTAGCACACAAAAGCATACTGTGATAGTTTATGATCGCAGTGTAAGCAGACTAAGATGCAAGTGAAGACATAGCATTTGGAATCTCAAGACAAAGGGAAAATGATTTGAAAATCTGAATTTTATGAATATATATATTCATTCTATTTGAGGATTCTGTGACTACTGTGTACATAATAAATAAATAGCATAAATATTAGGAGTTAGATGACCTCATGTAATTTATAATCTACTTAGGAAGGAAAGACACATGCATAGCAGAAGCTTAAATTCATAAAGAATGCAGCCTACATTATGAACATACACTGCTCCACAGCCTTGATACTAATAAACATCTCTCCTCATGGGAACATGTACTGCATGTGTGGAATGCCTTTAAGAAGTGAGCCCTGGTAATTTAGTGGACTTGGGAAGGCTGTGTTGTGCTGTTCTCCTCTTTGGCAACTTCACACTATTACATTCCCTCTGGTCTCATACATCAAGTCACTTGAGGTGTCACCTTACATGATTTAAGGTGGCAAAAGATAAACCCACTCTGTCTCTGGGCTCCTTGTACTGGGTGTTTGAAGGGCAGGCCAATGATTGTTTATTTCCCTGAAAACCTCCACAGCTGGAGACATAATGAGAAATTCTGCTATCAACTTTGTGGAAAAGCTAACAAAAACTCCCATGCAACATCAAAATTGTGATTTGAATTTTTATAGGTTTTTTTTTTTTTTGTATGCCTCAAGTTGAACTTCACTTAAGGACACAAAGTCTAGTTTTTGTTTGGTTTTTGCTTTTGTTTTTACATAATATATCATTTGGCAGTGTTCTGGAGCACAACCATACCTTCCCCTCATTCCACTTGGTTTAAATGCAGCGTTTTAACAATTGCTGCTGCTTTCTAAACACACATATATGCAATTGTACGTACACACACACACAGTCACACTTATGCAGATTTCAATAGTACCTCATCATCTTGTCATTTATTAGCCGATTTTTCTTATTCTGCTGTCTAATTAATGTGATCCCACTCTGGCATCAATGTGAGATTGTAAACTCCTATTTGAAATTCTAGATAGCAAGAACTCTTTCTGATGAACACTCTTTTGTTTATTGATTTACTCGATATAGAGTGTCTAATATGTGACAGATATTTCACTTTGCATGGATGGAAAAATCTAATAAAACTTGGTCCCTGTCTTCACAGATGACACATTCTCATGGAGAAGTTTACCAGAACTGAGACAAAGGACAGCTCCCCACTTCCCTCCACACAGGAGATAGAGGGGGGGTGTTGTAGTGATGGTGGATGGAGGTGGTGGATGGTGGTGATGGTTGGTGGTGATGGATGGCGATGGTGGAGTGTCTGATATTATTTAGGTAGGAATTTGGGGGAGATTTGGTCACATAATTTATCACATATTCCACCCATCTTCATTCATTCTTTTGATACTTTGTTTGTATGCCCATTCACTTCAAAAATGTTTGGTCCAAAACTATGCTGGGTGAAAAAGAAACAGAATTGTGAGCATCATTCAAGTGGTTTCCTCTGGCAGAATGCCTCCAAATATCCTTAGCACACACCTCAAATGTCATTTCTTCTGCAAAGCATTTCTTGACCAACTCAAGAAGCCTATGTGGATCTCTATAGTATGCTTTCATAAAGCTCTTTGTACAGCACTTTCTATGGCCTAATTAGTAAGCTTTGTCATTGACTTTCTCTGTGTATTTCTGTCTCCTTATGAGATTTTCAAACCATGAATATTGCTTTCCTTCCTCCCCCACACCTCAAAACCAAAGCATGTTTATGGTACATACTCAACACACATAGTGTTTATTAAGTGAGATTCAAGTCTTCTAAGAAGAGTCAGTATCCAGGTAGATGGGTCTTCCCTGGTGGCTCAGATGGTAAAGAATCTGCCTACAATACAGGAAACCCAGGTTGGATCCCTAATTTTGGAAGATCCACTGGAGAAGGGAATGGTTACTGACACCAATATTCTTGTCTGGAGAATTCCAAGGACAGAGGAGTGTGGTGG
>SJYW01040265.1:177968-191968 GCA_006410735.1 Raphicerus campestris
GGGGGGTGTTGTAGTGATGGTGGATGGAGGTGGTGGATGGTGGTGATGGTTGGTGGTGATGGATGGCGATGGTGGAGTGTCTGATATTATTTAGGTAGGAATTTGGGGGAGATTTGGTCACATAATTTATCACATATTCCACCCATCTTCATTCATTCTTTTGATACTTTGTTTGTATGCCCATTCACTTCAAAAATATTTGGTCCAAAACTATGCTGGGTGAAAAAGAAACAGAATTGTGAGCATCATTCAAGTGGTTTCCTCTGGCAGAATGCCTCCNTGTTGTAGTGATGGTGGATGGAGGTGGTGGATGGTGGTGATGGTTGGTGGTGATGGATGGCAATGGTGGAGTGTCTGATATTATTTAGGTAGGAATTTGGGGGAGATTTGGTCACATAATTTATCACGTATTCCACCCATCTTCATTCATTCTTTTGATACTTTGTTTGTATGCCCATTCACTCCAAAAATGTTTGGTCCAAAACTATGCTGGGTGAAAAAGAAACAGAATTGTGAGCATCATTCAAGTGGTTTCCTCTGGCAGAATGCCTCCAAATATCCTTAGCACACACCTCAAATGTCATTTCTTCTGCAAAGCATTTCTTGACCAACTCAAGAAGCCTATGTGGATCTCTATAGTATGCTTTCATAAAGCTCTTTGTACAGCACTTTCTATGGCCTAATTAGTAAGCTTTGTCATTGACTTTCTCTGTGTATATCTGTCTCCTTATGAGATTTTCAAACCATGAATATTGCTTTCCTTCCTCCCCCACACCTCAAAACCAAAGCATGTTTATGGTACATACTCAACACACATAGTGTTTATTAAGTGAGATTCAAGTCTTCTAAGAAGAGTCAGTATCCAGGTAGATGGGTCTTCCCTGGTGGCTCAGATGGTAAAGAATCTGCCTACAATACAGGAAACCCAGGTTGGATCCCTAATTTTGGAAGATCCACTGGAGAAGGGAATGGTTACTGACACCAATATTCTTGTCTGGAGAATTCCAAGGACAGAGGAGTGTGGTGGGCTGGGTTTGCAAAGAGTCAGACATGACTGAGCAACTAACACACACACACACACATCCAAGTAGATATTTGAATGATGCTTCAATTATTTGATGTTTAATAGAATGTATAGAAATTATTTNTCCAAGGACAGAGGAGTGTGGTGGTCTGGGTTTGCAAAGAGTCAGACATGACTGAGCAACTAACACACACACACACACATCCAAGTAGATATTTGAATGATGCTTCAATTATTTGATGTTTAATAGAATGTATAGAAATTATTTATCTAAAAACATTTAATTTATTTTTTCTTGAATTATTTAACAAATATGCATATCAAGCTTACCATGTACTACACTCTATTCCACAAGCTTTAGAATATAAGGTCATTTAATGTTTACAGAAACTCAATGATACTGGACAATCATCACTAATACTGAACCAAAGTTGGGTCCACTTGCCTGCATGTGGTAAATCCAAACTACTGACATTGGATTGTGGTGAAGGACAGTGAGCATTTATTTTATCTGCCAGTTAAGAATTTTGGGGCAATTAATGCTTAAAACACTCAGACTCCCTGCTGCATTTCAGTGAAACATTTTTGAAGGTGAGATAAGGAAGAGGAGTTGCAGAGTATATGATCAGTTGTTACACAGTTCTCTATTTGGTTGATGATAAGGTCACAGGGTGGTATCACAGGAGTTAACATTATTGATCCTCAGGCTGGTCTGGAGGCTATGTGCTCATGGTTATCATGTAGTTAATTTCTTCCATTTGGTATGGATTTTAGTATCTCTAAAGCAACTCAAGAATGTGGATCAAATGCTATTATCTATGTGCTTCAGGGAGGAACTAAAGATTCTGTGACTACCATTCATTTATTCAGCAAGCGTATTTCTTTCTGTGGCTACCACTTCATTAAGCTCTCCCCTTCTAGTGCTCATGTTTATAGAATAGCTTTACTTTCCTTCCTCTTAGGCTAACTGTGAGAATCACCCAGAGTGGTTGCTTGGGCCTCCGCTTTTATACTCTACATTCTCTTCCTTGGAGCTCCTCCTGCCTTTCTAATACATATTGCTTTCATGATACCACTTTGTTTTTCAGTTCTTCCCCTTCAAAGTGCTCCATCTTCTAGTTCCAAATTACCTTTGCAATCCTACCCTTCCATTTGCCTTTTCAAATATTCTACCCCCAGTAAAACTTGCAAACACAGCATAGAATTTGCTAATCTGGACTCCGTGTTCTTGCTTCTGCTTGTCTGCTCTCAACCAGCCTCACCCCTCCACCTATGAAAATGTTAACTATGTCTCTAAGGAGAAGACACAGTCTCCAAGATGCCTCTGCTGTACCTCTCAGCTCGCTATGGTCCTTCCACCTCTACCTTCTGTGTTTCTGTAATTGCCTGCTCCCTACACCTCTTTCCAGGTGGCTCAGTGGGTAAAGAATCCAGCTGCCATGAGGAGATGCCGGAGATTCAGGTTCCATCTCTGAGTCAGGAAAATCCCATGGAGAAAGGCATGGCAACTCACTCTAGTATTCTTGCCTGGAGAATCCCAAGGACAGAGGAGCCTAGTGGCCTACAATTCACGGGATCGCAAAGAGTCAGGTAGGACTGAAGAGAAGGAGCACACACACACCTCTTATTTGGTGTCTGGGCAGGACTTTGTAGTGGTTGGGTATACAAGCTTTGCAACCAGAATGCCAAACTTGTGTCCCAGCTTCACAACTTACCTGCTTGGGTAAATTCTTCAGTCTCATCAACAAAAATGGGTATAATATTAGCAAATTCATGAAATAGACAGCAGGATGGGGAGATTAGCTCATAACATAATAACTTAAAATTAAAATGAAGATCAAAAATTTGCCTGGCACATTGCATTTAACACGTGTTAGCAAGCATTACTAGTTAATTGCATAGAGAAACTTGTAGCATATCTGACAATGATATTTAACTCCTAAGGTGCTTCCTATATATTATGAGTCCCCATCTCTCTTTCCATAATTTGTCTCCTATAACCTGCAATCACCTTCTTCTTAGCTTTTCCCTTTATGCTATACTAGCTGATCCTAATACCTGAATCAGATTTAAAATCGGACCCAATGGATTGGACTAGCTATCTGTCTTTTCTGAGGTTTTCATTTGTCTTCTACTCAAACCAAGTGCTTAACTAATTCTATTCCTCTATACTTTCCCATTGATACAAACTGATTCCTTCTCTGCAATATCCTCTAAGGTCTTGACTTCCTACAAGTCCTTCTCTATGATCTCCTGGACTCTGTGTAACTAGATTTTAAGAACATTAAAAAGGAGAATCATAAATTTTCCTTCTTTGTATTCCCCACAGTGCTATGTACATGCTAGATGTTCCAAAAATATTCATTAAATAAATTTATACCACAAAAATAAAGATGTTCATGGCTTATAATTATTTCTCAGTTTCCAGAGAAGACAATTTTATCAGTGAAATTTGACAGATATCTGTGATAGTCATATTTTAAGCAGNGATGCCGGAGATTCAGGTTCCATCTCTGAGTCAGGAAAATCCCATGGAGAAAGGCATGGCAACTCACTCTAGTATTCTTGCCTGGAGAATCCCAAGGACAGAGGAGCCTAGTGGCCTACAATTCACGGGATCGCAAAGAGTCAGGTAGGACTGAAGAGAAGGAGCACACACACACCTCTTATTTGGTGTCTGGGCAGGACTTTGTAGTGGTTGGGTATACAAGCTTTGCAACCAGAATGCCAAACTTGTGTCCCAGCTTCACAACTTACCTGCTTGGGTAAATTCTTCAGTCTCATCAACAAAAATGGGTATAATATTAGCAAATTCATGAAATAGACAGCAGGATGGGGAGATTAGCTCATAACATAATAACTTAAAATTAAAATGAAGATCAAAAATTTGCCTGGCACATTGCATTTAACACGTGTTAGCAAGCATTACTAGTTAATTGCATAGAGAAACTTGTAGCATATCTGACAATGATATTTAACTCCTAAGGTGCTTCCTATATATTATGAGTCCCCATCTCTCTTTCCATAATTTGTCTCCTATAACCTGCAATCACCTTCTTCTTAGCTTTTCCCTTTATGCTATACTAGCTGATCCTAATACCTGAATCAGATTTAAAATCGGACCCAATGGATTGGACTAGCTATCTGTCTTTTCTGAGGTTTTCATTTGTCTTCTACTCAAACCAAGTGCTTAACTAATTCTATTCCTCTATACTTTCCCATTGATACAAACTGATTCCTTCTCTGCAATATCCTCTAAGGTCTTGACTTCCTACAAGTCCTTCTCTATGATCTCCTGGACTCTGTGTAACTAGATTTTAAGAACATTAAAAAGGAAAATCATAAATTTTCCTTCTTTGTATTCCCCACAGTGCTATGTACATGCTAGATGTTCCAAAAATATTCATTAAATAAATTTATACCACAAAAATAAAGATGTTCATGGCTTATAATTATTTCTCAGTTTCCAGAGAAGACAATTTTATCAGTGAAATTTGACAGATATCTGTGATAGTCATATTTTAAGCAGGTTCAAAGAGATAATCAGAATATTTCATTTAATTTGACAAATTATTGAGAACTTTTCCCTCCTATCAGCAATAATACTTAAAAGAGACTTCATTTCATTGGTGGGGAGAGGTTTATCTGCTTATGGCTCAAGGAAGACAGGAATTTGGTATTTATTCACAGGCAATTGGAAAATTAATTTGACCCATTTAGGGGTTTAACAATGGATTCATAATAACTCTTCTTAAAGAGTACAAAAGAACAAGTACATCAATTGATCGATAGTACATTTAAGAAGAAAAAGACTCAAGATCAAGGGAATTTAAAGAGACTGCAAAGACCATTCCTTATTCAGAGAATTAAATCATAAGGTATTGCAAAGGGTACAAAATGAATACATTAGGAAGTGTTTCCTTAACTCTGGAACACCAATTCCAGGGAGCAGCCCCCAAACTCCTTCTTATTAGTGTAAAATCAAAATGAAAATCCCACATAAAATATATGGACCATTGAAAACGTTTAATTGTATTCTGTAGTCAGCCTCTGATGTAGCAATTCTGGATTCCCACAAAGAACACATGTTCAGCCTTCTCTTGGGGCTAACTAGATTCATAGGCAGTAAGATAAACCCCAGGAAGACCTTGATGAAAAGGCTGGTGGCTGGAAAAGCTGAGTGACTGTTATACAGTTAAGTACCACCCAGGGAAAAAAATGAGAAGTATGTCTCCTCTCTGGTTTCCTCCAGAAGAAACCCTAGCAATCTGAGAGAGATTCTTTTCCATCAGTCATTATCAGGACTTGGCTCTGATCAATACCCAGAAAATTCCAATTCTAACAGGTCTCAATTTTGTCCGGCTACATACCCTGTTTCCCTGCATTCAATGGGTAACTTTAGTTTTCCAGTAGGGTAGTCTATCTGAATAAGACCTCAGGTAATTAATGGGTAATTTTAGAAAATAAATGAATAAATTCATTTCCTTCAGCACAGAAGAGTGGGATAAAATGAGAGAAAAGGAAAAACAAAACAGGTTAAATTTTCAAAACTTTGTAGAGACANTGGACTCTGTGTAACTAGATTTTAAGAACATTAAAAAGGAAAATCATAAATTTTCCTTCTTTGTATTCCCCACAGTGCTATGTACATGCTAGATGTTCCAAAAATATTCATTAAATAAATTTATACCACAAAAATAAAGATGTTCATGGCTTATAATTATTTCTCAGTTTCCAGAGAAGACAATTTTATCAGTGAAATTTGACAGATATCTGTGATAGTCATATTTTAAGCAGGTTCAAAGAGATAATCAGAATATTTCATTTAATTTGACAAATTATTGAGAACTTTTCCCTCCTACCAGCAATAATACTTAAAAGAGACTTCATTTCATTGGTGGGGAGAGGTTTATCTGCTTATGGCTCAAGGAAGACAGGAATTTGGTATTTATTCACAGGCAATTGGAAAATTGATTTGACCCATTTAGGGGTTTAACAATGGATTCATAATAACTCTTCCTAAAGAGTACAAAAGAACAAGTACATCAATTGATCAATAGTACATTTAAGAAGAAAAAGACTCAAGATCAAGGGAATTTAAAGAGACTGCAAAGACCATTCCCTATTCAGAGAATTAAATCATAAGGTATTGCAAAGGGTACAAAATGAATACATTAGGAAGTGTTTCCTTAACTCTGGAACACCAATTCCAGGGAGCAGCCCCCAAACTCCTTCTTATTAGTGTAAAATCAAAATGAAAATCCCGCATAAAATATATGGACCATTGAAAACATTTAATTGTATTCTGTAGTCAGCCTCTGATGTAGCAATTCTGGATTCCCACAAAGAACACATGTTCAGCCTTCTCTTGGGGCTAACTAGATTCACAGGCAGTAAGATAAACCCCAGGAAGACCTTGATGAAAAGGCTGGTGGCTGGAAAAGCTGAGTGACTGTTATACAGTTAAGTACCACCCAGGGAAAAAAATGAGAAGTATGTCTCCTCTCTGGTTTCCTCCAGAAGAAACCCTAGCAATCTGAGAGAGATTCTTTTCCATCAGTCATTATCAGGACTTGGCTCTGATCAATACCCAGAAAATTCCAATTCTAACAGGTCTCAATTTTGTCCGGCTACATACCCTGTTTCCCTGCATTCAATGGGTAACTTTAGTTTTCCAGTAGGGTAGTCTATCTGAATAAGACCTCAGGTAATTAATGGGTAATTTTAGAAAATAAATGAATAAATTCATTTCCTTCAGCACAGAAGAGTGGGATAAAATGAGAGAAAAGGAAAAACAAAACAGGTTAAATTTTCAAAACTTTGTAGAGACAAAATTACCTTTCTAATGTTCACTTGGCAATAGAAGCAGCAGAAATATACAATTAAATAGAAATCTTTGAAAACACACATAAATGCTTTACTAGAGTTGCGGATGCCTACTCTAAAAGAATTTAAGTTGTATGTACAGTAACTGAAATAGCTGAAATAGATATTTTAGAAATCTATATGTAATGATAATGATCAAGCTTTAGAAATACAATACAGAAAAAAATTCCTCCTCTTTTATTTTTTCCTCCTCTCTTTTAAAAGAAATTATTTAGACATGAATCCAGTTAAGCTATACTTGTTTAGAAACTGATTTTAGAAGATTTCTTTTCCTAAACTTAATAAGACTATGATCACTAACCCAGGCATAAGGATAATAGGATTATTAACTATGAAGTTCACTAAGTAGAAAAAAAAATTCTAAATATAACTCCCTTGGAAAATGATTTCAACCTTTACACTCTTTCACCCACTATTGCCATTCATTCATTTATTCCCCAGTATTTGTTCCAAGCTCTTCTAGAGAAATATAGCCTGGGTATTCATTTTAGAAACAAGATTGTGTTCCTTCTCCCTGCTGAACACTTTCCAGTAGTTTCCCCTTCCCTAGATAGCATATTCAAAAGCAGAGATATTACTTTGACGACTAAGGTCCGTCTAGTCAAGGCTATGGTTTTTCCTGTGGTCATGTATGGATGTGAGAGTTGGACTGTGAAGAAGACTGAGCGCAGAAGAATTGATGCTTTTGAACTGGTGTTGGAGAAGACTCTTGAGAGTCCCTCAGACTGCAAGGAGATCCAACCAATCTATTCTGAAGGAGATCAGCCCTGGGATTTCTTTGGAAGGAACGATGCTGAAGCTGAAACTCCAGTACTTTGGCCACCTCATGCCAAGAGTTGACTCATTGGAAAAGACTCTGATGCTGGGAGGGATTGGGGGCAGGAGGAGAAGGGGACAACAGAGGATGAGATGGCTGGATGGCATCACAGACTCGATGGACGTGAGTCTGAGTGAACTCTGGGAGTTGGTGATGGACAGGGAGGCCTGGCATGCTGCGATTCATGGGGTCATGAAGAGTCGGACACGACTGAGCGACTGAACTGAACTGAACTGAACTGAACTTTGGATAGAAAATACATGCTCCATGACACTTCACATGTCCCTTAAGTTTGTGCAGGATTGGGCTGCCTCCTACCTTCCTTGCCTTGGCCTGCCCTCCTCTACACATTCCTATTATTGGTCTTAAAAAAAAAAATTTCCTCTGATGGGCCATTCTCTTTCTTGTCCCAGGGCCGATTTATACTTTGTCATATAGTTTTTCTCTCTCCCACTTACTCTGTCTTTACTTCTCTAGTCCCTCCTTTACGGTCAACACAAATTTCATTTCCTTAGGGAAGTATTTCTGGACTCTCCAGTACAATTTCCTCTCATAGACTTCCACAGAACATTTCTCCTACATACAACTCAATAAAATTGTTTGATGACTCTCTTCCCAACCAGCCTGCAATCTGTCTTGTTCAGTGCTGTGTATCTAGCACGTTTTCTGGAAAGGAAAGTGAATGAACGAATAAATGGTTTGAGAGAAACGATTGCTGGCTTGACTTACAATTTCAAATCTACTTTTTTTTTCTTCTGGCAGAATAGGAATTATCATCAAATAACAGCTCAGCTCAGATTTAGTTATCAGATCAGCAGAAACCAAGGCCTTGGAAAAAAGTAGCACAAAAGATAAGTAAGTTTTCTATGACAGAGCAGAAGATAAATGTTAGAAATATAAGACTATGCTGAAAGGGAACCAGGGAATAGTAGATGCCGGAATAAGAAAGTGAAGCAAAAGTGAACATTTAAAGTGGGAGGACAGAAATCAACTTTATAGCATCTTCGCAATATCTGGGGCTTTAGAGTCAAAAAGACCTGAAGCTGAATCCCAGTTCTGCCATTCACAGCCAATTAATTCATCTGTCTGCATCTCTATTTCTTTACTGTGATTTAAAGATGATAATACTTATTGCATAAAAAGAGTGTGAGTATTGCTTTTTTAAAGACAGGAAAATTCTTGGTGCCTAGCAAGAGTTTGAATTGCTAGTTTCATTCTTCTTCTCTGACTCAAGGATTTTCCACTTACATTTATTTATCTTACATTCAGTTTATCAACCACTAAACTTTTTAGGGTATAACTTTAATGTCAATTGTGTTTCCCACAATATTCAATTTTGTGTAGGTTCCATGGGGATACATAAGCCACACTGTAATTCAAGAGCATATTCTGTGCATTGTAGAACAGTGTTAAGAGTGCTGGAAATACAAACATAGAAGGTGAGATGGCCAGAAGATTAGCAAAGACAGGAAGATGCCAGCACTGTTCAGGCTGCAGAATCAAAAAAATTAAGTGACTCTCTGAAATGTAACTGCTGGGGTAGGAGAATGGGAGCTGGGGTTCCAGGTAAGTCTGCCAGTGAGGAAATTGTCACCACCCACTTGAGATGCCACTCAAAGCAGAGAAAAGGGGTGAAATATTCTGACTTGCCTCCTCCTCCATCTTTCCAGCCCCTACCAATATCTCCTACTGGCCCAACCTAACCAAAGTCTCTGGACAGTGACTTCTTGGGAAATGTCATTTGTGGAGTCTGATCTTTGGGATTGAGAGCAGAGAAGGGAAAACTGGGAGTGGATCAGGGGGAAATCAGGCAAATGGCTGGCATAAAGAGCAAAAAATGAGAATCAAATGTCAGAAAGAGAAAAATTAATATCATATATTAACACATATATGTGAAATCTAGAAAACTGGTACAGATGAAGTTAGTTCCAAGGTAATAATAGAGACATAGACAGAGAGAATGGACATGTGAGTGTAGGGGGGGAAAGGGGAGGGTTGGATAAATTGGGAGATTAGGTTTGACAAAAATACACTACCATGTGTAAAATAGATAGCTAGTGGGAACCTGCTTCATAACACAGGGAGCTCAGCTTGGTGCTCTGTGATGACATAGAGGGGTGGGATTGGCATGGGAGGGAGGTCAAGAGGGAGGAGATATGTGTATACATATAGCTGATTCACTTTGTTGTACTACAGAAACTAATACTACATTGTAAAGCAAGTATCAGTCCAGTTCAGTCCCTCAGTTGTGTGCAACTCTTTGCTACCCCATGCACTGCAGCACTCCAGGCTTCCCTGTCCATCACCAAAACCCAGAGCTTGCTCAGACTCATGTCCATACTTGAATTAAAACTAAAAATAAAAAAACATGATTTACTAGAACTCTGTTACCAAAAAGAACCATACTATAATGGTAAAACCCCATCAGACTGATAGAGAAAAAGATTACAGATAATGATCATTTCACTCTTTGTGCTCTACAAAGAGTAATATGGTGTAATGGAAAGAAAACAAGTTTGGAAGAGGATAGCTTTTGGTGTATAAACGATTCAAATATGAAGGAGATGTAAACAGAGAGCAAGTCATTCACACCCTTCTTTGTGCTCCTCCCTCCAAAAAAATAACCACTGTCACTAAATTAATGAAAATCTTCTAGAAATTGTTGATGTATATGCCAAATAGATATGTTTACCCAGATATAGACACCTTCTTAAAAAACAAAATGATGAACATATTGTTATGAGACTTTTTTCCACTTGAAAAAGTAATTGTCATCTTTCCATAACACATATATGATGTTATCTTACTACTTTTAGTAGCATAATATACACTGTATGCTCAGATCGTATTCAATAATGGGAATCATTTGCAGTGTTTTGAATTGTTTTCTACTAAAAATCATCTTGGGAATAATATATTGGTACAAATATCTGCAGGATAAAATTCGAAAAGTGGAATTGCTGAGTCAGGGGTAAGATGTTATACATTTTAATCCAGAATTATATAGGCAATCCAGAATTTGTTTCTATTTACATCCTCAATAACAGTGAACGGAGAATCTTTCTCCCATACCCGTGACAACAGAGTCGCATTTTTCATTTTTGACTACACGAAACACACACACATACAAATGCACAAAACAATTTCTGTAGGTCTCTAATTATTGGTCATGTTTATTTGCACATCTTTAATTATTGGTTAGGTTTAACATCTAAGAGTACTTTAGTACTTTTTTTCCCCTGTGAAATGCCAGCAACTCATATTCTATGCCAATGTTTCTTTTAGGAGATTTTTTTAATCTGCTAGCTTTTTTGCAAAATATTATAAACTTTATCCTAAGTTGTCAGGGGTTATGACCTCTTCCTAATTTGTCTTTAGTCTTTTGGATTTTTGTGTTGTTTGTCATGCAGAAATTTGCCACTTACAAATGGTTGTCTTGGGCAAGTAAATTTAATTTGCCTCAAATTTATTTATTCATTTGAAAAAGAGGGATATATGTTCCTTAATTGTTTATTTTGAAGATCTCTGAGATTATGTATTTAGTTTTGGTTGTTTTTTTTTTTTTTGCCTAAAACAGGAACAGCCACTTTTATTGTTAAATGTTCTTTCAAGCTACATCATCTCATTTGAAATATGTAACAACTTTTTGAATTGGGTCTGGCAGATTTTAACATTCTTGTTTTACAGATATGAAGCTAAGGCTGAGGAAGTTTTCCTGAATTCAGTACAGAAACTATAAAGATTCAGAGTCAGTTCTTGGTCTATGATAACAAATATAAACACATTTATCACTTCACCATTCTGCTTTCTAGTGGTTGTGCGTTTAGACCAAAAGGAGAGATCCTCTACTTTTTATGAAAAGAAAATGTTTCAGCATTTCTTAAAGCTCTGGGACTTTCTTCATAAGTGATGAAAGCAAAATAGACTTTATGGGTACCTCTTCAAATTTGTTTCAAATTTACATACTAAATAAGGGACAAAGACATATCTTTGTGGCTGTGAGTGTGTTGAAGGTGGAGGAAATGGCTAGGAACTCTTTCGAAATACATCTTACAGCACCGTCTTCCACTCAACTTTTGCTACTTCTTCAAGCAAAAGCAAGTCTGCATAAAAACAAGACAATTTTCTATTATGCACAAAGCTATTCAACCAAACTCTATGCACACATATAACTCTAAGAAACAAGATATTTGAATACAAAGGGGAAAAGTTATTTTCCAAAAATATCATGTTGGAAAGTGCAATTGTACTTTCATAGCTTTTCATCTGCTCTTCTGGGAAAGTTACCTGTGACATGAAAGAAAATTTACAATGAAAGTTGATCACAGAGAAAAAACTAATGTATAAGTAAGAAGGGAAATGCCCAGCATATAGGCCAGATGAAATATCAGTTGCTCAAACAAAACAGAAATGCTTCCAGACTTACATGCTTAGAGAGATTGTTGTTGTTCAGTCACTAAGTCATGTCTAACTTTTTGCGACTCCATGGACTGCAGCATGCTAGACTTCCCTGTACTTCACTATCTCCCACAGTTTGTTCAAATTCATGCCCATTGAGTCAGTGATGGCATCTAACCGTCTCATTCCTCTGCCGCTCCCTTCTGCTTTTGCCTTCAATCTTTCCCGGCATCAGGGTCTTTTCCAATGATTTGGCTCTTTGCATTAAGTAGCCAAAGTATTGGAGCTTCAGCTTCAGTATCAGTCCTTCCAATGATTATTCAAGATTGATTTCCTTTAGGATTGATTGGTTTGATCTCTTGCAGTCCAAGGGACTCTTGAGAATTTCTCCAGCACCACAATTCAAAAGCATAAATTCTTTGGGGCTCAGCCTTCTTTATGGTCCAGCTCTCACATCTGTACATGACTACTGGGAAAACCATACCTTTGAGTATACATAAATTTGTCAGTAAAGTGATGTCTCTGCTTTGTAATATGCTGTCTAGGTTTGTCATAGCTGTTCTTCCAAGAAGCAAGTGTCTTTTAATTTCATGGCTCCAGTTACTGTCCACAGTGATTTTGGAGCCCAAGAAAATAAAATCTGCCACTGTTTCCACTTTCCCTCCTTTTATTTGTTATAAAAGTGGTGGGACTGGATGCCATGATCTTTGTCTTTTGAATGTTGAGTTTTAAGCCAAAGACATTATTGAAAGATTTATACAGATGTGAAGCATTTTAGTTTTAGAGGCAAAGATGCGAGCCTAAATCAGATGAGACTAATAGCAAGTTCATCAGTCCTGAAACCTCACACAGACATTAAAGATTTCCCACATAATTTTAGAAGGAGGTCAGCCCTGTAGCTCAGTGCTGGAAAGAGGCACAGCTGCCTAAGAATTTGGGAGGTAGGACAATATATGGTTTTTAAAAGAGCAGTCATGGCCAAGGTACTATCATTCTCAGCTTATCTTTGCTGACATGAGTACCTCTCCATAATGGTCCATTGCCCTGGAAGACCATCCTGCTTGGTAGACTTTAAAATTCAAAATGTTATTGAATTTCCAAGAGCCAAAACATGGAAGCAACCTAAATGTCCATCAACAAAGTAAGAGATAAAGAAGATGTGGTATATACACATATAGTATAATATTACTCAGACACAAAAAAGAATGAAATAATGCCATTTGCAGCAACATGGATAGACCTAGAGATGATCGTACTAAGTCAGTCAGACAGAGAAAGACAAATAGCTACTTATATGTGGAATCTGAAGAAAAAAAGAGAAAACAATGCTATGCTTACCGAAAGGGGTAGGGGATAGTGTGGGGATGGATAAATTAGAAGTTTTGGATTAATAGATACACGTTACTATATATAAAGGGCTTCACTGGTGGCTCAGACAGTAAAGAATCCACCTGCAATGCAGGAGACCTGGGTTCTATCCCTGGGAAGATCCCCTGAAGGAGGACATGGCAACTCATTCCAGTATTTTTGCCTGGAGAATCCCCCTGGAGAGTTAGAGTCCATGGGGTTGCAAAGAGTCAGACACAACTGGGCAACTAATCACACAGCACTAGATATATATAACAGATTTTAAAAACAAGGATCTGTTGTATAGAACAAGGAATTATGCTCAGTATCTCATGTATATATATTTGCTGTATACCTAAAACTAACACTACCTTGTAAATTAACTATACCTCAATTTTTAAAAATGTTTTAAAATTTTAGAAATTTATTGGAAATAGATTATAGCACTATTTTTTTCTTTTTCTTTCTTTCTTTTTTCTTTTTTTTTTTTTTTTTTTTTTTTTGTCTTTTTTTTTGTTTTCTTCTTTC
>SJYW01040267.1:0-11550 GCA_006410735.1 Raphicerus campestris
GCCTGCTTACATACATTCCCCTGGCTTCCTTCCTTTCAGAGGTCTTTGTTCTGTTTGATCTCCACAGGATTGGCTCTCCTCTCTGTTTTAACCCTTGAGGAGAAGGGGCCAGGAGAGAGGGGGGGCTGCCATTAATGGCTTAGCATTTAAGAGTGCAGGCTCCAAGGACTCAGTTGCTGCCTGTGGGCCCCTGGACAAGTTATTCACACTCTCTACACCTCAGGCTCCTCATCTGTAGCATGGGAAGGATAATAGCTCCTCTTTCATAGATAAAATTAGTGCAAATTCAGTGAGATCATTCATGTAAATCATTTGGAACCATACTTGGATCTTCGTAAGTGCTTGATAATGCTGCTGCTGCTAAGTCACTTCAGTCATGTTCGACTCTGTGCAAGCCCATAGACGGCAGCCCACCAGGCTCCCCCCCGTCCCTGGAATTCTCCAGGCAAGAACACTGGAGTGGGTTGCCATTTCCTTCTCCAATGCATGAAAGTGAAAAGTGAAAGTGAAGTCGCTCAGTAGTGTCCGACTCTTAGCAACCCCATGGACTGCAGCCTACCAGGCTCTTCCATCTATGGAATTTTCCAGGCAAGAGTACTGGAGTGGGGTGCCATTTCTTCTCTGATAATTATCTCTTGATAATGCTAAGGATTACAATTATCATCAGATCTTCATTACTGGGTACCAGTGATTTGCGAGGAGGAATTTTCTCAAATTCTCACAGTGGTCCTGGGCCGTAGAGTGTGCATGCTCATTGTGCAGATGGGAAAAGTGAAGGAGAGCCAGTGAGTGATTTGCCTGCTGCCTCACCTTCACAGAAGGTCAAAGCTGGGATCTGAACCCAGGTCTGTGTCTGTGTCTCCCCCTCCACATTCCACCCTGTCTCTCTGGGTGAGCAGGGTCAAATTAGGTAGGACCTTCAAAGATAAACAGTTTAGTGAGAATGGCAGCCTCTCTCAAATTAGGTAGCCTCTCTCAAATTAGCCTCTCTCAAATTAGGTAGCCTCTCTCAAATTAGGTAGGACCTTCGAAGATAAACAGTTTAGTGAGAGCTGGCAGCCTTGATGTTTCTCCGACCTATAGGGCCTGAGATATCCTCTGGGGCAGCCTGTCCTTCATATTGTCATCTCATTGCCTGCCATTTTCAGTTGTAATTCCAGAGGAAAGCAAGTGTGGGTTCTGAATCCCCTGGCCTTATTAATATATTATTTCATGGAGCTAAGCCAGGAACCCCTTCCCCACTTTTTACCATTTTGGAGGGAAATCACCAGTGTGGGAAATATGACAGTTAATGATTTCACACAGCTGGTTCAGTTGAGACCAAGTTTGTAACCAAGCTATCTTCAACTTCAAACATGCCCTCTACTCCTTGAATGGGAAAAGAAAGTAGGATAGAAGTGATATCAGAGGTAAGCAGACGGAAAAAGGGCAGGTCCCTTATCAGGAAAGGCCTCTCTTATGGTTGATACATAGTGCTTCCCCCACACTTGTGTGGTATTGGTGCACAAGCAAGTTGTCCTCAGAGATGGCATATGAACATATCCAATGCTTGTCCTTTCCAGCACTGTAACCTCTGTGCTCAGCCTTTTCACCAATTGGCCAGGCCTCAAGCTCACCACCAGCTGGCACTGGTCCAGAGAATGGATCTCATGAAGGTGAGGGGAGCTGTTAGATGATCTAGATTTGCCTGCCCCCATCTCTGGCTCCAGCAGCACTGACCAGACTTCTAGTTCAACTAAGTCCCTCACCCACAGTGAGTATTTACCTGCTTTTAAAACTGTCTTTCTCCCTCATTCACCCCTGTAAATATTCTGCCTAACAAATTTTATTAAAGGGAATTTACTCATAACAAAACTATGTTATTGAAAATCTGAATCTACAATAAAACAAAAAAAGGCTAATGATTTGTTTTACAAAATGAAGTTTTAATTTATACACAATACCTCTTGCTCTTCAAATAACGCCTCACACTCACCCCTCCCCCATGCTTTAGATTAAACTTATTTATATGGCATTAATTCCTCAGTATTCAATAGCCAAACCTATTCTGTCCTTGATGAAGCTCTTTTGGAGGTTAAGAGGAAACTCTGAAGAAAGACAATACATTTCTGCCAGCAGAATAAAACTCAGTTAGAAAACAGAATTTGATTTAGAGAAATCTCCCTTGAACATAACTTTACTGGAAGATGCCAATTCTTAAATAAGCCACATCCTGCTGGAGGGAGGAAGGTGGTAATGAGGAATAAATTCCCATTTATTGAACACTTACTGTCTTATAGGCTTTGATATTCATTAACTCACATCAACTTCATGTAATCCTACAAAGTGGAGATCATTGTCCCCACTTCACAGAGGCAGAGACTGAGGCCAAGTGAGACCATTTGTAAGCCCCTGATCACACATCTAAGATGAACTTGTCATGTTTCAGAATGAATGGAGACCTACCTGATGCCTACCTGAGCAGCTATTTTTCCTTGCTGATGGGCTTCTCTTCATAGATTTTCTTTGCCTGGTCCTTCTTTTCGACTTCTGCAATGTAGACTTTATTGCTGATGGTCCTAATGGAGCAGAAAAGAGGAAGGACAGACGGAAACAAAGGAAATAAGAGATGGTCAGAGACATAAAGAGAGATATACAAAGAAGACAGAAGAGGAAGATGGGGAGTAGGGAGAGAAAAAGAGAAAAATAGAACCATGAAGCCAGAGGAGGAGAGGCCAAGAGAGGCCAGGGAGATAAAACCAGGTGAAGCAGTTATCATTATCTCCATTTGTCAGGTGAGGAAATAGAGACCACACAGTTGGTATGCGGTGGAATGGTTTTAGGACTTTATGTTTTCTAAAGTGTTGAATGAATTTTGCTGTTTTGGCACATAAAATAATTTTAGGAGGGATACAACTGAGCACTGTTATTTTAGTTGCCATATATTTACTATAATGTGTATGAAAAATACAACTAGCATGTTGAAAACATGATATCATAGATATTGTTGCTCAGAATAAGTCTAACAAGTAACAAGACCAGGAGCTGACTGTGGCTCAGATCATGAACTCCTTATTGCCAAATTCAAACTTAAATTGAAGAAAGTAGGAAAAACCACTAGACCATTCAAGTATGACATAAATCAAATTCCTTATGATTATATAGTAGAAGTGAGAAATAGATTTAAGGGACTAGATCTGATAGATAGAGTGCCTGATGAACTATAGACGGAAGTTCGTGACATTGTACAGGAGACAGGGATCAAGATCATCCCCATGGAAAATAGATGCAAACAAAGCAAAATAGCTGTCTGGGGAGGCCTTACAAGTAACTGTGAGAAGAAGAAAAGTGAAAAGCAAAGGAGAAAAGAAAAGATATAAGCATCTGAATGCAGAGTTCCAAAGAAGAGCGAGGAGAGATAAGAAAGCCTTCCTCAGCAATCAATGCAAAGAAATAGAGGAAAACAACAGAATGGGAAAGACTAGAGATCTCTTCAAGAAAATTAGAGATACCAAGGGAACATTTCATGCAAAGATGGACTCGATAAAGGACAGAAATGGTATGGACCTAACAGAAGCAGAAGATATGAAGAAGAGGTGGCAAGAATACACAGAAGAACTGTACAAAAAAGATCTTCATGACCCAAATAATCACAATGGTGTGATCACTCACCTAGAGCCAGACATCCTGGAATGTGAAGTCAAGTGGGCCGTAGGAAGCATCACTACGAACAAAGCTAGTGGAGGTGATAGAATTCCCGTTGAGCTATTTCAAATCCTGAAAGAAGATTCTGTGAAAGTGCTGCACTCAATATGCTAGCAAATTTGGAAAACTCAACAGTGGCCATTTCCTCTTCTAGGGATCATCTAGACCCAGAGATTGAACCCACATCTCCTGCAGTGCAGGTGGATTCTTTATCACTGAGCCACCAGGGAATCTCTTTCTTGCTTGGATAAATGCAGTATTTATACTAACTTGCCTCCCTCTTTAAAGTCTTGGCACGTTATTATCTGTTCTCTTCACAGCAGTTAGACAGATCCTATTAAATCCTAAGTCAGGCCATGTCCCTTCTTTTCTCAAAACTCTCTGTGGCTCTTGTCTCAACGCAGAGTAAAAGCCAAAGTCCTCCCAGGACCTCCATGGCCCTATGCTTTCTGGCTTACTGTCACTTCCTTAACTCTATCTCTTCCTTCTCTTCCCATCATTCATTCTTCTCCAGCCACAAAGGCCTCCTTGCCGTTTCTTGAAAATTTTTTCAGCATACTCCTGTTTCAAAGCCTTTGCTTGGAACACTCTTCCTCTAGATATTCACAAATCTTTTATTCTTTCTTCTTTTAGGTCTTTGTTCAAATGTCATTTCCTCAGAGAGACATCCTTGATCACTGAAACAGCATCTTTCTACTCTTTATCTCCCTTGCTCTACTTTCTATTTCTTTGTAGCACTTCTCATTTACAAACTGACATATAATTTTTTGTTTATTTTTCCCTTATCTATCTTCTCTACTGGACTGTAAGCTCCTTGAGGACAGGGATTTTGTCTGTCTTAATTGCTGCTGTATCCCCAGTGCCTGGAATGCTGCCTGGCACATAACAGGCATTCAGCAATTATTTCTGGAATGGGCATTCCCCACAGACAGCAAGAAAATACAGGGACCATGTTTTAGGGAATAAAAAAGTTAGATTTGGATGGAGCAGAGAGGTAGGGAAAGGAGTCATGGAGAGAAGTCTGGAGTGGTTGGGTAGGCCTAGACAATAGAGAGCTTTGAACACCAGAATCAATGAGCTCATATGGCACTGACAACTTCATATGGAGAATGGGAGTCCTAGATAAATCTTGAAGTGGGGGTGGGTCAGACCTAGTTTTTGAGGAGTGCTAGATAGTTTAGTGTCTTAAAAAATATTACTGTAATTCTGTAAGAAGCAGGAACAACAGTTTCTGTTTTACAAATGGATAAACTAATGCACACATACCAGGAAGTGGTTGGGGTGGAATGAACTTATTTGCCCAAAGCAGCAGTTTCTAGGAACACTTGAGGAGCATTTGCAACCTGCAGAAGAGACCATTCAGGCAGGAAGTGTTTCTAGGCAGCTGAAACAGACTATTGCTGTGGCTAGGCTCATGCAGGGGTGGGCTGAGCTGGCATTGCCCTAAGGTCTCCTGGTGGATTGTGGGGGTGTAGGGTGGAGCTAGTCAGGCAGCTGCACACTTGGACCTCTGTGTGTGTGCTGCCTCCAGCAAGCATACTTTCTATGGAGTCTGTCCAAGAGCATTTCCTCCAGCCTGCTTTGCTTAATTAAAAAAACATTATTTTGGAGTTTGTTTTTTTTTTTTCCTAGTAGAGCAAAAATCCACATTCTATCTGACTGCTTAGCTCTTACATCATTTGATCAGCAACCTCCCTGGTTAGTCCTCATATGCCAAACCCATGCCATCTTTTTTGCCTTTGATTTTCCTGAATTATCCATGTACAGTGATCCTGGTTCCTTCCAATCTTACCTATTTGGCAATCATGCTTCCAGGAAGCCCTCTTTAATACCTTAGCACTTTTCTCATAAACTCCCTAGGCAGGTGCACACTGCCTACCTCCTCTAACCTTTCCTCTCTTTAGGGGAGTGCCATCTGTCCACCAAGGCCAGGAGGTTCCTGATGACAGAGTTCAAGCCCTAGGGCTGCTGTTAATAGAGGCTTATAGATTCTTTATAGCACAAAGCCCACCTCTCATGAGGGGGTCTGAGCAAAGGCAAAATCTCTGCCTGTGCTGAACTCACTCATCTGCTAAATCTGAGTTACAAGCCAGGAGCTATTTTCTAATTCTTATTAAGGTATTCTATAAGCCAATGAAGCCCCAGTAAGCTTCTTATTTGCCCCTCTTTTCACATTTACCATCTCAAAGAAGGCACTGTCATCTACCAGGTCAGACAAGCTGAAATCAGGTGGCACCCTCTATGTTTACTTACTCCCCACATGTATGCACCAGGTTGTTTCTCCCTCCTTATGGTTTCTCAAATCCCAGCCCACTGCACTGCTCTAGCGCTCAGCAGCTCTTATGTCGTGGTTGTTCCGAGCTCCTTATATTTTTGTATGCTTCACAATAAACCTATTTGCTGAGTAGTATATTTATAGACAATATAAGTTAATAAATAATATATACTTGAGAAGTACATGCTCAAGTTTTTTCTGATGGGTGTGCAAACAGATAAGATGGTTTGGAGACCATCAAGTAAGTGCCAGGTACTCAGCTGCCCTCTACCACATAGTTCTTCCTTACCTCTCCAGTCTCACTTTTGACCACTCTCTACCACTGCTTGTGCTGTACACTCCAGTGACACTGAAGGCCTTCCAGTTCCCATAATGAGGAAACATTTGTTCCTGTGCTCCTTTTGCCTGGATTCCCCAGTCCTGCCCTCATCCTGTTTTCCTGATGACAGCTCATACTTCAAAACTCAGTTTAGGTGTCATTTTTGTCATTGGTATGGGGCAGGGAAACTGACCATTGTCTCCTGGTTGGCCTCACCATTTCTACTATTCCACATTCTTGCTTCTCTTTCTTCTCAGCATACTTCATTAAAATTATCTGTTTTCATTTTTATTTCCCCCTTTAGATTGTGAACTCTTTGGGAGCAGGACCACTGCAATTAATCTTCCTTTTTCCACAATACCAAGCCCAGTTTAAGTCACATAGTCAGCCTCAAGAAATGGTTGGTTAATAAATAATCAAACAAATATTATCAAGGACATATTATCTGCCTGCCACTAATTTTAGCATATATTTTCACATATATTAGTTCATTTAATCCTCACAAGTAGGTTCAATCTTATCCCCATTTTACAGATATGTAAAATTAGATGCTGATAAGTGACATGACTTGCCCTGAGTCCCATAGCTGGCAGAACCAGGATTCAAACTCAAGAATGCATGCTCTTTATCACTATGCTTGGTGAAAGAATGAACAAAAGAATGGATAAATGTTTGCACATATGAATAAAACAGTGATTTTGGAAGCAGATTTATATGGTAAAATTGGAGATAAAAGCAAAGTGAGGCAGATCCAGGTCCAAAATGGCTTCGTGGGCCTTGGCATGGGGCCTGAACAGAGGTGACCAAGCTATGGGCATCGTGGGAAACCATGGCAGAATGCATAGAATAGCTTTTCATCAACAGCGGAGGGAAAACAGGAAGCTGGGTTAGGTAGACTCTATCCTTGGCCCAGGGCTCCTGGACAAGCCTGAAGGTACAGGTTTAGAAACTGAGGCCCAGAGAAGAGGGAAAACACACTCTCTCATTCATTTTATGAATCTGCCTAACATTTGAGTGAGCTTTGCAAAGTCTCAGAACAGAAGACTCGCAGAAGATTACAAATCAAGGGACAAGTTCTTCTCCAACTGTAATGTGCACATGAATTTCTTGTATCTTTTTAAAATGCAGATTCTGATTTAGCCAGTCTAGGGTGGAGACTGAGATTTTGACTTTGTAACAAACTCCCATGTGATGCTGATGCTCCTTCTCCGTGAATTTTACTTTGAGTAGCAAGGCTTTAGAATATAACAGAGTGGCTGTCATTCATTGAGCTCTACTCCATATAAGACACTGTGATATACGTGTCTATCTCTATATCACCAAATCTATTCCCCCTTTTTTAAAGTCTTCCCTGGTGGCTCAGATGGTAAAGAATCTGCCTGCAATGCAGGAGACCCTCAATCCCTGGCTCAGGAAGATCCCCTGGAAAAGAAATGGCAACCTATTCCAGAATTCTTGTCTGGGAAATCCCATGGACAGAGGAGCCTGGCAAGCTACTGTTCACGGGGTAGCAAAGAGTCAGACACAACTGAGCAACTAACACTTCCTTTCTCAATTCCTTTTTTAGGAACTCAAGTGTAAAGAATTGCACCTGAGTACTTCCCTGCCCGTCTAGTAGTTAAGACTCTGCACTTCCACTGCAAGGGTGTAGGTTCTATTCCTAGTTAGAAAACTAGTAATCCTGCATGTTGCATTGTTGTTGTTCAGTCGCTCAGTTGTGTCCGAATTTTTGCTACTCAATGGACTGCAGCACACCAGTCTTCCATGTCCTTCACTATCTCCCGGATATTGCTCAAACTCATGTCCATTGAGTTGATGATGTCATCCAACCATCTCATCCTCTGTCACCCCCTTCTCCTCCTACCCTCAGTCTTTCCCAACATCAGGGTCTTTTCCAAATGAGTCAGCTCTTCACCTCAGGTGG
The DNA here is from genome assembly GCA_006410735.1 of Raphicerus campestris. NCBI lineage: Eukaryota > Metazoa > Chordata > Mammalia > Artiodactyla > Bovidae > Raphicerus > Raphicerus campestris. The sequence goes on from SJYW01040267.1 coordinate 8,203, forward strand.
CTAAAGTATTGGAGCTTCAGCTTCAGCATCAGTTCTTCTAATGAACATTCAGGGTTGATTTCCCTTAGGATTGACTCCTTTCATCTCCTTGCTGTCGAAGGGAATCTCAAGAGTCTTCTTCAGCACCACAGTTTGAAAGCATCAATTCTTTGGTTCTCAGTCTTCTTTATGGTCCTACTCTCACATCTGTACCTTATTGGAAAAACCATAGCTTTGACTAGATGGACTTTTATTGGTAAAGTGATGTCTCTGCTTTTTAATATGCTGTCTAGCTTTGTCATAACTTTTCTTCCAAGGAGGAAGCATCTTTTAATATCATAGCTGCAGTCGCTGTCCACAGTGATTTTGGAGGCCAAGAAAATAAAGTCTGTCACTGTTTCCATTCCCCATCCCCATCTATTTGCTATGAAGTGATGGGGCCAGATGCATGACCTTAGTTTTTCGAATGTTGAACTTTAAGCCAGCATTTTCACTCTCCTTGTACACCTTCATCAGGAGGTTCTTTTGTTCCTCTTCATTTTCTGCCATTAAGATGTCATCTACATACCTGAGGTTGCTGATATTTCTCTGGCAATCTTGATTCCAGCTTGTGCTGCATCTAGCCTGGCATTTTGCATGATGTACTCTGCATAGAAGTTCAATTTGCAAATAAGCCTGTAGCAAGGCATGGCCAAAAGATACAGAGAGAAAAAAAAGAGTTGCACCTGATAAGTGCAATCAGGTACTGAAAGCAAGATAAGCATTTGGCACCCACGATCTTACTTAATCCTCATCTTGGCTGTGTGGTCTACATAATATTTTTGTTCATAATGTATGGATGTGTTAACTGGACCCAGCACCTGAGGCCACACAGCAAGTAACATATCAATCTCCTTCCTCACCTTTTCTGAAGCTATGATCCCTCCATCTACCCACATATCTAGTTCATTCTCAGTGTGGGGCAATGGGAAGTGAGGGCATCTTTGACCAGATGGACCTAGAATCAAATTCAGGTTTTACCACTTCCTGCACTTAATTTCAGAAACTGAGCCTCAGTTTCCTCTCTATGTGACAAGGATAATAGTAGAAATTAGCTCACAGGGAAGCTGTAAGGACTCAATTAAATAATAACTCTAAAATTCCTGGTGCAGCAACTGACATGAGCACAGAAAATAGTTAACTCTTCCCTCTGGCCCTAGATTCCTAGGACTGAGAAAGCAGGCTAAATAATCATCCCCTCTTGCCCTCAAGGAGTTATTCCTTGCAAATCCAAGATCTCTGTTCCATCACCCCAGAACCAACCTTTGTGCTTGATGAGGAGGGCCCAGAAGGACCCTGATATATCAGTTCCAGGAGAACAGTCAACAAAAAGCTGATGTGGATGAAGCATCTCCACTTAGACATGATGATGCCTCTGGCCTGGTGCTGTTGTTCATGTCCAAAAGGTCTGAGCCCAATCTCCAAACTTGTGCTCTTTTAAGTCTCCAGGTATCCTTTCTCTTGAGAGGGAGGGACTATCCTGGAGGGTGAGGAAGCCTCTGAATGTGGCATTGAATACACATAAGCCAGGATTGTCCAAGAGCTGCGGCTGGCAACTTGCCTGGAGAGGGGCCAGTTCCATGTCTCCCTTATTCCCGTCATCTAGCTGTAAGATGAATGGAAACTAAACATACTAGAGTTCTGGGGCTGTCTGTTTGCTGGGTTGGCTCAGGGTGGGATTTTTCTTTCCTATAAACATCCACAGGAGCCCAATAACTGAGGCCAGAGAAAGGTCACTTAGCACAGATCATCTTTAAAAGGTAGCAGCACAGATTCGGACATGACTGATGTGACTTAGCAGCAGCAGCAACAGCAGATATGAGAAAGGGGTTGGTGGGGCAAGGCCCCAATCCTGGTTCTTTCTGACACATATTTTAGCCTTGAGACAGGAAGGAATTATGGTCCCATAAAAATTAAGACTCTCATAGACATGAAACTTACAATGTGCAGAATAGTCAGAGGCCCAGACAGTCTAGAGCAGGACTGAGAAAATAAGATAATGGTTCAAAATAGAACTGCTGAACTCAAACCATCTGGGTTTCAGTCTTGATTCTGCCACTTACTCACAGTGTAATATTGAGAAATTTAATTAATTGCTCTGTACCCTCAGTTTCCTTACCTATACAATGAGAATAATAATAGCACCTACTTCATAAAGTTGTCATGAAGATTAACTAAGGTTGTACTTCCAGAATGCTTGACACACAGTAAGTGTTCAATGAACATTAGCTTCTAGGACTAGAGAGGGATGAGGCCTGATTGAGCTCAAAAGTATGGGAAACTCCCTCCAGAGACCTAGGCTGGGGAGGGGTGTGGAGATGCTGAGTTGATTGGCATCAGTCTGTCTGTGGGAACCCAGAGGTGCTCTGGAATGTGTCTGTAGGAATTGTGGAGGGCAAGAGTGAGAAGTGGAGCCTAGAAAGAAAATTACTTGAAGATTTGCACACAAGACATCAGCATCAATCAGAACCCCTATCTCTCTGCCCTTTCCACCCACATAGAAAACATGTAGCTCCAGCACTTACCTTCAGGCAAAATCTCTAATGACATTTTACAAACTGCATAGGGAACATTCAGACTTCTACTATGGCATTTGGTACCACAGAACAAAGCCTCCTCATTCTTGTATTTGGATGATCCATGGCTTGTTAATTGCCACCTCTCCCAAGTCCACAAGAGGTTTCCTGTCAGAATTCCCTCATGGGAGAGAGCCCTAGCTAGAATACAGTCTTGCTTATATAACAACTAGCTACCAGTCCTTTTCCCTTAACTGGAATGGATAACCAGGGGTCCTCAGGCAAATTAAGGGAAACTCCAGCATGAAAGCAAAATACTGAAGTAATGAAATAGAGCAAATGACCCCAGAGGAATTTGGAAATTTTTGAAAGAAAAGAGAATTTCATAAAAGAAATGATCTTCAGCAAAATTCAAGAGGATAAAACAGAAATAAAACAAGAACAAAATGCCACAGAACAGGAACAATCAGAGAAAAGAAAGACTCAGGAGTGGAAATAAGTTGCTGAAATTAAAAGAAAAGCAACAGAAGGACTGGGAAATAAAATTGAGGAAATTTCCCAGGATTTAGGGCAAAAAGACACAAAGAAACACAATGTACAAGAGAAAATTTAAGAGATGAAGATTAATCCAGCAGGTTCAGCATCTGAATAACAGGAGTTTCAGCCAGAGGGAACAGAAAAAATGAAGGACAATTTGTCAAAAACATATTAGAAGTTCATTTTCCAAAGCTGAAGAAGAATCTCCAGAATAGGTCCCCAGAAAAATGAACCCAGGAAACAGTGGATCCAACCCAAGCAGTTACTGCTACAGCCT
>SJYW01040273.1:0-38239 GCA_006410735.1 Raphicerus campestris
CATACTAAAAACCTTCATGGATTTAAAGTGATAAGATGACTATGATCTGGGTAGCTTTTTCTGTGTGGTTTCTTTCACTACAAATGTGTTCAGTGCTTTTCCATGTTGTTCCATGGGTCATTTTTTTCATCGAGCTTATAGACGTATAACAACATTTATCATTTGAGTCATTTTAAGTATGCACTTTTATAGAATTAACTGCACTCGTGTTGTAACAAATTCCCCATCATACATCTCCAGAATCTTTTACTTTTCCTGAAGTGAAACTGTAACCATTAAACACTCACCACTCTCAATTCCTGACCATCTTATTCTACTTGGAATTTGTCTTATATGGATATCTCATACTAGTGGAATCATAGAACAGTTTTCCTTTTGTGTCAAACTTCTTTCACTTGGCATAATAACTTCAAGTTTCATCCACATTATAGCATGTGTGAGAGGTATCTTGTTTTTAAAAGTTTAATCATGCTCCATAGTGTTTATACTACATTGTGCTTGTCCAGTCATCTGTTGAACACTTGTGTTGCTTCCACATTTTGGCTACTATGAATGCTGCTGCTATTAATATGGGGTTTGAATATCTGTTCTTNGAATTTGTCTTATATGGATATCTCATACTAGTGGAATCATAGAACAGTTTTCCTTTTGTGTCAAGCTTCTTTCACTTGGCATAATAACTTGAAGTTTTATCCACATTATAGCATGTGTGAGAGTTATCTTGTTTTTAAAAGTTTAATCATGCTCCATAGTGTTTATACTACATTGTGCTTGTCCAGTCATCTGTTGAACACTTGTGTTGCTTCCACATTTTGGCTACTATGAATGCTGCTGCTATTAATATGGGGTTTGAATATCTGTTCTTCTTGGTTTTAAATATTTTGTTTGTATAACCTGGACCAGAATGGATGGATTCTATGTTAACTCTGTGTTTACGTTTTTGAGAAGCTCCCTGTTTTCTGCAGCTGTGGCACTATTTTACTATATTCCTTTCTATGGCAGAGTAACTCATCTTATGGATTGATCTACCCTATTTGCACTTCCATTCACCTGTTGGTGGGCATTTTCATTGTTTTTGATTTGGGCTCTCAAGAACACTGCTGCTGTAAATGTTGGTGTACAAGTTTATATTTGAACACCTGCTTTAAATTCCTGGGATGTATATTTAGGAGTGAAGTTGCCAAAATATATGATAATTCAGTTATTCAGTCATGTCCGACTCTTTGTGACCGCCATGGGCTGCAGCACACTAGGCTTCCATATCTATTACCAACTCCCAGAGCTTGCTCAAACTCATGTCCATCGAGTTGGTGATGCCATCCAACCATCTCATTCTGTTATCCCCTTCTGCTCATGCCTTCAGCCTTATTCAGCATCAGGGTTTTTTCCAGTGAGTCAGTTTTTCACATCAGGTGGCCAAAGTATTGCAGTTTCAGCTTCAGCATCAGTCCTTCCAATGAATATTCAGGGCTGATTTTCCTTAGGATTGACTTGCAGTCCAAGGGATTCTCAAGAGTCTTCTCCAGCACCACAGTTCAAAAGCATCACTTCTTAGACACTTTTCTTAGGTACTTTTATTTGTAGTCCAGCTCTAACATGTATATATGACTACTGGAAAAACCATAGCGTTTAGTACATGGGCCTTTGTTGGTAATGTCTCTGCTTTTTAATATGTTGTCTAGGTTGGTCATAACTTTTCTTCCAAGCAGCAGGCATCTTTTAATTTCATGGCTGCAGTCATCACCTGCAGTGACTTTGGAAACCCCCAAAATAAAGTCTATAACTGTTTTCATTGTTTCCCCATCTATTTGCCATGAACTGATGTGACCAGGTGCCATGATCTTAATTTTTTGAATACTGAGGGTTTTTAAAAAATCTTCTTTCAAGTGTGATTGACTTTACTTTACAATATTGTATTGGTTTCTCTATACATTGACTTGAATCCGCCATGAGTGTACATGTGTTCCCCATCCTGAACCCCCCTCTCACCTCCCTCCCCATCTCATCCCTCTGGGGCACCACAGTGCACCAGCTCTGAGCATCCTGTATCATGCATCAAACCTGGACTGGTGGTTCATTTAATATATGATATTTTATATGTTTCAATGCCATATTCTGATATCATCCTACACTCACTCTCTCCCACAGAGTCCAAAAGACTGTTTAATACATCTGTGTCTCTTTTGCTGTCTCGCATACAGGGTTATCATTACCATCTTTCTAAATTCCATATATATGCATTAGTATACTGTATTTGTGATTTTCTTTCTGGCTTATTCACTCTGTATACTAGGCTTCAGTTTCATCCACTTCATTAGAACTGATTCAAATGTATTAGTTTTAATGGCTTGAGTAATATTCCATTGTATATATGTACCACAGCTTTCTTATCCATTCATCTGCTGATTGACATCTAGGTTGCTTCCATGTCCTGGCTATTATAAACAGAGCTGCGAAGAACATTGGGGTACACATGTCTCTTTTGATGCTGGTTTCATGAATACTGAGTTTTAAGCCAACATTTTCACTCTCCTCTTTCACTTTCATGAAGAGTCAGTTCAGTTCTTCTTTGCTTTCTGCATAAGAGTGGTGTCATATGTGTATCTGAGATTATTGATATTTCCTCCAGCAGTCTTGATTCCAGCTTGTGTTTCATCCAGCCCTGGGATTTCACATGATGCGTATAAGTTAAATAAGCAGGGTGACAATATACAGCCTTGCTGTACGCCTTTCCCAATTTGGAACCAATCCGTTGTTCTATGTCCAGTTCTAACTGTTGCTTCTTGACCTGCATACAGATTTCTCAGGAGGCAGGTAAGAAGGTCTGATATTCCCATCTCTTTAAGAATTTTCCACAGTTTGTGGTCCTCCGCACATTCAAAGGCTTTGTCATTGTTAAAAAAGCAGAAGTAGATACTTTTCTGGAAGTTTTTCTCTCTTGCTTTTTCAATGAATCAACGGATGTTGGCAATTTGATCTGTGGGTCTTCTGCCTTTTCTAAACACAGCTTGAACATCTGAAAGTTCATGGTTCACATACTGTTGAAGCCTGGCTTGGAGAATTTTGAGCATTACTTTGCTAATGTCTGAGATGAGTGCAACAGTGTGGTAGTTGGAACATTCTTTGGCATTGCCTTTCTTTGGGATTGGAATAAAAACTAACCATTTTAGGTCCTGTAGCTACTGCTGAGTGATATGATAATTGCATTTTTATGTTTTTGAGAAAATGCTGGTTTGGCACACATAGATCGCACCATTTTACATCTCCACAAGTAAAGTTTGAGTTCCAATTTCTGTACATTTTCCCCAACATTTGTCATTTGTCTTTATTCTTGATTTCCCCCACATCCATCCTGAGTGCCTTATTAAGAAGGAAGTCATAATGCAGGACCTCCATTTGAGGAGAGAGGAGTTAACTTCACATATTTGATGGACTGCTGAGTATCAATACCAATTATCTGAATGCTTCTGTGTAGAGATTTTTATTCAACACTGTTAAAAAAACCTGTTTTTTTTTTTTTTAACCTGTTTGGACACCTGAAATTTCTTTTGAACTTTTGGGAGCTTCCCTGGTGGCTCAGGCTGTAAAGGCATCTGCATCAATGCAGAAGATCCTGATTGCCCTGAACTGCCTTGACTGTCACACCGAGGATCAACTCACGCCATCATGCATGTGTGACAGCCCTGTGGCACCTCGAGGGCAAGCCACAGATCCCTGTGTCTGCTCGACGGGGACCCTGATACTGCTGCTTAGGCTCGGGAGGAAAGCGGCCGTGTCTGTCTCGACGTGAGACAAGGCATGACTCCCCTGTGGAAGCTCCAGGGGAACCCCAAGACCCATGTCAGCATGGGCGAGGAAAGCTCAGGCTCCGGCCTCAGCACCAGATGAGGACTGAGGACCCAGTGCTGACTGGGGAGGAATACCCAGAGGCCCCTCGCAAGTCGCATGGAGACGGACCTCTACTGAGGCCATAGTGGCGGGTCCCTGGGGTCTCCGTTGTAACTCGAGGGGACCCCGCCGCAACTCGAGGAAAACAAGGAGCTTCTCCCCTGCAGGCGGGGTGAGGCCCTTATCCTGTGCAGCGTCTCGGGTGAAATCACCCCTTCCCTCTTATACCTCAAAAGGCTCCATCACACCCTTGCTGCTACCCACGAAGTTCCCCGACCTAACTGTCCCCACTCGAGAGGAACACCGAGGGTCCTGCCGTGACTCAAGAGGAACCCCGTTTTCCCCTGCTCAGCTCCAGATGAGGGTCCCTTTCCCTGCTCTGTTGGGAAAGGATTCCCGGTGCTCCCCTCACCTCCCAAGAGGAGGCGATCACCCCAGGAGAGTTGGGAGGAATTCCAGGGGTCGTGCCACCATTCGCCAAGAACCCCAAATGCTTCAGTCCACTCCAGATGAACCTGATTGCCCTGCACTGCCTCGACTGTCACCGCGAGGATGGACTCACACCACGCTGGAACGTATGACAGACCTGTGGGACCTCGAGGACAAGCCACAGATCCCTGTGAACACTCGACGGGGAGTCTGCCCCTTTTGCTGCAGCTAGGGAGGAAAGTGGCCATGCACATCTCGACGTGAGATGAGGCCTGACCCCTTTGTGGAGGCTCCAGGGGAACACCAAGACCCATGTCAGCACGGGCGAGGAAAGCTTAGGCTCCAGCCTCAGCTCCAGATAAGCACTGAGGACACGGCGCTGACTGAGGAGGAATCCCCAGAGGCCCCTCGCAACTCGCATGGAGACTGGCCTTTCCTGAGACCTCAGTGGCGGGTCCCTGGGGTCCCAATCATAACTCAAGAGGACCCTGCCGCAACTTGAGCAAAACCAGGAGCTTCCCCCGTGCAGGCGTGGTGAGGCCCTTGTCCGCTGCGACGTCTCAAGGGAAATCACCCCTTCCCTCTTGGACCTTGAAAGGCTCCTTCACACCCTTGCTGTGACGCACGAAGTTCCCTGACCAACCCGTTCCCACTTGAGAGGAACAACGAGCATTCCGCTGTGACACAAGAGGAGTCCCATTTTCCCCTGCTCAGCTTCAGATGAGGGTCCCTTTCCCTCCATTGTCAGGAAAGGATTCCCGGCGCTTCCGTTGCTTCCCAAAAGGAGGTGCTCACCCCAGGAGAGTTGGGAGGAACTCCAGGGCTTGTGCCACCATTCCCCAAGACCCCCAAATGCCTCAGTCCACTCCAGATGAACCTGAATGCCCTGCACTGCCTCGACTGTAACCCTGAAAATTGACTCATGCCACGCTGACACGATGATAGCCCTGTGGAACCTCGAGGGCAAGCCACAGATCCCTGTGTTTGCTCGATGGGGAGCCTGACACTGCTGCTGCAGCTCGGGAGGAAAGTGGCCTTGCTTCTCTCCATGCGAGACGAGGACTGACTCCCCTGTGGAGCCTCCAGGGGAACTCCAAGAACCCACGTAAGCATGGATGAAGAAGCTCATGCTCTGGGCTCAGCTCCAGACTAGGACTGAGGAACGAGCGCCTATTGAAGAGGAATCCCCAGAGGCCTCTCGCAACTCACACAGAGACTGGCCTCTCCTGAGACCACAGGGGTGGGTCCCTGGGGTCCTCATCATAACTCCAGAGTACGCCACTGCAACTCGAGAAAAACCAGAAGCTTCTCCCCTGCAGGTGGGGTGAAGCCCTTGTCCACTGCGATGTCTTGGGGGAAATCACCCCTTCCCTCTTGGACCTCGAAAGGCTCCTTCACGCCCTTGCAGCAACCCATGAATTTCCCCTACCAACCCGTGCCCATTCGAGAGGAACAGCGAGGGTCCTGCCGTGACGCAAGAGGAGCCCCATTTTCACTTGCTCAACTCCAGATGAGAGTCTATTTCCCTGATTTGTCAGGAAAGGATTACCAGTGCTCCTCTCACATCCCAAGAGGAGGTGCCCGCCCCAGGAGAGTCAGGAGAAACTCCAGGTGCCACCATTCCCCAAGACCCCAAATGCCTCAGTCCACTCCAGATGAACCTAAATGCCCTGCACTGCATCGACTGTCACCCCGAGGATCGAATCACGCCATGTTGGCACGTGTGACAGCCCTGTGGCACCTCGAGGGTAAGCCACAGATTCCTGTGTCCGCTCGATGGGGAGCCTGACACTGCTGCTGCAACTCGGGAGGAAAGCGTCCATGCACATCTCCACGCGAGATGAGGCTTGACTCCCCTGTGGAGGCTCCAGGGGAACCCCAAGACCCATGTCAGCATCGGCGAGGAAAGTTCAGGCTCTGGCCTCAGCTCGAGATAAGCACTGAGGACCTGGCGCTGACTGAGGAGGAATCCCCATAGGCCCCTCACAACTCGCACGGAGAGGGTATGTCCCTGGTGTCCTTGTCGTAACTCGTGAAGACCCCGCCGCAACCCGGGAAAAACCAGGAGCTTCTCGCCTGCAGGCAGGGTGAGGCCCTTGTCCACTGTGGTGTCTCAGGGGAAATCACCCCTTCCCTCTTGGACACCGAAAGGCTCCTTCACACCCTTGCTGCGACCCACGAAGGTCCCCGACCCACCAGTTTTCACTTGAGATGAACACCGAGGGTTTCGCCGCGACTCAAGAGGAGCCCATTTTCCCCTTGCTCAGCTCCAGATGAGGATCCCTTTCCCTGCCCCATCGGGAAAGGATTCCCAGCGCCCCCTCGCCTCCCAAGAGGAGGCAATCACACCAAGAGAGACAGGAGGAACACCAGGTGTCATGCCACCATTCTCCAAGACCTCCGAATGCCTCAGTCCACACCAGATGAATCTGATTGACCTGCACTGCCTCGACTGTCAGCCCGAGGATCGACTCAAGCCACACTAGCATGTGTGACAGCCCTGTGGCACCTCAAGGGCAAGCCACACTTACCTGTGTCCACTCGACGGAGAGCCTGACCCCGCTGATTCAGCTCGAGAGGAAACATGCCGTGCACGTCTCCATGCGAGACGAGGAATGACTTGTCTATGGAAGCTCCAGGGGAACCCCAAGACCCATGTCAGCATGGGCGAGGAAAGCTCAGGCTTTGGCCTCAGCTCCAGATGAGGACTGAGGAACCGGCACCAACTGGGGAGGAATAGCCAGAGGCCCTTCACAACTTACTCGGAGACTGGCCTCTCCTGAGGCAACAGGGGCGTGTCCCTGGGGTCTCTGTCGAACCTCGAGAGGACTCCGCCACAACTCGAGAAAAACCAGGAGCTTCTCCTTTGCAGGCGGCATGAGGCTCTTGTACACTATGGCATCTAAAGTGAAATCAACCCTTCCCTCTTGGACCTTGAAAGGCTCCTTCACACCCTTACTGTGACCCACGAATTTCCTCGACCCACCCGTCCCCACACGAGAGGAATATCAAGGGTCCTACCGCATCTCAAGAGGAGCCCCTTTTTTTCCTGCTCAGCTCCAGATGAGGGTCCCTTTCCCTGCTCTATCGGGAAAGGTTACCTTGCACTCCCTTTGTCGCCCAAGAGGAGGTGCTTGCCCCAGGAAAATTGGGAGGAGCCTCAGGGGTCGGGCCACCATTCCCTAAGACCCCCAAATGCCTCGTCCACTCCAGATGAACCTGACTGCCATGCACTGCCGTGACTGTCAGCCAGAGGCTCGACTCCTGACACACTGGCACGTGTGACAGCCCTGGGGTACCTCAAGGGCAAGCCACAGAGCCCTGTGTCCACTTGACGAGGAGCCGGACACTGCGGCTGCAGCGGGGGAGGAAAGCGTCTGTGCACGTCTCCAGGCTAATGGAGGCCTGACTCCCCTGTGCGGGCTCCAGGGAACCCCAAGACCTATGTCAGCATGGGCAAGGCAAGCTCAGGATCCAGCCTCAGCACCAGAGGAGGACTGAGGACCCGGAGATGACTGGGGAGGGATCCACAGAGGCGCCTCGCAACTCGCACGGAGACTGGCCTCTCTTGAGGCCACAGGGGTGGGTCCCTGGGGTCCCTGTCATAACTCGAGAGGACCCCGCTGCAACTCGAGAAAAAAGAGAAGCTTCTCCCCGCAGGCGGGGTGAGGCTCTTGTCCTCTGAGGCGTCTCGGGGGAAATCACTCCTTCCCTCTCGGACCTCAATAGCCTCCTTCACACCCTTGCTGTGAACCAAGAAGTTCCCCGCCCTACCCGTCCACACTCGAGAGGAACCCTGAGAGTCCCGCCAGGACTCAAGAGGAGCCCCGTTTTCCCCTGCTCAGTTTGAGATGAGGGGTCCTTTCCCTGCTCCGTCGGGAAAGGATTCCCGAGCTCCCCTCACATTCCAAGAGGAGGCGATCGCACCAGGAGGGTAGGGAGGTGCCTCAGGAATCGGGCCACCATTCCCCAAGAACCCCAAATACCTCGTGCACACCAGATGATCCTGACTGCCTTACATTGCCTCGACTGTCACCCCGAGGCTCGACTCCCGACACATTGGCACGTGTGACAGCCCTGGGGTACCTCGAAAGCAAGCCACAAATCCCTGTGTCTGCTCGATGGGGAGCCGGATACTGCTGCTGCAGCTGGGGAGGAAAGCAGCCATGCACATCTCCAAGTGAGACGAGGCCTGACGCCTCTGTGGGGGCTTCAGGGGAACCTCAAGACCTATGTCAGCACGGGCGAGGCAATCTCAGGCTCTGGCCTCAGCACCAGACGAGGACTGAGGACCCGGTGACAACTGGGAAGGAATCCCCAGAGGCGCCTCACAACTCGCACGGAGACTGGCCTCTCCTGAGGCCACAGGGGCGGGTCCCTGGGGTACCCGTCATAACACGAGAGGACCCCACTGCTACTCAAGAAAAATCAGAAGCTTCTGCCCTGCAGGAGGGGTGAGGCCCTTGTCCGCTGTGGCGTCACGGGGGAAATCACCCCTTCCCTCTTGGACCTCGAAAGGCTCCTTCGCACCCTTTCTGTGATCCGATAAGTTCCCCGCCGCACCCGTCACCACTCGAGAGGAACCCTGAGGGTCCCACCATGACTGAAGAGGAGCCCCGTTTCCCCCTGCTCAGCTCCAGATGAGGGGCCGTTTCCCAGCTCCGTTGGGAAAGGGTTCCTGGGGCTCCCCTCCCATCCCAAGAGGAGGCACTCGCACCTGGAGAGTCAGGAGGAGCCTCAGGGGTCGGCCCACCATTCCCTAAGACACCCAAATGCTTCATCCACTACAGATGAACCTGACTGCCCTGCACTGCCTCGACTGTCACCCCAAGGCTCGACTCCTGACACACTGGCACGTGTGACAGCCCTGGGGTACCTCCAGGGCCAGCCACAGATTCCTGTGTACGCTCGACGAGGAGCCTGACACTGTTGCTGCAGCTAGGGAGGAAAGCGGCCATGCACGTCTCCAGGAGAGATGAGGCCTGACTCCCCTGTAGGGGCTCCAGGGGTACCCCAAGACCTATGTCAGCCTGGGCGAGGCAAGCTCAGGATCCGGCCTCAGCCCCAGAGGAGGACTGAGGACCCGGAGATGACTGGGGAGGGATCCACAGAGGCGCCTCGCAACTCGCACGGAGACTGGCCTCTCTTGAGGCCACAGGGGCGGGTCCCTGGCGTCCCCGTCGTAACTCGAGAGGACCCCTTGGCAACTCGAGAAAAACCAGAAACCTCCCCTGCAGGCGGGGTGAGGCCTTTTCCCCTGTGGCATCTCGGGGGAATTCACCCCTTCACTCTTGGACCTCGAAAGGCTCCTTCACACCCTTGCTGTGACCCAAGAAGTTATCCGCCCCACACGACCCCTCTCGAGAGGAACACCGAGGGTCCCGCCATGACTCAAGAGAAACCCCGTATTCCCCTGCTCAGCTCCAGATGTGGGGCCCTTTCCTTGCTCAGTTGGAAAGGGTTCCCGGTGCTCCCCTCGCATCCCAAGAGGAGGCGCTCGCACCAGGAGAGTCTGGAGGAGCCTCAGGGGTCACACCACCATTCCCCAAGACGCCCAAATGCCTCGTCCTCTACAGATGAACGTTATTGCCCTGCACTGCCTCGACTGTCACCCGAGGCTCCACTGTTGACACACTGGTATGTGTGAGAGCCCTGGAGTACCTCGAGGGCAAGTCACAGATCCCTATGTCCACTCGACAGGGAGCCGGACACTGCTGCTGCAGCTGGGGAGGAAAGTGGCTGTGCATCTCTGCAGGCGCAACGAGGCCTGAATCCCCTGTGGGGGCTCCAGGGGAACCCCAAGACCTATGTCGGCACTGTCGAGGCAAGCTCAGGCTCCGGCCTCAGCACCGATGAGGACTGAGGGCCCAGCGATGCCTGGGGAGGGATCCCCACATGCGCCTCACAACTCGCACAGTGACTGGCCTCTCCTGAGGCCACAGGGGTGGATCCTTGGGGTCCCCGTCGTAACTCGAGAGGACCCCACCGCAACTCGAGAAAAACCAGTAGCTTCTCCCCTGCAGGTGGGGTGAGGCCCTTGTTTGATGCCGTGTCTCATGGGAAATCACCCCTTCCCTCTTGGACCTCCAAAAACTCCTTAACATCCCTGCTGTGACTGAAGAAGTACCCCGCCCCACCCGTCCCCACTCGGGAGGACCGCCAAGGGTCCCTCCGTGACTCATGAGGAGTCCCGTTTTCCCCTGCTTAGCTCCAGATGTGAAGCCCTTTCCCTGCTCCATCGGAAAAGGGTTTCCGGTGCTCCCCTCGCATCCCAAGAGGAGACACTTGCACCAGGAGAGTTGGTAGGAGCCTCAGGGCTTTGGTCACCATTCCCCAAAACTCTCAAATGCCTCGTCCACTCCAGATGAACCTGACTGCTCTGCACTGCCTGGACTGTCACCATGAGGCTCGACTCCCAACACACTGGCAAGTGTGACAGCCCTGGGGTAGCTCTAGGGCAAGCCACAGATCCCTGTGTCTGCTCGAACGGGAGGCGGACACTGCTGCTGCAGCTGGGGTGGAAAGCGGCCGTGCATGTCTCCAGGTGAGACAAGGCCTGACTACCCTGTGGGGGCTTCATGGGAACCCCAAGACCTATGTCAGTACATCGAGGGAAGCTCCGGCTCCGGCTTCAGCACAAGATGAGGACTGAGCACTCGGCGACGACTGGGGAGGAATCCCCAGAGCCGCCTCGCAACTCGCACGGAGACTGGCCTCTCCAGAGTCCACATGGACGGATCCCTGGGGTCCCCATCGTAACTCAATAAGACCCTGCCGCAACTCGAGAATAACCAGAAGCTTCTCCCCTGCAGGCGGGGTGAGGCCCTTGTCCGCTGTGGCGTCTCTGGGGAAATTACCCCTTCCCCATTGGACCTCGAAAGACTCCTTCACGCCCTTGCTTTGACCCAAGGAGTTCCCCGCCCCACCCGACCCTCCTCGAGAGGAACCTCGAGGGTCCAACCTCAACTCAAGAAGAGCACCTTTTCCCCCTGCTCAGCTCCAGATAAGGGGCCCTTTCCCTGCTCTGTCGCAAAAGGGTTCCCGGCACTCCCCTCGCATCCCAAGATGAGGCGCTCACACCAGGAGAGTAGGGAGGAGCCTCAGGGTTCGGGCCACCATTCACCAAGACTCCCAAATGCCTTGCCCACTCCAGATGAAACTGAGTGCCCTGCACTGCCTCATGTATCACTCCGAGGCTCGACTCCTGACACACTGGTACATGTGACAGCGCTGGGGTACCTCGAGCTCTGGCCACAGATCCCTGTGTCTGCTCGACAGGGAGCCGGACACTGCTGCTGCAGCTGGGGAAGAAAGCGGCCATGCACGTCTCCAACCGAGATGAGGCCTGACTCCTCTGTGGGGGCTCCAGAGGCACCCCAAGACCTATGTCAGCACGGGCGCGGCAAGCTCAGGCTCCGGCCTCAGCACCAGACAAGGACTGAGGACCCGGCGACGATGGGGGAGGAATCCCCAGAGGCACCTCAGAACTCGAACGGAGACTGGCCTCTCCTGAGGCCACAGGGGCGGTTCCTGGGGTCCGCGTCGTAACTCGAGAGGACCCCGCCACAACTCGAGAAAAACCAGAAGCTCCTAACCTGCAGGCGGGGTGAGGCTCTTGTCCGCTGCGGCATCTCGGGGGAAATCACCCCTTCCCTCTTGGACCTCGAAAGGCTCCTTCACACCCTTGCTGTGACCCAAGAAGTTCCCCGCCCCACCCGTCCCCACGGGAGAGGAACACCGAGGGTCCTGCCGTGACTCAAGAGGAAAGCCGTTTTCCCCTGCTCAGCTCCAGATGGGGGTCCCTTTCCCTGCTCCGTCTGGAAAGGGTTCCCAGCGCTCCCCTCACATCCCAACAGAAGGTGCTCGCACCAGGAGAGTTGGGAGGAGACTCAGGGGCCGGGCCACAATTCCCCAAGATCCCCAAATGCCTCTTCCACTACAGATGAACCTGACTGCCCTGCACTGCCTCTACTGTCATCCCAAGGCTCGACTCCTGACACACATGCACGTGTGACAGTCCTGGGGTATCTCGAGGGCAAGCCACAGATTTCTGTGTCCACTTGATGGGGAGCTGGACACTGCTATTGCAGCTGGGGAGGAAAGCGGCCATGCACTTCTCCAGGCGAGACGAGGCCTGACTCCCCTGTGGGGGCTCCAGGGGTACCCCAAGACCTATGTCAGCATGGGTGAGGCAAGCTCAGGCTCCGGCCTCAGCACCAGCCAAGGACTGAGGACCCAGCAAGACTGGGGAGGGATATCCAGAAGTGCCTTGCAACTCGAACGGAGACTTGCCTCTCCTGAGGCACCAGGAGCGGGTCCCTGGGGTCACCGTCATAACTCGAGAGGACCCTGCCCCAACTCGGGTAAAACCAGAAGCTTCTCCCTTGCAGGCGGGGTGAGGCCCTTGTCCACTGCGGTGTCTCAGGGGAAATCACTCCTTCCCTCTTGGACCTCGAAAGGCTCCTTCACACCCTTGCAGTGACACAAGAAGTTCGCTGCCCGACCCGTCCCCACTCGAGATGAAGCCCGAGGTTCTGGCCGTGACTCAAAAGGAGCCCCGTTTCTCCTGCTCAGCTCTATATGTGGGGCCTTTTCCCTGTTGTGTTGGTAAAGGGTTCCTGGCGATCCCCTCTCAACCCAGGAGGAGGCTGACGCACCAGGAG
The DNA here is from genome assembly GCA_006410735.1 of Raphicerus campestris. Taxonomy (NCBI): domain Eukaryota; kingdom Metazoa; phylum Chordata; class Mammalia; order Artiodactyla; family Bovidae; genus Raphicerus; species Raphicerus campestris. Next base: position 12,981 of record SJYW01040273.1, read on the forward strand.
AGTCGGGAGAAGCCTCAGGGGTCAGGCCAGCATTCCCCAAGACCCCCAAATGCCTCGTTCAATCCAGATGTACCTGACTGCCCTTCACTGCCTCGACTGTCACCCCGAGGCTCGACTCCTGAGAAAGTGGCATGTGTGACAGCCCTGTGGAAATTCGAGGGCAAGCCACAGATCCCTGTGTCCGCTTGACAGGGAGCCGGACACTGCTGCTGCAGCTGGGCAGAAGAGCGGCCATGCATGTCTCCAGGCGAGATGAGGCCTGACTCCCGGGTGGGGGCTTCAGGGGAACCTCAAGTCCTATGTCAGCACGGGCGAGGAAAGCTCAGGCTCCGGCCTCAGCACCAGACGAGGACTGAGGACTCAGCAACGCCTGGGGAGGTATCCCCAGAGGCGCCTTGCAACTCGCACGGACACTGGCCTCTCCGGAGTCCACATGGGCGGGTCCCTGGGATCCCCGTCGTAACTCAAGAGGACCCCGCGGCAAATCCAGAAAAACCAGAAGCTTCTCCCCTGCAGGCGGGGTGAGGCCCTTGTTTTCTGCGTCGTCTTGGGGGAAATCACCCTTTCCCTCTTGGATCTTGAAACGCTCCTTTACACCCTTGCTTTGACCCAAGAAGTTCCCCGCCCCACCCGACCTCCGTAGAGAGGAACCCCGAGGGTCCCACCGCAACTCAAAAAGAGCACCGTTTCCCCCTGCTCAGCTCCAGATTAGGGGCCCTTTCCCTGTTCCGTCGCGATAGGGTTCCCGGCAGTCCCTTGGCATCCCAAGATGGGTGCTCGCACCAGGAGAGTCAGAAGGAGCCTCAGGGTTTGTGCCACCATTCCCCAAGACCCCCAAATGTCTGGTCCACTCCAGATGAACTTGAGTTCCCTGCACTGCCTCAACTGTCACCCCAAGGCTTGACTCCCAACACACTGGCATGTATGACAGCCCTGGGGTACCTCGAGGGCAAGCCACAGAACCCTGTGTCTGCTCGATGGGGAGCCGGACACTGTTGCTGCAGCTGTGGAGTAAAGCGACTGTGCACGTCTGAAGGAGAGACGAGGCCTGACTCCCCTGTGAGGGCTCCAGGGGAACCCCAAGACCTATGTCAGCACGGGTGAGGCAAGCTCAGGCTCTGGCATCAGCACCAGACGAGGACTGAGAACCCGGCGACGAATGGGGAGGAATCCCCAGAGGTGCCTTGAAACTCGCATGGAGACTGGCCTCTCATGAGGACACAGGGGTGGATTCCTGGGGTACCCGTGGTAACTCGAGAGGACTCCGCCGCAACTCGAGAAAAACCAGAAGCTTCTCCCCTGCAGGCGGGGTGGGGTCCTTGTCCACTGCGGCATCTCGGGGGAAATCACCCCTTCCCTCTTGGACCTTGAAAGGCTCCTTCACACCCTTCCTGTGACCCAAGAAGTTCCCCGGCCCACACGTCCCTACTCGAGAGGAACCCTGAGGGTCCCGCCACAACTCAAGAGGAGCCCCGATTTCAACTGCTGAGCTCCATATGAGGGGCCCTTTCCATGCTCTGTCGGAAAAGGGTTCCCTGAGCTCCCCTGGCATCCCAAGAGGAGTCGCTAACACCAGGAGGCTCAGGAGGGGCCTTAGGCGTCAGGCCACCATTCCCCAAGACCCCCAAATGCCTCATTCACTTCAGATGAACCTGACTGCCCTGCACTGTCTCTGCTGTCACCCCAAGGTTCTGCTCCCGACACACTGGCACACGTGACAGCCCTGGGGTACCTCGAGGGCAAGTCACATATCCCTGTGTCCGCACGACGAGGAGCTGGACACTGCTGCTGCAGCTGGGAAGGAAAGCGGCCGTGCTCATCTCCAAGCAAGACGAGGCCTGACTTCCCTGTATGGGCTCCGTGAAAACCCTAAGACCTATGTCAGTACGGGCGAGGAAACCTCAGGCTGCAGCCTCAGCACCAGCCCAGGACTGAGGACCTGGAGACGACGGGGGAGGAATCCCCAGAGACACGTCTCAACTCGCACGGAGACTGACCTCTCCTGAGGCCACCGGGGCGGGTCCCTGGGGTCCCTGTCACAACTAGAGAGGACCTGCCGCAACTCGAGAAAAACCAGAAGCTTTCCCCCTGCAGGCGGGGTGAGGCCCTTGTCCACTGCGGTGTCTCAGGGGAAATCACCCCTTCCCTCTTGGACCTTGAAAGGCTCCTTCACACTCTTGCTGTGCCCAAAGTAGTTCCCCGCTTCACCCATCCCCACTGGAGAGGAACCTCGAGGGTCTCACCACGACTCAAGGGGAACCCCAATTTCCCCTGCTCAGCTCCAGATGAGGGGCCCTTTCCATGCTCCATCAGGAAAGGTTTCCCGGCCCTCCCTCACATCCCATGAGGAGGCGCTCGAACCAGGAGAGTCGGGAGGAGCCTCAGGTGCCGGGCCACCATTCCCCAAGACCCCAAATGCCTCGTCCACTCCAGATGAACCTGATTGCCCTGCACTGCCTCGACTGTCATCCCGAGGCTCGACTCCTGACACACAGGCACATGTGAGAGCCCTGGGGTATCTTGAGGGCAAGCCACCGATCCTTATGTCAGCTCGACGTGGAGCCTTACACTGATGCTGCAGCTGGGGAGGAAAGCGGCAGTGCAAGTCTCCAGGCGAGACGAGGCCTGACTCCCATGTGTGGGTTGCAGGTGAACCCCACGACCTCTGTCAGCATGGGCAAGGAAAGCTCAGGCTCTGGCCTCAGAACCAGAGGAGGACTGAGAACACAATGACGACTGGGGAGGAATCCCCAGAGGTGCATTGCACCTCGCATGGAGACTGGCCTCTCCTGAGGCCACAGGGGCGGGTCTCTGGGGTACCCGTGGTAAATCGAGAGGACCCCGCCATAACTCGAGAAAAACCAGAAGCTTCTCCCCTGCAGGCGGGGTGAGGCCCTTGTCCACAGCGGTGTCTCAGGGGAAATCAACCCTTCCCTCTTGGACCTCGACAGTCTCGTTCACACCCTTGCTGTGACCCAAGAAGTTTCCCGCCCCACTCATACCCACTCAAGAGGAACCCCGAGGGTCCCGCTGTGACTCGAGGACACCCGTTTTCCCCTGCTCAGCTCCAGATGTGGGTCCTTTCCCTGCACCGTCCGAAAGTGTTCCCGGCGCTCCCCTCACTTCCCAAGAGGAGGCGCTCACACCAGGAGATTCGGGAGGAGCCTCAGGAGTTGGACCACCATTCCCCCAGACCCCCAAATGCCTCATCCACTCCAAATGCAACTGACTGCCATTCACTGCCTCACTGTCACCCCGAGGCTCGACTCCCGACACACTGGCACGTGTGACAGCCCTGGGGTACCTCGACGGCAAGCCACAGATCACTGTGTCCACTAGACGGGGAGCCGGACACTGCTGCTGCAGCTGGGGTGGAAAGCAGCCGTGCACGTTTCCAGGCGAGACGAGGCCTGACTCCCCTTTGGGTGTTCCAGGGGAACCCCATTACCTATGTCAGCTTGGCCGAGGCAAGCTCAGCCTCTGTCCTCACCACCAGACTAGGACTGAGGACCTGGCGACGACTGGGGAGGAATCCCCAGAGGCACCTGGCAACTCGCACGGAGACTGGCCACTTTCGAGACCACAGGGGTGGGGTCCTCGGGACCCGTCATAACTCAAGAGGACCCCACCACAACTCGAGAAAATCCAGAAACTTCTCCCCTGCAGACGGGGTGAGGCCCTTGTCCACTGTGCCGTCTCGGTTGAAATTACCCCTTCCCTCTTGAACCTCAAAAGACTCCTTCACACACTTGCTGTGACCCAAGAAGTTCCCCTCCCCACCCGTCCCCACTAGAGAGGAACCCCGAGGGTCCCGCCGCAACTCAAGAGGAGCCCTATTTTCCCCTGCTCAGCTCCAGAGGAGGGGCCATTTCCCTGCTCCGTCGGGAAAGGGTTCCTGGCACTCCCCTCGCATCCCAAGAGGAGGCCCTCCCACCAGGAGATTCGGGAGGAGCCTCAGGGTTCGGGCCACCATTCCCTAAGGCCCCAAATGCCTCGTCCACTCCAGGTGCACCTGACTGCCCTGCACTGACTCGAATGTTGACCCAAGGCTCGACTCCCGACACACTGGCATGTGTGACAGCCCTGGGGTACCTGGAGGTCAAGCCGCAGATCCCAGTGTCCGCTCGATGGGGAGCCGGACACTGCTGCTGCAGCTGGGGAGGAAAGCGGCCGTGCACTTCTCCAGGCGAGATGAGGCCTGACTCCCCTGTGGGGGCTACAGGGGCACCCCAAGTCCTGTGTCAGCACTGGCGCGGCAAGCTTAGGCTCCGGCCTCAGCACCAGACGAGGACTGAGGACCCAACGACGACAGGGGAGAAATCCCCAGAGGCGCCTTGCAACTCGCAGGGAGACTGGCCTCTCCTGAGGCCACAGGGACGGGTCCCTGTGGTCCCTGTCGTAACTCAATAGGACTCTGTCCCAACTCCAGCAAAACCAGAAGCTTTTCACCTGCATGCGGGGTGACGCCCTTGTCTGCTGGGGCATCTTGGGGGAAATCACCCCTTTTTTCTGGTACCTTGAAAGGCTCCTTCACACCCTTGCTGGGACCCAAGAAGTTCCTCACCACATCTGTCCCCACTCGAGAGGAACCCCGAGGGTCCCGCTGTGAATCAATAGGAGCGCCACTTTCCCCTGCTCAGCTCCAGATGAGGGTCCCTTTCCCTGCTCCATCGGGAAAAGGTTCCCGGCACTACCCTCTTACCTTCAGAGGAGGCGCTCGCACCAGGAGGGTCGGGAGGAGCCTCAGGTATCGGGCCACCATTCCTCAAAATCCCCAAATGCATCGTCCACTCCAGAAGAAACTGACTGCCCTGCACTGCCTCGAATGTCACCCTGAGGCTCGACTCCTGACACACTGACACATGTGACAGCCTTGGGGTACCTCGAGGGCAAGACACAGATCCCTGTTTCCGCTCGACGGGGAACCGGACACTGCAGCTGCAGCTGGGAAGGAAAGCGTCCGTGCACGTCTCCAGGCGAGACGAGGCCTGACTCCCCTGTGAGGGCTCCAGGGGAACCCCAAGACCTATGTCAGCACGAGCGAGGCAATCTCAGGCTATGGCCTCAGCACCAGACGAGGACTGAGGACCCCACAACGACTGGTGAGGAATCCCCAGAGGCGCCTTGCAACTTGCACGAGGAATGCCCTCTCCTAAGGCCACAGCGGCGGGTCCCTAGAGTTCCCATCTAACTCAAGAGGACCCTGCCGCAACTCCAGAAAAACCAGAATCTTCTCCCCTGCAGGCGGGGTGAGGCCCTTTTCTGCTGTGGCGTCTTGGGGAAATCACCTCTTCCCTCTTGGACCTCGAAAGGCTCCTTCACACCCTTGCTGTGACCCAAGAAGTTCCCCACCCCACCCGTCCCCATTCGAGAGGAACCCCTAGGGACCCTCCGCCACTTAAGAGGAGCCCCGTTTTCCCCTGCTCAGTTCCAGATGAGGGTTCATTTCCCTGCTCCTTCGGGAAAGATTTCCCGGTGCTCCCCTTGCATCCCAAGAGGAGGCGCTCGCACCAAGAGAGTCCGGAGGATCCTGAGGGGTTGGGCCACCATTCCCAAAGACTGCAAATGCCTCGTCCACTCCAGATGGACCTGACTGCCCTGCACTGCCTCGACTGTCAACCCGAGGCTCGACTCCTGACACACTGGCAAGTGTGTCAGCCCTGGGGTACCTCGAGGGCATGCCACAGATCCCTGTGTCCGCTCGACGGGGAGTTGGACACTGCTGCTGCAGCTGGGGAGGAAAGCGGCCATGCACGTCTCCAGGTGAGACGTGGCCTGACTCCCTTTTGGGGTCTCAAGGGTAACCCCAAGACTGATGTCAGCACGGGCGAGGCAAGCTCAGGCTCCTGGCTCAGCACAAGGTGAGGACTGAGGACCCAGCGACGACTGGGGAGGAATCCCCAGAGGCTCCTCGCATCTCGCATGGAGACTGGCATCTCCTGAGGCCACAGGGGCGTGTCCCTGTGGTCCCCGTCCTAACTCTAGAGGACCACGCCAAAACTTAAGAAAAACCAGAAGCTTCTCCCCTGCAGGCGGGTGAGGCCCTTGTCCTCTGAGGCATCTCGGGGATATCACCCTTTCCCTCTTGGACCTTGAAAGGCTCCTTCACACCCTTGCTGTGACCCAAGAAGTTCCCTGCCTCACCCATCCCCACTCGAGAAAAACCCCGAGAGTCCTGCTGCCACTCAAGAGGAGCCCCGAGCCCCGTTTTCCCCTGCTCAGCTCCAGATGAGGGTCCCTTTACCTGCTCTATTGGGAAAGGTTTCCCAGTGCTCCCCTCGCGTGCCAAGAGGAGGCGCTTGCACCCGGAGAGTCAGGAGGAGCCTAGGGTTCGGGCCACCATTCCCAAGACCCCCAAATACCTCGTCCACTCCAGATGAACCTGACTGCCCTGCACTGCCTCGACTGTCACCCCGAGGCTCGACTCCCGACACACTTGCACATGTGACAGCCCTGGGGTACCTGGAGGGTAAGCCACAGATCCCTGTGTCCACTCGACAGGGAGCTGGACACTGCTGCTGCAGCTGGGAAGGAAAGCGGCCATGCTTGTCTCCAGGCGAGACGAGGCCTGGCTCCCCTGTGGGGGCTACAGGGGAACCCCAAGATCTATGTCAGCACGGGTGAGGCAAGCTCAGGTTCCAGCCTCAGCACCAGACGAGGACCTAGGACCTGGCGATAACTGGGGTGAAATCCACAGAGGCGCCTTGCAACTTGCAAGGAGACTGGCCACTCCTGAGGCCACAGGTGCGGGTCCCTGAGATCCCTGTCATAACTCGAGAGGACCCCGCCCCAACTCTAGAAAAACTAGAAGCTTCTCCCCTGCAGGCGTGGTGAGGCCCTTGTTTGTTGTGGCGTCTCGGGGGAAGTCCCCCCCACGGAGCATGGAAAGGTCTTGGGGTTCCTTTGTAGCGCCCACAGTGGAGTCAGGGCTCATCTCACCTGGAGACATGCACGGCCGCTTTCCTCCCTAGGTGCAGCAGCAGTACCTGCTCCCTGTCGAGAGGACACAGGGATCTGTGGCTTGCCCTCGAGGTACCCCAGGGCTGTCACACGTACCAGTGTGTCGGGAGTTGATCCTCGGGGTGACAGTCGGGTCAGTGCAGGGAAGTCAGCTGTATCTGGAGTGGATTGGGACATCGGGGTCTTTTGGAATGGTGCAAAGACCCCTGGAGTTCCTCTTGGGTTCAAGTTGAGACTGCATCCTTTTGAGGTGTGAAGGGAATGCAGGGTTTCCTTCCCAATGAAGCAGGGAAATGGACCCTCATCTCGAGATGAGGAGGGAAATCCGTGGCTCTGCTTGAGTTGTGGTGGTATCCTCAGTTTTCCTCTCGAGTGGAGATGGGTAAGTCGGGGACCTTGTTGAGTTGCCTCAAGGGTGTCAAGGACCCTTTTGAGGCTCAAGAGGGAAGGTGGGATTTCTTTCCAGATGCCGCAGGGGAAAAGGGCCTTATCTTGCATGGATGTGGAATCTCCTGGTTTGTCTTGAGTTGCAGCAGGAAACTAGGGGTTCCTCTCGAGTTACAACGGGACCCTCAGGGACCCGCTTGTTGGCCTCACGAAAGTGCAGTCTCCATGCGAGTTGCGAGGGGCCTCTCGGGAGGCCTCTGCAGTGGCTGCCAGGGCCGCGATCCTCATCTGGAATTGAGGCCGGAACCTCAGTTTTCCTCTCCAGTGCTGACATGGATCTTGGGGTTCCTCTGGAGTTTCCACAGGGGAGTCAGGCCTCGTCTCGAGTGGAGGCATGCAAGTCCGTTTTCCTCTCAAACCTGAAGAGCAGTGTCAGGATTCGGATCGAGTTGACATAGGGATTGGTGGCATTCCCTCGAGGTGCCACACAGCTGTCACAGCTGCCATCATGTTTTGAGTCGATCCTCGGGGCGACTGTCGAATCAGTGCAGGGGAATCAGGTGTATCTGCAGTGGATTGAGACATCAGGGTCTTTGGGAATGCTAGCACGACCCCTGGAGTTCCTCTTGAGTTCAAGTTGACACTGCATCCTTTTGAGTTGCGACGGGAACACCAGTATTCCTTTGCCGTCGAAACAAGGAAAGGGACCCTCATCTCCAGATGAGGAGGGACATGCGGGGCTCTTCTTGAGTTTTGGCGGGTCCCTCAGTGTTCCACTTAAGTGGAGAGGGGTATGCCGGAGAAATTCCTTTGTTGCCTCAAGAGTGTCAAGGACCCTTTCAAGGCCCAAGAGGGAAGATGGGATTTCTCTCGAGACACCACAGCAGAAAAGGGCCTCATCTCGTGTTGAGGGGAGAATCTCCTGGTTTTTCTTGAGGTGAGGCAGGAAATGGGGTACCTCTTGAGTTATGACAGGGCCCTCAGGGACCCGCTCATGTGGCCTCAGGAAAGCCCAGTCTCAATACAAGTTGCATGTGGCCTCTCTCAGAATTCCTCTCCAGTCGCTGCTGGGACTGCGGGCCTCATCTGGAGTTGAGGCCGGAACCTCAGGGTTCCTCTCCAGTGCTGACATGGACCTCAGGGTCCCTCTGGAGTTTCCACAGGGGAGTCCGACCTCATCTCGTCTGGAGACATGCAAGCTGCTTTCCTCTCGTGCTGGAAAATCAGTGTCAGGCTTCAGGTCGAGTTGACAAAGGGATCGGTGGCTTTCTCTCAAGGTGCCTCAGGGCTTTCACACCTGCCATCAGTTTTTGAGTTGACCCTCGGGTTGACCATCGAGTCAGTGCAGGGGAGTCAGGTGTATCTGGAGTGGATTGGGACATCGGGGTCTTTTGGAATGGTGGCATGACACCTGGAGTTCCTCTCGAGGTTTACGTGGAGACTGTCTCCTCTTGAGGTGCTGAGGAAAAGGTGGGATTCCTTTCCCGACAAAGCAGGAAAATGGACCTGCATCTCGAGATGAGGAGGGAAAACCAGAGCTCTTCTTGAGTGGTGCTGGGATCCTCAGAATTTCTCTCGAGTGGAGAATGTTATGCCAGGAAACTTTTTGAGATGCCTCACGGTTGTCAAGGACTCTTTTGAGGCTCAAGAAGTGAAGGTGGGATTTCACTTGAGACGCCGAGGCAGAAACGAGCCTCATCTCACGTTGTAGGGAGAATCTCCTGGCTTTTCTCAACTTGCAGCAGGGAAATTTGGTGTTCCTCTCGAATTACGACAGGGACCTCATGGTCTCGCTCGTGTGGCCTCAGGAAAGTCCATTCTTCATGCGTGTTGTGAGGGGTCTCTCGGGATTCCTATCCAGTCACCGCTGGGGCAACAGTCCTCATCGGAAGATGAGGCCAGAACCTCAAGGTCCCACTCCACTGCTAATATGGATCTCGAAGTTCCTCTGGAGTTACCACAGGGGAGTCAGGCCTCGTCTCCTGTGGAGACATGCAAGTCTGCTTTCCTCTCGAGCTGAAAAATCAGTGTCACGGTTCTGATCAAGTTGACTTAGGGATCAGTTGCATTCCCTCGAGGTGCCATAGGGCTGTCACACCTGCCATCGTGTTTTGAGTCAACCCTCGGGGTGACCGTCGAGTCAGTGCAGGGGAATCAGGTGTATCTGGAGTGGATTCGGATATCGGGGTCTTCTGGAATGGTGAAATGACCCATGGAGTTCCTCTCGAGCTTGAAGTTGAGACCACCGCCTCCTGAGGTACGACAGAAATGGAATGCCGAGATTCCATTTCCGACGAAGCAGGGAAACGGACCCTCATCTCGAGATGAGGAGGGAAAACCTGGGCTCTTCTTGAGCTGTGGCAGGACCTTCGGTGTTCCTCTCGAGTGGAGGAGGTTATGCCAGGGAACTTCTTGAGTTGCCTCAAGGGTGTCAAGGACCCTTCCGAGGCTCAAGAGATAAGGTGGGACTACTCTTGAGACGCCGCAGAGGAAATGGGCCTCTTCTTGCTTTGTGGGGAAAATCTCCCGGTTTTTCTCAAGTTGTGGCAGGAAACTTGGGGTTCCTCTCGAGTTATGATGGGGACCTCAGAGTCCTGCTCCTGTGGCCTCAGGAAAGTACACTCTCCATGCGAGTTTCAAACAGCCTCTGAGAATTCCTCTGCAGTTGTGCCGGGGCGTAGGTCCTCATCTGGAGTTGAAGCCAGAACTTCAGGTTTCCTCTCCAGTGCTGACATGGATCTTGGGGAGTTTCCACTGGGGAGTCAGACCTCTTTTTGTGTGGAGACATGCAAGTTCGCTGTCATCTCTAGCTGGAAAAGCAGTGTCCGCCTTCCTGTCAAGTTGACATAGGGATTGGTGGCCCTCTATCGAGGTGCCACAGGGCTGTCCCACCTTCCGTCTTGTTTTGAGTTGACCATTGGTGTGTCCGTCGAGTCAGTGCAGGGGAGTTAGATGTATCTGTAGTGGATTGGGACATTAGGCTCTTTTGTAATGGTGCCACGACCCCTGGAGTTCCTCTTGAGTGTCAAGTTGAGACCAAAGGTGGTCTCNTCCATTCTTCATGCGTGTTGTGAGGGGTCTCTCGGGATTCCTATCCAGTCACCGCTGGGGCAACAGTCCTCATCGGAAGATGAGGCCAGAACCTCAAGGTCCCACTCCACTGCTAATATGGATCTCGAAGTTCCTCTGGAGTTACCACAGGGGAGTCAGGCCTCGTCTCCTGTGGAGACATGCAAGTCTGCTTTCCTCTCGAGCTGAAAAATCAGTGTCACGGTTCTGATCAAGTTGACTTAGGGATCAGTTGCATTCCCTCGAGGTGCCATAGGGCTGTCACACCTGCCATCGTGTTTTGAGTCAACCCTCGGGGTGACCGTCGAGTCAGTGCAGGGGAATCAGGTGTATCTGGAGTGGATTCGGATATCGGGGTCTTCTGGAATGGTGAAATGACCCATGGAGTTCCTCTCGAGCTTGAAGTTGAGACCACCGCCTCCTGAGGTACGACAGAAATGGAATGCCGAGATTCCATTTCCGACGAAGCAGGGAAACGGACCCTCATCTCGAGATGAGGAGGGAAAACCTGGGCTCTTCTTGAGCTGTGGCAGGACCTTCGGTGTTCCTCTCGAGTGGAGGAGGTTATGCCAGGGAACTTCTTGAGTTGCCTCAAGGGTGTCAAGGACCCTTCCGAGGCTCAAGAGATAAGGTGGGACTACTCTTGAGACGCCGCAGAGGAAATGGGCCTCTTCTTGCTTTGTGGGGAAAATCTCCCGGTTTTTCTCAAGTTGTGGCAGGAAACTTGGGGTTCCTCTCGAGTTATGATGGGGACCTCAGAGTCCTGCTCCTGTGGCCTCAGGAAAGTACACTCTCCATGCGAGTTTCAAACAGCCTCTGAGAATTCCTCTGCAGTTGTGCCGGGGCGTAGGTCCTCATCTGGAGTTGAAGCCAGAACTTCAGGTTTCCTCTCCAGTGCTGACATGGATCTTGGGGAGTTTCCACTGGGGAGTCAGACCTCTTTTTGTGTGGAGACATGCAAGTTCGCTGTCATCTCTAGCTGGAAAAGCAGTGTCCGCCTTCCTGTCAAGTTGACATAGGGATTGGTGGCCCTCTATCGAGGTGCCACAGGGCTGTCCCACCTTCCGTCTTGTTTTGAGTTGACCATTGGTGTGTCCGTCGAGTCAGTGCAGGGGAGTTAGATGTATCTGTAGTGGATTGGGACATTAGGCTCTTTTGTAATGGTGCCACGACCCCTGGAGTTCCTCTTGAGTGTCAAGTTGAGACCAAAGGTGGTCTCTTGAGGTGTGATGGGAAGCCGGGATTCCTTTGCCTACGAAGCAGGGAAATGAACCCTCATCTCAAGTTGAGTAGGGAAAATCGAGGCTCTTGTTGAGTTGTGGTGGGACCCTCGGTGTTCCTCTCGGGTGGAGACAGGTATGTCGAGGAGCTTCTTGTGTTGTCTTAAGGGTGTCAAGGACCCTTTCAAGGCTCAAGAGGGAAGGTTGGATTTCTTTCGAGATGTCACAGCAGAAAAGGATCTCATCTCGCGTTGAGGGGAGAATCTCCTGGTTTTTCTCAAGGTGAGGCAGGAAATGGGGTTGCTCATGAGTTACGACGGGGACCTCAGGGACCTGCTCGTGTGGCCTCAGGAAAGTCCAGTCTCCATGTGAGTTGTGAGTGACCTCTCGAGATTTCTCTCCAGTTGCTGCCGGGGCCGATGTCTTCATCTGGAGTTGAGTATGGAAACTCAGGTTTCTTCTCCATTGATGACGTTGATCTCAGGTTTCCTCTGGAGCCTCCACAGGGGATTCAGGCCTCGTCTCGTGTGGAGATATGCAAGTCTACTCTCCTCTCGAGCTGGAAAAGCAGTGTCAGGTTTCCTGTAGAGTTGACATAGGGATCGGTGGCTTTCACTTGAGGTGTCACAGGGCTGTCCCATCGTGTTTTGAGTCGACCCTTGGTGTGACCGTCGAGTCAGTGCAGGAGAGTCAGGTGTATCTGGAGTGGTTTGGAACATCTAGGTCTTTTGGAATCGTGACAAGTCTCCTGGAGTTCTTCTCGAGTGTCAAGTTGAGACCACATCCTCTTGAGGTGCGACAGAAACTGGGATTCCTTTCCTGACGAAGCAGAGAAATGGAACCTCTACTTGAGATGAGGAGGGAAAACTGGGGCTCTTCTTGAGTCATGGCGGGACCCTCGATGTTCCTTTCTAGTGGAGACGGGTATGTCACGGAGCTTCTTTTGTTGCCTCAGTGGTGTCAAGGACCCTTTCAAGGCTCAAGGGGGAAGGTGGGATTTCTCTTGAGACACCACAGCAGAAAAGAGCCTCATCTCCTGGTTTTTCTTGAAGTGAGGCAGGAGACTTGGGGTTCCTTTAAAGTTACGATGGTGACCTCAGGGACCCACTTGTGTGGCTTCAGGAAAGTCCAGTCTCCATGTGAGTTGCGAAGGGCCTCTAGGGATTCCTCTCCCGTCGCTGCCGGCCAAGGTCATCATCTGGTTTTGAGGACAGAAACTAGGTTTCTTCTCCATTGATGACATGGATCTCAGTGTTCCTCTGGAGTCTTCACAGAGGAGTCAAGCCTCGTCTCTTGTGGAGATATGCAAGTCCGCTCTCCTCTTGAGCTGAAAAAGCAGTGTCCAGCTTCCTGTCGAGTTGATATAGGGATCCGTGGCTGTCTCTCATGGTGCAACTAGGCTGTCACACCTGCCATAGTGTTTTGTGTCGATCTTTGGTGTGACTGTTGACTCTGTGCTGGGGAGTCAGGTGTATCTGGAGTGGATTGGGACTGGGGTCTTTTGGAATGGCGGCACGACCCCTGGAGTTCCTCTCAATTGTCAGGTTGTGACCGCCTCCTCTTGCAGTGCGATGGGAAAGCCCGGATTCGTTTCCCGATGAAGCAGGGAAATGGACCCTCATCTCAAGATGAGGAAGGGAAACCTGGGCTTTTCTTGACTTGTGGCGGGACTCTCGGTGTTCCTCTCGAGTGTAGACGGGTATGTCGCGGAGCTTCTTGTGTTGCTTCAAGGGTGTCAAGGACCCTTCAAGGCTCAAGAGGGAAGATGGGATTTCTCTGAAGATGCCACAAGGGAAAAGGGCCTCATCTCACATTGAGGGGAGAATCTCCTGGTTTTACTCGAGTTACAGCAGGAAACTTGGGTTCCTCTTGAGTTAGACCCGGGACCTCAAGGACCCACTTCTGTGGCCTCAGGAAAGTCCAGTCTCCATGTGAGTTGTGAGAGGCCTCTTGAGATTCCTCTGTAGTCACTGCTGGGGCCGAGGTCTTCATTTGGAGTTGAGGTCAGAAGCTCAGGGTTCCTCTCCAGTGCTGACATGGAACTCAGGGTTCCTCTGGAGATTCCACAGGGGAGTCAGGCCTCATCTCATTTCGAGACATTCAAGTCTTCTCTCCTCTTGAGCTGGAAAATCAGTGTCAGGCTTCCTGTCGATTTGACATAGGGATAGGTGGCTGTCTCACCTCCCATCGTGTTTTGAGTCATTCATCGGGTTACACGTCGAGTCAGTGCATAGGAGTCAGTTGTATCTGGAGTGCATTGGAACATCTGGGTCTTTTGGAACGGTTGCACGACCCCTGGAGTTCCTCTCGAGTGTCAAGTTGTGACCACCTCCTCTTGAGATGCGATGGGAAGACAGGATTCCTTTCCCAACAAAGCAGGGACATGGACCCTCATCTCGGGATGAAGAGGGAAAACCGGGGCTCTTTTTTAGTTGTGGCTGGACCCTCAGGTCCTCTAGAGTGGAGACGGGTATGTCAGGAAGCTTCTTGAGGTGCCTCAATGGTGTCAAGGACCCTTTTGAGGCTCAAGATGGAAGGTGGGATTTCTCTTGAGACGCTGCAGCAGAAAAGGTCCTCACCTTGCATTGAGGGGAGAATCTCCTGGTTTTATTCGAGTTGTGGCAGGAAACTTGGGGTTCCCCTCAAGTTATGAAGGGGACCTCAAGGACCCGCTTTGTGGCCTCAGGAAAGTCCAGTCTCCATGCAAGTTGCTAATGACCTCTGGGGATTCCTCTGCAGTCATGCTGGGGCCTAGGTCCTCATCTGGAATTGAGGCCGGAATCTCAGGGTACTTCTCCAGTGCTGACATGGGTCTCGGTTTACCTCTGGAATTTCCACAGGGGAGTGAGGCCTCATCTCGTGTGAAGGCATGCACATCTGCTCTCCTCTCGAGCTGGAAAAGCAGTGTCAGGTTTCCTGTCAAGTTGATATAGGGATCGGTGGCTTTCTCTCGTGGTGCCACAGGGCTGTCACATCTGCATTATTGTTTTGAGTGGATACTAAGGGTGACGTTGAGTTAGTGCACGTGGGTCTGGTGTATCTGGAGTGGATTGAGACATCGGGGTCTATTGGAATGGTGGCACGACCCCTGGAGTTCCTCTCAAGTGTCAAGTTGAGAGTGCCTACTCTTGAGGTGCAACGGGAATGCCGGGATTCTTTTCCCAATGAAGTAGGAAAATGGACCCTTATCTCGAGATGAGGAGGCAAAAATGGGGCTCTTGTTGAGTTGTGGCGGGACCCTTGGTGTTCCTCTCAAGTGGAGACGAGTATGTCGGGGAACTACTTGAGTTAACTCAAGGGTGTCAAGGATCCTTTCGAGGGTCAAAAGGGAAGGTGGGATTTCTCTCGAGACACCACAGTGGAAAAGGGCCTCAACTCGCATTGAGGGGAGAATCTGCTGGTTTCCCTCGAGTTGCGGCTGGAAACTTGGGGTTCCTTTCCAGTTATGACTGGGACCTCAGGGACCCACTTGTGTGGCCTCAGGAAAGTTCAGTCTCCATGAGAGTTGCAAGGGGCCTCTAGGGATTCCTATCCACTCTCTGCTGGGGCGAGGTCTTCATCAGGAGTTCAGGCCAGAATCTCAGGTTTCCTTTCCAGTGCTGACATGGATCTCGGGGTTCCTCTGGAGTTTCCAAAGGGGAGTCAGTCCTTGTCTCGTGTGGAGACCTGCAAGTTCGATCTCCCTTCGAGCTGGAAAAACAGTGTCAGGCTTCCTGTCCATTTAACATAGGGATTGGTGGCTTTCATTTAAGGTGCCACAGGGCTGTCCCACCTGTCATCTTGTTTTGAATCGATCCTCAGGGTGACCGTCGAGTCAGTGCAGGAAAGTCAGGTGTATATGGAGTGGATTGGCACATTGAGGTCTCTTGGAATGGTGGCACGAACTCTGGAGTTCCTCTCGAGTGTCAGGTTGAGACCCCCCTCTTCTAGAGGTGTGACGGGAACGCCAGGATTCCTTTCCTGACGAAGCAGGAAAATGGACCCTCATCTCGAGATGAGGAGGACAAACTGGAGCTCTTCTTGAGTTGTGGTGAGACCCTTGGTGTTCCTCTCGAGTGGAGACAGGTATGTCGGGGTACTTCTTCAGTTGCCTCAAGGGTGTCAAGGACCCTTTCGAGGCTCAAGAGAAAAGGTGGGGTTTCTCTCAAGACACGCTAGTGGAATAGGGCCTCATCTTGCCTTGAGGGGAAAATCTGGTTTTTCTCGTGTTGCGGCAGGAAAATTGGGGTTCCTTTAAAGTTACTACGTGGACCTCAGGGACCTGCTTGTGTGACCTCAAGAAAGTCCAGTCACCCTGCGAGTTGCGAAGGGCCTCTCAGGAATCCTCTCCAGTCGCTGCTGGGATCGAGGTCATCATCTGGAGTTGAGGCTGGAGCCTCAGGGTTCTTTTCCAGTGCTGACATGGATCTCAGGGTTCCTCTGGAGTTTAAACAGGGGATTCAGGCCTCATCTCTTGTGGAGATATGCGAGTCCATTCACCTCTTGAGCTTTAAAAGCAGTGTCAGGCTTCCTGTCCGGTTGACATAGGGATCTGTGGCTTTCTCCCGAGGTACCAGAGGGCTGTCACAGGTTGCATCCTGTTTTGAGTCGATGCTTGGGGTGACCGTCAAGTCAGTGCGGGGGAGTCAGGAGTATTTGGAGTGGATTGGGATATTTGGATCTTTTGGAATGGTGGCACAATCACTTGAGTTCCTCTTGAGGGTCAAGTAGAGACCCCCTCCTCTTGAGGTGTGATGGGAACGCCGGGATTCCTTTCCCAATGAAGCAGGAAAATGGACCCTCCTCTCGAGATGAGAAATGATACTGGGGCTCTTCTTAAGTTGTGGCAGGACCCTCAGTGTTCCTCTCGAGTAGAGACGGGTATGTCTGCGAGCTTCTTGAGTTGCATCTAGAGTGTCAACGACTCTCAATGCTCAGGAGAGAATGTGGGATTCCTCTCGTGACGCTGCAGTGGAAAAGGACCTCATCTCGCATTGAGGGGAGAATCTTCTCATTTTTCTCGAACTGCAGCAGGAAACTTGGGGTTCCACTCAAGTTTCAATGGCGACCTCAAGAACCCGCTCATGTGGCCTCAGGAAAATCCAGTCTCCATAAGAGTTGCAACGGGCTTCTCAGGATTCCTCTCCAGTCGCTTCCTGGGCCGACACCCTCAACTTCAGTTTAGTTGGGAACCTCAGGGTTCCTCTCCAATACTGACATGAATCTCAGGGTTCCTCTGGAGTTTCCAAAGGGGAGTCAGGCCTTGTCTTGTGTGGAGACGTGCATGTCCAATCTCCCCTCAAGCTGGAAAAGCAGTGTCATGCTTCCTGTCGAGTTGACATAGGGATCAGTGGCTTTCTCTTCAGGTGAAACAGGGATGTCACACCTGCCATCGTGTTTTGAGTCGATCCTCAGGGTGACCGTCGAGTCAGTGCAGGGGAGTCAAGTGTATCTGGAGTGGATTGGGATATCGGGGTCTTTTGGAATGATGTCACAAACCCTGGAGTTCCTCTGGAGTGTCAAGTTGAGACCACCTCCTCTTGAGGTGCAATAGGAACCCAGGATTCCTTTGCCGACAAAGCAGGGAAATGGACCCTCATCTCGAGATGAGGAGGGAAAACTGGGGCTCTTCTTGAGTTGTGGAAGGACCCTCAGTTCCTCTAGAGTGGAGACGGGTATGTCGGGGAGCTTTTGAGTTGCCTCAATGGTGTCAAGGACCCTTTCGAGGCTCAAGAGGGAAGATGGGGTTTCTCTTGAGATGCCTCAGTAGAAAAGGGCCTCATCTCACATTGAGGGAAGAATCTCCTTGTTTTACTTGAGTTGCCACAGGAAACTTGGGGTTACCCTCAAATTATGACGGGGACCTCAGTGACCTGCTCCTGTGGCCTCAGAAAAGTCCAGTCTCCATGTGAGTTGCGAGGGGCCTAAGGGGATTCCTCTGTAGTCGTGCCAGGGCCTAGGTCCTCATCTGGAGTTGGGGCCAGAAACTCAGGGTTCCTCTCAGTGCTGACATGGATCTCAGGGAGTATCCACAGGGGAATCAAGCCACTTCTTGTGTCAAGACATGCAAGTCCGCTCTCCTCTCTAGCTGGAAAAGCAGTATCCGGCTTCCTGTCGAGTTGAAATAGGGATCAGTGGCTTTCTCTCGAGGTGCCACAGGTCTGTCCCACCTTCCACCGTGTTTTGAGTCGACCCTCGGGGGTGACTGTCGAGTCAGTGCAAAGGAATCAGATGTATCTGTAGACGATTGAGATGTTAGGGTCTTTTGTAATTATGGCACAACCCTGGAGTTCCTCTTGAGTGTCAAGTTGAGACCGCCTCCTCTTGAGGTGCGACGGGAAGCCGGGATTCCTTTCCCAAAGAAGCAGGGAAATGAATCCTCATCTCGGGATGAGGAGGGAAAACCGGAGCTCTTGAGTTGTGGTGGGATCCTCGGTGTTCCTCTCGAGTGGAGACGGGTATGTCGGGGAATTTCTTGTGTTGCCTCAAGGGTGTTAAGGACCCTTACAAGGCTCAAGAGGGAAGGTGGGATTTCTCTCGAGACATCACAGAGGAAAAGGGCCTCATCTCGCGTTGAGGGGAGAATCTCCTGGTTTTTCTCGAGTTGCGGCAGGAAACTTGGGGTTCCTCTCGATTTATGACAGGAACTACAAGAACCTGATCGTGTGGCCTCAGGAAAGTCCAGTTTCCATGTGAGTTGCAAGGAGCCTCTCGGGATTCCTCTCCAGTCGCTGCCATGGCCGAGGTCTTCATCTGATTTGAGGCCGAAATCTCAGTATTCCTCTCCATTGATGACACTGATCTCAGAGTTCCTCTGGAGTTTCCACTGGGGAGTCATGCATCATCTCGTGTGGAGACATGCAAGTGCGCTCTCCTGTTTAGCTGGAAAAGTAGTGTCAGGTTTCCAGTCGAGTTGACATAAGGATCGATGGCTTTCTCTCGAGGTGCCACAGGGCTGTCCCGCCTGCCATCGTGCTTTGAGTTGACCCTCAGGGTGACTGTTGAGTCAGTGCAAGGGAGTCAGGTGTATCTGGAGTGAATTGGGACATGTGGTTCTTTTGAAATGGTGGCACGACCCCTGGAGTTTCTCTAGAATGTCAATTTCAGACTGCCTCCTTTTGAGGTGCAATAGGAAGCTGGGATTCCTTTCCCGACGAAGCAGGAAAATGGACCCTCCTCTCAAGATGAGGAGGGAAAACTGGGGCTCTTGAGTTGTTTAGGGACCCTCGGTGTTCATCTCGAGTGGAGACAGGTATATCTGGAACTTCTTGAGTTGCCTCTAGGGTGTCAAGGACCCATTCGATGCTCAAGAGAGAAGGTGAAATTCCTCTGGAGATGCAGCAGTGGAAAAGGGCCTCATCTCACGTTGAGGGGAGAATCTCCTGGTTTTTCTCAAGTTGAAGCAGGAAACGTGGGGTTCCACTCAAGTTACGACGGGGACCTCAGGGACACGCCTCAGGAAAATCTTGTCTCCATAAGAGTTGCGATGGGTTCTCGGGATTCCTCTCCAGTCACATCCGCGGCCAAGGTCCTCAAAAAGAGTTGAGATGGGAACCCCAGGGTTCATCTCCAGTGCTGACATAAATCTCAGGTTTCCTCTGGAGTTTCCACAGGGGAGTCAGGCCTCGTCTCATGTGGAGATACGCAAGTCTGCTCTCCTCTTGAGCTGGAAAAGCAGTGTCATGCTTCCTGTGGAGTTGAAATAGGGATCGGTGGCTTTCTCTCGAGTTACCACAGGCCTTTCCCATCTGCCATCATGTTTTGAATCGACCCTCGTGGTGACCGTCAAGTCAGTGCAGGGGAGTCAGTTGTATCTAGAATGGATTGGGACATCGGGGTCTTTTGGAATGATGGAACAACCCCTGGAGTTCCTCTCCAGTGTGAAGTTGAGACCACCTCCTCTCGAGGTGTGACAGGAAGCTGGGATTCCTTTCCCAATGAAGAAGGGAAATGTACCCTCATCTCAAGATGAGGCTGGAAAATCAGGGAACTTCTTGAGTTTTGGCAGGACCCTCGGAGTTCCTCTCGAGTTGAGACGGGTATGTTGGGGAGCTTTTGAGTTGCCTCTAGGGTGTCAAGAACCCTTTTGAGGCTCAAGAAGGAAGGTGGGATTTCTTTAGAGAAGCCACAGAGGAAAAGGGCCTCATCTCGTGTGGAGAGGAGAATCTCCTGGTTTTTCTCTAGTTGCAGCAGGAAACTTGGGGTTCCTCTCAAGTTATGACAGGGACCTCAGGGACCCACTCATGTGGCCTCAGGAAAGTTCAGTCTCCATTCGAGTTGCCAGGGGCCTCTTGGGATTCCTCTGCAGTGTCTGCGGGTCCGAATTCCTCATCTGGAGTTGAAATTGGAACCTCAGGTTTCCTCTCCAGTGCTGATATGGATCTCAGGGTTCTTCTGGAGTTTCCACAGTGGAGTCAGGCCTCATCTCGTGTGGAGTCATGCAAGTCCACTTTCCTCTCGATCTATCAAAGCAGTGTCGATTTGACATAGGGATTGGTGGCTTTACCTCAAGGTGCCACAGGGCTGTCACACCTGCCATTAGGTTTTGAGTCAATCCTTGGGCTGACTGTCGAGTCAGTGCAGGGGAGTCAGGTGTATCTGGAGTGGATCGGACATCAGGGTCTTTTGGAATGATGGCATGAACCCTGGCGTTCCTCTGGAGTTTCAAGTTAAGAACACCTCCTCTTGAGGTGTGACAGGAACGCTGGAATTCCTTTTCCAATGAAATAGGGAAATGCACCCTCATCTCGAGATGAGGAAGGAAAACCGGTGATTGACTAGAGTTGTGGCAGGACCCTTGGTGTTGCTCTCGAGTGGAGATGGGTATGTTTGGGGAACTTCTTGAGTTGCCATAAGGGTGCCAAGGACCCTTTTGAGGCTCAAGAGGAAACGTGGGATTTCTCTTGAGACCTCGCATCGGAAAAGCGCCTCATCTTGCGTTGAGAGGAGAATGATTTGGTTTTTCTCAAGTTTCGACATGAAACGTGGTGTTCATCTTGAGTTATGACAGGGACCTTAAGGACCTGCTTGTTTGCCTCAGAAAAGTCTGGTCTCCATGTGAGATGCAGGAGTCATCTGGGGATTCCGCTTAAGTCGCTTCCGGGTCGGAGGTCCTCATCTGGAGTTGAGCCTGGAACATCACGTTCCTCTCCAGTGCTGATATGGATTTCGGGGTTCCTCTAGAGTTTCCAATGGGGAGTCAGGCCTCGTGTCATGTGGAGACATGCAATTCTGCTTTTCTGTCGAATTCTCAAAGCAGTGTCAGGATTCCTGTCGAGTTGACATAGGGCTCAGTGGCTTTCTCTCAAGCTGCCACAGGGCTGTCACAGATGCCATCGTGTTTTGAGTCGATCATCAGGGTGACCGTCGAGTCAGTGCTGGGGAGTCAGGTGTATCCAGAGTGGAATGAGACATCGGGGTCTTTAGGAATGGTGGCACAGCCCCTGGAGTTTCTCTTGAGTTTTAAGTTGAGACCGCCTCTTCTTGAGGTGCAACGGGAACATCGGGAATCCTTTTTTAACGAAGCAGGGAAATGGACCCTCATCTGGAGATGAGGAGGGAAAACCAGGGCTCTTCTTGAGTTGTGTCATGACCCTGAGTGTTCCTCTCGAGTGGAGATGGGTATGTCAGAAACTTCTTGAGTTGCCTCAAGGGTTTCAAGGACCCCTTTGAGGCTCAAGAGGGAAGATGGGATTTCTCTCGAGATGCTGTAGTGGAACAGGGCCTCATCTCGTGTGGAGGGAAGAACCTCCTGGTTTTTCTCGAGTTGCGGCAGGAAACTTGGGGTTCCTCTCGAGTTACAACGGGGACCTCAGTGACCCGATCGGGTTGCCTAAATTCCAGTCTCCATGTGAGTTGCGAGAGACCTCTCGGGATTCCTCTCCACTCGCTGCCAGGGCCAGTGTCCTCATCTGGAGCTGAGGCTTAGGCTCAGTGTTTCTCTCCAGAGCTGACATGGATCTCAGGGTTCTTCTGGACTTTCCAAAGGGCTCAGACCTCGTCTCCTGGGGAGAAATGCAGTCCGCTTTCCTCTCGATCTGTCAAAGGATTGTCAGGCTTCCTGTCGAGATGACATAGGGATCGGTGTCTTTCTCTCGAGGTGCTTAAGGGCTCTCCAACCTGCCATCGTGTTTTGAGTCGATCCTTGGGATGACCATCGATATGTGCAAGGGAGTCAGGTGTATCTGGAGTGGATTGGAACATCGGGGTCTTTAGGAATGGTGACACGACTCCTGGAGTTCCTCTCGAGTGTCAAGTTCAGGCCGCCTCCTCTTGAGGTGCTACCAGAACGCCAGGATTCCTTTCCCGATGAAGCAGGGAAATGGACCCTCATCTCGAGATGAGAGAAAATCGGGGCTCGTCTAGAGTTGTGGCGGGACCCTCGGTGTTGCTCTCGAGTGGAGATGGGTATGTCGGGGAACTTCTTGAGTTGCCTCAAGGGTGTCAAGGACACTTTCGAGGCTCAAGAGGGAAGGTAGGGTTTCTCTCGAGATGCCGCAGCGGTAAAAAGCCTCGTCTCGCGTTGAGAGGAGAATCTCCTGTTTTTTCTCGAGTTTCGACAGGAAACTTGGTGTTCCTCTCGAGTTACAATGAGGACCTTAAAGACCTGCTCTGGTTGCCTCAGAAAAGTCCAGTCTCCATGCGAGTTTGAGGGGCCTCTCAGGATTCCTCTCAAGTCGCTACTGGATTTGAGGTCCTTATCTGGAGTTGATGCTGGAATCTCAGGTTTCTTCTCCAGTGCTGACATGGATCTCAGGATTCCTCTAGAGTTTCCACTGGGGATTCAGGCCTCATCTCGTATGGAGACATGCAATACTGCTTTTCCCTCGAGCTCTCAAAGAAGTGTCAGGATTCCGGTCGAATTAACATAGGGATCAGTGGCTGCCTCTCGAGGTGCCACAGTGCTGTCACACTTGCCATCATGTTCTGAGTTGATCCTCAGGGTTACTCTTGAGTCAGTGCAGGGAAATCAGGTGTATCCAGAGTGGAATGAGACTTCGGGTTGTTTTGGAATGGTGGCACGACCCCTGGAGGTCCTCTCGAGGTTCAAGTTGAGACCACCTCCACTTAACGTGAGACGGGAAAGCTGAGATTCCTTTCCCCACAAAGCAGGGAAATGGAACCTCATCTCGAGATGAGGAGGGAAAACCAGGGCTCTTCTTGAGTTGTTGCGGGTCCCTCAGTGTTCCTGTCGAGTGGAGATAGGTATGTTGGGGAACTTCTTGAGTTGCCTCAGTGGTGTCAAGGATCCTTTCGATGCTCAGGAGGCAACATGGGATTTCTCTTGAGACACCAGGGTGGAAAGGGGCCTCATCTAGCCTTGAGAGGAGAATCTCTTGGTTTTTCTCGAGTTTTGACAGGAAACTTGGTGTTCCTGTCTAGTTGCCACGGGGACATTAGGGACCCATTGCCTCAGGAAAGTCCAGTCTCCATGCGAGTTGCAAGTGGCCTCTTGGGATTCCTCTAAAGTCACTACTGGGGCTGAGGTCCTCAACTGGAATTGAGGCTGGAACCTCAAGTTTCCTCTCCAGTGCTGACATGTATCTCGGTGTTCGTCTAGAGTTTCCACTGGGGTGTCAGGCCTCGTCACGTATGGAGACATGCAAGTCTGCTCTCCCCTCGAGCTGGAAAAGCACTGTCAGGATTCCTGTCGAGTTTATGTATGGATCAGTGGCTTTCTTTCGAGGTTCCACAGGGCTGTCACATCTTCCATCATGTTTTGAATGGATCCTCGGGGTGACTGCTGAATCAGTGCAGGGGAGTCAGGTGTATCCAGAGTGGAATGAGACACTGGAGACTTTTGGAATGGAGGCAGGACCCCTGGAGGTCCTCTCGGGGTTCAAGATGAGACCGCTTCCTCTTGACGTGTGATGGGAACGCCATAATTCATTTCCCCACAAAGCAGGGAAATGGAAGCTCATCTCAAGATGAGGTGGGAAAACCAGGGCTCTTCTTGAGTTGTGGCGGGACCCTCTGTGTTCCTCTCAAGTGGAGAAGGGTATGTCACGGAACTTCTTGAGTTGCCTCAAGGGTGTCAAGGACCCTTACGAGGCTCAAGAGGGAAGGTGGGATTTCTCTCGAGACACCACAGAGGAAAAGGGCCTCATCTCGCATTGAGGGAACAATCTCCTGGGTTTTCTTGAGTTGTGGCAGGAAACATGGGGTTATCCTGAGTTACAATGGGAACCTTAAGGACCCGCTCTTGTTACCTCATGAAAGTCCAGTCTTCATGCGAGTTGGGTGGGGCCTCTGGGATTCCTCTCCAGTCGCTGCCAGGTCCGAGGTCCTCATCTAGAGTTGAGGCCGAAATCTCAGGGTTCCTCTCCAGTGCTGACATGGACCTCGGGGTTCCTCTGGAGTTTCCACAGGGGAGTCAGGCCTTGTGTCATGTGGAAACATGCAATTCTGCTTACCTCTCAAGCTGTCAAAGCAGTGTCATGCTTCCTGTCATGTTGACATAGGGATCAGTGGCTTTCTCTCGAGGTGCCACATGGCTGGCACACCTGTCATCGTGTTTTGAGTCAATCCTCGGGGTGACTGCTGGGTCAGTGCTAGGGAGTCAGGTGTGTCTGGAGTGGACTGGAACATCAGAGTCTTTGAGAACTGTAGCACGACCCCTGGAGTTCCTCTCGAGGTTCAATTTGAGTCCACTTCCTGTTGAGGTGCTACAGGAATGACGGGATTTCTTTCTTGACAAAGCAGGGAAAGGGACCCTCATATCGAGATGAGGAAGGAAAACAGGGGCTCTTGAATTGTAGCGGGGCCCTTGGTGTTTCTCTCGAGTGGAGACTGGTATGTAGGGAAATTTCTTGAGTTGTCTCAAGGGTGTCAAGGACCCTTTCGAGGCTCAGGAGTAAAGGTGGGATTTCTCTCGAGATGCAGCAGCGGGAAAGAGCCTCATCTCATGTTGAGGGCAGAATCTCCTGGTTTTTTTCTAGTTGTGGCAGGAAACATGAGGTTCCTCTAGAGTTATGATGGGGACCTCAGGGACCCACACGTGTTGCCCCAGGAAATTCCAGTCTCAGTAAGAGTTACAGGGGGCCACTCGGGATTTCTCTCCAGTCGCTGCCACTGGCGAGGTCCTCACCTGGAGTTGAGTCCAAAACCTCAGGGTTCCTCTCAAGTGCTGACATAGAATTCAGCGTTCCTCTGGAGTTTCCACAGTGGAGTCAGTCCTTGACTCATGTGCAGACATGCAAATCCGCTTTTCTTTCTGGCTAGAAAAGCAGAGTCAGGCTTCCTGTTGATTTAACATAGGGATTGGTGGCTTTCTCTAGAGGTTCCCCAGGACTGTCAAACCTGTCATCATGTTTTGAGTCGATCCTCGGGGTGACCGTCGAGTCAGTGCAGGGGAGTCAGATGTATCTGGAGTGGGTTGGGACATGGGGGTCTTTTGAAATGGTGGTACGACCCTGGAGTTTCTCTGGAGTTTCAAGTTGAGACCGCCTCCTCTTGAAGTGTTACAGGAATGATGGGATTCCTTTCTTGACGAAGCAGGGAAATGGACCCTCATCAGGAGATGAGGGAAAACCGAGGCTCGTCTAGAGTTGTGGCGGGACCCTCGGTGTTGGTCTCGAGTGGAGACGGGTATGTTGGGGAACTTCTTGAACTGCCTCAAGGATGTCAAGAACCCTTTCCAGGCTC
>SJYW01040273.1:47838-62104 GCA_006410735.1 Raphicerus campestris
TATATGTATGTATGTATATATGTATATATCTTGTAAGTGAGTGTTCAGTTCAGTTCAGTTCAGTCTCTAATCATGTCCGACTCTTTGCAACCCCATGAATCACATCTCACCAGGCCTCCCTGCCCATCACCAACTCCCAGAGTTCACTCAGATTCATGGCCATTGAGTCAGTGCTGCCATCCAGCCATCTTATCCTCTGTCGTCCCCTTCTCCTCCTGCCCCCAATCCTTCCCACCATCAAAGTCTTTTCCAATGAGTCAACTCTCACATGAGGTGGCCAAAGTACTGGAGTTTTAGCTTTAGCATCATTCTTTCCAAAGATATCCCAGGGCTGATCTCCTTCAGAATACACTGGTTGGATCTCTTTGCAGTCCAAGGGACTCTCAAGAGTCTTCTCCAACACCACAGTTCAAAAGCATCAATTCTTCAGCACTCAGCCTTCTTCACAGTCCAACTCTTACATCCATACATGACTACTGGAAAAACCACAGCCTTGACTAGATGGACCTTAGTTGGCAAAGTAATGTCTATGCTTTTGAATATGCTATCTAGGTTGGTCATAACTTTTCTTCTAAGGAGGAAGCGTCTTTTAATTTCATGACTGCAGTCATCATCTGCAGTGATTTTGGAGCCCCCCAAAATAAAGTCTGACACTGTTTCCACTGTTGCCCCATCTATTTCCCATGAAATGATGGGACCAGATGACATGATCTTTGTTTTCAGAATGTGGAGCTTTAAGCCAGCTTTTTCATTCTCCTCTTTCATTTTATTCAAGAGGCTTTTTAGTTCCTCTTCACTTTCTGCCATAAGGGTGGTGTTATCTGCATATCAGAGGTTATTGATATTTCTCCCAGCAATCTTGATTCCAGCTTGTGTTTCTTCCAGTCCAGGGTTTTTCATGATGTACTCTGCATAGAAGTTAAATAAGCAGGGTGACAATATACAGCCTTGACGTACTCCTTTTCCTGTTTGGAACTAGGTGGCTGCGGCAAGCCCACTAAGCATGGTCGAGAGGTGGTACCCCATGTCCTATGTCAAGGGGAGCGGCCTACAGTGCCAGGCTGTGATGGTGCAGGAACGGCCGAGAGGAGCTATCCTGCATCCGAGGTCAGGGGCAACGGCTGGGAGGAGCCACTCCATGTCCAAGGGACGGTGACTGCACAGGTGCAGGAGGGCTTAGAAGAACCATCCCACGTTGAAGGTCAGGAAGGGCAGTGGTGAGGAGATACCCCTCATCCAAGGTAAGGAGGAACGGCTGTGCTTTGCTGGAGCAGCCGTGAAGAGATACCCCATGCCTAAAATAAGATAAACCCAAGTAAGATGGTAGGTGTTGCAAGAGGGCATCAGAAGGCAGACACTGAAACCATACTCACAGAAGACTAGTCAATCTAATTACACTAGGACCACAGCCTTGTCTAACTCAATGATACTAAGCCATGCCCACGGGGCAATCCAAGATGGGCAGGTCATGGTGGATAGGTCTGTCAGAATGTGGTCCACTGGAAAAGNGTGGCTGCGGCAAGCCCACTAAGCATGGTCGAGAGGTGGTACCCCATGTCCTATGTCAAGGGGAACGGCCTACAGTGCCAGGCTGTGATGGTGCAGGAACGGCCGAGAGGAGCTATCCTGCATCCGAGGTCAGGGGCAACGGCTGGGAGGAGCCACTCCATGTCCAAGGGACGGTGACTGCACAGGTGCAGGAGGGCTTAGAAGAACCATCCCACGTTGAAGGTCAGGAAGGGCAGTGGTGAGGAGATACCCCTCATCCAAGGTAAGGAGGAACGGCTGTGCTTTGCTGGAGCAGCCGTGAAGAGATACCCCATGCCTAAAATAAGATAAACCCAAGTAAGATGGTAGGTGTTGCAAGAGGGCATCAGAAGGCAGACACTGAAACCATACTCACAGAAGACTAGTCAATCTAATTACACTAGGACCACAGCCTTGTCTAACTCAATGATACTAAGCCATGCCCACAGGGCAATCCAAGATGGGCAGGTCATGGTGGATAGGTCTGTCAGAATGTGGTCCACTGGAAAAGGGAATGGCAAACTGCCGGGGTCCAGCCCCGGTGGATCCAGGGTGATTCGAAGGTGGGGACAGAGTTGGCGTCCTTGGAAAACTATATATTTAATTACAGATATATAGAGACATTAGAAACGGATAATGTAGTAGGAAAATTAGTGGAGAAAAAGATGCTGAATAAGTTGGTTTATGTGGAATAGCATCCATGCTTTAGATGGGAATGCAGCCAGAAAAATGGGGAGCAAGAAAGAACAACATGGAGGAGTCAGTCTTTCCAGGAACTGATCCCATTTCTTTATTTTTCAGGTTTTCATATATACCTTTTATTACATATAGGGATGAATAGAGAGTCACATGGGGGTCAGCAGTCCTGACCTTTATCAACATCAGGTGCTTTACATTAAAAAAAGGTCTTAAAAGTTTTACATCATCTTCAAGTTATTTCTGCCTGCTGACATTTACAACCCTTTCTTTCTGATAACCAAAAAACTTATTTTTTCCAAGCGTGTTTTTTCTTAAACTAGGAACCACCCTCCAAATAAAGTTGCATTCCTATAGGGTGAGGGTGTAGTGAGTTACAATCAAGAAAGGAATTTATTTAACCCAAGGTTAACATGATCAATCTTAAAGGTTAATACTTATTTCTCCTATATGCTAGTTATATTTATTATAAAGGCAGTGAATATGGAGATTTAGCAGCGAACATCAGCCCAACAAATGAAAATCCTTTTACCAGTGTTCCCCTTAAGATCTATTTAGTCTTAATATTGTGATAAACTTACATTTTTACATAGCAAGGACACAGTACAAAGTACAGTGATCTATAACAAAAGAGAAAATTCATTAACTCAAAAAGTCTAGTATTGCTAACCTTAGAAACTACTGTATTTCCTTTACTATATTCCAAATAAATTGATTAATATATTCCCAGATGCCTAAGGATATGGAGGCCTGGTGGCAATCATTGACTCAACAATGAGAAAAGCCCTATGCTAATACTCCAAACTCTCTGTGCTGTTTATGGTTGATAAGTTGTCACACAAGCTAGTCTGTCAGCAGAGAGGTTTGACCTGGGACATCTTTGTCACACCCAAGGCAGGGAATTAGCAGCAATTATTGGCACAACAAACGGAAAACCCTTCACCAATACAATTCCTAACCAACACACTATACCAATAATTCCCAACTTCCTGAAACAATTTGCCTTTAGTAAGTCTAAAACATCTCGTGCCTGTCACAGTTGGGGGGTTGTAAACAATAACATGTGGCTGGACAAACCTATACAGGAAGGCTAGATAATCTTCAGAATTCGTAAGTTGAAACATTCTTGTCACGCCCAGGAATTTTTATTGCCTTGGAGCTGCACGTTTACTCCTTTTCTGAGAGAAACAGTTATGGGGGAGAGCCCTCTGGAAAGTCAAAGGTATAGGTGAGAGCAAAAAACAGACTCTGGTTTTGGGGTAGATGCTCAGGACAGGGGCTTTCCTGAGGCTTGATCCCTCCTTTGCGTATGCTGAAGCCTCCTTCCTCATGACCTTTGCCATGGGCGGAGTTCCTCACGCTCTCCCTTGGCAGCAAACCACTTCAGTATTCTTGCCTTGAGAACCCCATGAATAGTATGAAATGGCAAAATGGAGTGTTAACTCACACAAATTTCTTAATCTCCATCCTCAAAGTTTTTATTTATCAAATTAAGTTAATGTTATTTACCAACTATCTTAAGTAAACAGGTGAAGTTGTTATGTTCTGTATCTATATTTGAAAAGTATTGAAACATATGATTACTACCTATATATTTAAAATAAAAATTTAATGCATATTAACACTAACAAATAACCTACCTTCTGATTTTACATAGTCATGATATTTAAGTGCATTCAGAATTCTATTTTCAAATTGATTTCAACTTGGGATAAGTAACTTTCAGTTTGAAAGATATAATGTAAAGACATTTCAGATTATTCATTACAGAGTAGGTATTAATTCTTTATATAAGACTAAATTTTTTATTATAGCTTAAAGCCTTATAAATTTTCACAGAAAATCTT
Organism: Raphicerus campestris; assembly: GCA_006410735.1. NCBI lineage: Eukaryota > Metazoa > Chordata > Mammalia > Artiodactyla > Bovidae > Raphicerus > Raphicerus campestris. The sequence continues at coordinate 51,909 of SJYW01040273.1, forward strand.
GGACTTGAATTTAGAATGGATTCATTTGGAACATCATGTAGAAATGATCTTCTCTAGGTGGTTCTTGTCCCACAGACAAGAGGCAGAAAGCTTGGTGGAAACACATTCAAGTGAGATGTACAAATGTTGATGAATCTTGCTCTGCACATGTAAACAATTTATAAAAGATTTTTTTCAGGGGCAATACATGGATATTTAAAGAGTTTTCCACAGATGTTCAAAGACCTCATCTTGTAGATGTTATTTTTTCTCTTAGGAATTAAGTAACTCTTTTGAGGGAAAAGCTTTGCATGAAAAGCAGGTACTCTAAGAGACATGCTTGTGGAATACTGATTTTGGGGTGAGGAATTGTATTCCCTGCACTTGCAAAAAAAACATGAGTCCTGTTTCTATATCTGAACCTGGGTTTCTAAGACACCTGAATGTCATGTGAATACCAATGATGGTATAATTCAGGCATGGGGACCTATGATACAGTTCACTTGTAGGTTCACCTCAAACAGAAAACTTCTAGCTTTTTATCAGTATTAAACTTTTTACTGGAACCCTAATGTTGATTACTTGAGAGTTAGAACAGTGTGAGAATATAAAGTTAATGGAAATCTTTTCAAAATACTTGAGTCCAAAACACACCATTTTTCACATATATCAGAGGGTTATGTATGTAAACAGAAACTCTAATAGGATCTGTGTGATGGTCAGCATGAATCACTAGGCATCACTAAATATGTGGAGAGAGATTTAAAGCACAAGAAGGTGAAGGTGAAGGTGAAGTCGCTCAGTCGTGTCTGACTCTTTGCGACCCCGTGGACTGTAACCTACTAGGCTTCTCTGTCCATGGGATTCTCCAGGCAAGAATACTGGAGTGGATTGCCATTTTCTTCTCCAGGGGATCTTCCCGACCCAGGGATCTAACCTGGGTCTCCTGCATTGGAGACAGATGCTTTAACCTCTGAGCCACCAGGGAAGCCCAGAAGGAAAGCCTAAATCAAGCACAAATACTTTTCCACATTCTGATCACTTTGGAGTATTTGTAATTCAGTTATTCTAAGAGGTATGCAGTGATAACTATCATTATAATTCACTTTTCCTACTATTGGTGTTGAAAATTTTAAAAATATTTTTGTAGTTATATCTTTTCAGGAAGATATTTATTTTTCAGTTCTTTCCAGAATTTAAAAATAGTAGGTCTTTGTTTCTTATTACTTAGTTGTTAGTGCTTTCTATATATTCTAGATACATGTTTGCCATATAAATATTTCATATATATAAAAATATATTTATTTATAAAAATGATGGTTAAATTTATGTGNAATATCCCTGTACTGTATTCTGGACAAAAAAAAGCAAACAACAGCAACAACAACAACAAAAAACAGTTTATTTAAACAAATGCATATTCACCATTTCTTGCAAATAATAAGAGATAGATGCCTCAGCTTAAAGTGTAGGAAGTCTCAGTGAAAACTGCTTAATAGGCCCTGGATATTCTTTGAAAGTAATGCAAAAGTTTTCAAACTACAGAGACAAGGTGATTGTATATAACACTGTGAATGTGCTACATGCCACTGGATAGCCCAATGTAAAATAGTTCATTCTATGTTAGGTGAATTTCATCTGTTAAAGAAAATCGAAGGTGGTTAAAAAAAAAAAAAAGAGTAAGTAGTTATCAGTTCATTCCCCTTAAAATGTCAATGATTCGTTAACTGTAAAATATGAATATGTATGGTTTTACTAAATGAATATGCTTTATAAAATATATCATCTTTAGAAAAGACATACACAATTCCTTATTATTCTAGTTCTAGAAGTCAACCTTGTCATTTTGTCCTGCCCCATATCTTGAATAGGCAGTATTATTCTTTCAAAAATCTAATCTATGTGGTCAAAGCAGAAAAGAAAATACTCTTTAATGAAAATTGCATTTCTATTTCTGCTTCTGTGGGCACTTTAATCACTCATTGTGTATTGTTGCTGGACTTAACAAACATTTTTTTGTGGGCAAAATAGCTCTACTTAGTTCCATGTTAAGCACCACGCTGTCAGGCAAATATTCTGAAAAGGATTCTAAATTAGCACTAATTTAAATCACCTCTACTATCAAAGGCTTTCTTTAGCAGATCTGGAAACTTTATATAAGATTTCTTACAGACTATTGAAAGGAAAATCTTTCATCTGAATAGTGTATGCTAAGACTACTAGCAGACAGGGACAAATAGCAAACTGAAGTTTCTGCAAAAGCATATTTATAAATGAATTTTAATGTATATTGTACTTACTTGGGCAGATAATAATCTAAAGCTATCAAATTAACATGGAGATTCCAAATGTGATTAAAAAATTAGGTAAATCAACTTGTTCTTTCCAATATATTCTCAAAGGAGGCAAGAATTTGCTCAAGAGCTCTCTGATTATAATCCAAATATCTTAAACACATTTTTTTTCACAGAAACTCACTCATATATAGACAAGTAAATATTTAATTACCATAAACTTTAAACAAATTTCATATTAACGACATTTATAACTTCAAAAATATTTTTCTATGGAAAATTTGAGAAATAGGTATTATGAGATAGACATCTTTGCTATCCATGTATATAGACAAAATATAATTTTTAAAATAACATTAAAAAAACAACAGAAAAAATGAATTTGGACATGTAATCTGTGGAATTTTCATTACATATATACTAATATTAAAGAAATTAGATATTATTTATAGCCTCTTAGCTTTTTATTACAGAAGTATAAACATATACAACATATATAATTTATCTCTCAGTACTAATTATGCCTAAGTTGATAATAAATTTTGCAGAATTTAAGGAAATGAAAATATAACCAATCTATTTAAATGTCACCCTTTAAAAATATTTTAGTTAAATGTTTGATAATTGATGTAGGAGTTAAAAGTAAGTGGTAAATATCTGAAAACATCTAGATAACATTCATCACCTCATACTACCACCCTGCTCCAACACATTGTCATATTCATATTGTAATTTGGTAATAATCCTCTTAGTATATCTCTTCTTCGAAGTTGCTTCCTTTTCATTTCTTCTTAATGCAGTAAATAGTATAATCCTCTTAAAATTTAAGGGAGATCTTATCACTCCTCTGCTTGTAATTAACTGCTGTCTTTCTATCTCATTTCAAGTTGTAGTTATTACAGTGACCTACAAACTACACAATAAATTTGGTTTTGTGCTATTTCTTCTTATAATTACTTCATTTTTCATTTTACTCCCACTTATTCATTAGTTCTACCATAGTGTAGTCAACCTAGACAGCATATTAAAAAACAGATTACTTTGCCAACAAAGGTCCGTCTAGTCAAGGCTATGGTTTTTCCATGTGCAAGTGTTAGTGGCAAAGTTGTGTCTGACTCTTTGAGACCCCCACAGACTGTAGCCCACCAGACTCCTCTGTCCATGGGATTCACCAGGCAAGAATATGGGGATAGATTGCCTTTCCCTTCTCCAAGAGATCTTCTCAACCCAGGGAATGAACCTGTGTCTCCCACATTGAAGATTCTTTACTATCTGAGTCCTACCTTAATCACTTCGTTTAACTTAATTGTTTCTTTAAAGATCTTGTTTCTGATTACAGCCACATCCTGAAATATTACACATTGACTTTAAAATATGAATTTTGGAGACACATTTCTTTCCATAACAGATGCTTACCACTAATCTGTTTTCTGAGAGAAACAAGAAGGTGTTCTCTTCATTAAGATATTATGGAATGCACAATAAACTGTGGTATAATACTTCATGTTTGAGAAGTTATATGCTGATTATCTAAGTTTTAACTAACCCTATAAGATGCTGCTTGAATCTTTAATGTTGATGAGAATGATGGGGTTCTGGAATGTTGAAATCTGGAGAGCAGTACAGAACTATTGAAGGTATACTCCCAATAAATTGGCTTCTAACACAGAAACAGATGCTTGATTTTGCAGTCAGTATATTTCATTCATGAGGCTATTAACCTCACCTATGTAATTAGTGAGCAAAGCAAAAGAATTATCAGCAGCAAGAACAGGCTGCATAATCTGCTGTCTTACTTTAGGACCATGGACCGAGCAGAACCAAAGCCATACAGGTATATGCTGTCGACACGTAAGCTGTGTGGCTTTTGTGTCATAGTTCGTTGAGAGGACAGCTCCTCAGGTTCCTAGGGGCCACAGCAAGACCATGCTGTCTTACAGAAAACAAATAAATGCTCTCTTTAGAAATAGCTCATAGGATGTCACTGGGACTTTGTAGATTGTGTACTTGATCATACAGCACCTACTGACTGTGTAACCATGGCTTTCCAACTAGGCACGGAGTTTTACTGAATCCACTGATTCATAAGTTTAGGCAAGCACACTGAAAATCCACTGTAGCATAGAAGCGGTACATGTGAGACAGCTTTAAACAGATGTAGAAAAATGAGACTCACACTCCCAAGTTACTTTTGTATCAAGACCTGCCCTTCAACTCTCCTCCTTTGTTCTATGGCATATATAAAACATATATATGATCCACTGAGGAGGTGAGGGAATGACTGGAACCTAGTGCACATCCAGATCCTCAACTATAATGGTAGGAGCACAAAATGGAAAGCAGTTGCAATTCATTTCATTCAGTGAAAGTAATGAAAAACTGTGGTTAAAAAAAAAAAATTCTCAGTGGCCAGAGCTATGAGCAATATACTTCATCGTTTCATTCAAATTGGAGGAAGTAGCTTGATGCATGGTTTACCATTGATATCACCCTAGTCAGGGAACTAGTGACTTGTTCTGGATAGCATGGGACTTAAATAGTGTGATGCTGGAGCACCGAGGGTAAGAGACTTGGGAGGAAATGGGAGTGGAACAATGAGATGGAAAAGGGTTTATGATCTTACTGTCTCGCATTAATGTCCACCAGATACCATTATGCAGGGAATTTTATCAGGTGGACAGCATGACCTAGTGAAGTGAGCCAGTCTATATATGCACAATAGGCAAACGAATGAGGTTGTCCATAAGAGCTGGAGTGATGGCAATGCATTGTCTTTCCACAGTTTCCATTTTACTGTGGCTTATTTAAAGGTACCACTAGTAGATGTTGAATCTATCAACGGTACTTTTCCCGAATCTTAAGCATGGAACAATTTCCCCAAATAAGTAGCTTCTTAAGTAACACAGTCTGAGAGTTTACAGAATGCATTATTCAGATCAAGAGACACATTTTACCATAAAAGATGAGATTCATTTTAACATTTTACCATAAAACAATCTTACCATGAGATTCATCTTACCATCTATCACATTACAAGAAAGCAGCATGCATATTAAACCTAGGGCTGTATAATGGCCCATTAAAGAAAAACAGGGAAAAAAAAACTCAAAAGATTCAGATTCTACTCTTCAAACTACATGTATGTTCTGAATAATCAGTTAATATGTAGTACTGAGCCTCAAATGCCACAATAAATCGGGTCCAGAAATCAAGAGACTGAGGAAAACTTTGTTCCTTTCACCATTCTGCTTAGGGACCCACTTCTGAACATTTTGTGTTGCATCCTAGAAACCTAAGATCTTGGCATTTTATATTTCTTGATATCTCGAGAAGTGCAGGGCATTTCTGTCCATGGAGAAAGTTAAGACTTTACTTATGTGGATGGAAAGCTGTGATTCTAAACCGGTAACTTCAGATTCCAAATGCCAGTGGATCCAGCAGTGTGCCTGCATAGACACTGACCATGACTTCAATGAAAAGCCAGATTAGCTACAACAAAATGGACAGGGAGAGAGTATATACGAGGCTGAGTTTCACTGGGAGGTGTCTTTACACTTTATGTTACATTCTAACTTTAAATAATGAATTGCAGCATTCTTTGCCTCAGAACAGCACAGCTTCAAAGGCTCAGTGCTTATAAGCAAGTACACAAAATCATCTGAAATGTTACTTCAGGGTCAGTAAGCTCTAAATGTATGACTGAGTCAAGAAATGATGAATATCAATTACAGCTTTTAGGATTACTTTCAGCAGTTGGCCATAGGTTGAGTTGTTATCTCACTTTAATGTTTTTTAAAATTGCAACTGGCCACCTCTTTGAAGGGTCAGATTTTCATTTATCCTATCACAGAATGTGTGTGTGCATATCATTAACAGATTCTTAGAAGGGAGCCAAAATCTATAAAAAGGATGTTAATTGATCTGAGTGTTGCCAGGGATACACTGATCTGAGTCATGATTCTCCTTTGATTAATTTGGCTCCTCTAGTTTGCTCATGTTGGTCAATAAAAATCATCCTTTGCTGCCATCACGATTTAATTTCTGGTCCTCACTCACTCTCTTAGAATACTCTAGGGCAAGGAGAGGTCTCTCTGCTCTACTTAGCAGAACATAGCCAGAGCATCAACAACTGTGGTACTCCAGTCCGTCTAGACCCAAGGACAAAATTGCTTTAGGATCAGAAATTATGTCACATCTCAGAGGAGCAATACAGTTACCCAAGTGAATGCCCACAAAGCCCAGTGGATCTAAATCAGAAGGAGAGGGCAGTTCTCACACCTTAGGAAACAATGATTAAGTGTATAGTGTTGCTATTTTAAAAACAAACAAACAAAATGTCAAAATGTGCCAGGGAATAAATTTCTTTCTCATGCTTCCTCCTTCTTGCCATCAGATTGTTTAGAGGCATGGTGGTCCTATATGAATAGAAGAATTAATGAATGCCTAAGCAAATGGCTTCATGTGTGTTTGTTTTGTTTGCTTTAAGAAACTCTGATCAGCATAATGACACACCACCTTATTTTATATTTTCTTAATTCTTTATTTTTTTCCCTTTTAATACTTTATTCTATAGTACTGTGTTGGTTTTGCCATACATTGACATGAATCATCCACAGGTGTACACGATCTCCCCATGCCAAAGCCCCCTCCCAGCTCCCTCCCCACCCCACCTCCCCGGATCATCCCGTACACCAGCCCCAAGCATCCTGTATCCTGCATTGAACATAGACTGGTGCTTCATTTCTTATATGATAGTATACATGTTTCTGTGTCATTCTCCCAAATCATCCCACCCTCTCCCTCTCCCNTCCCCTCCCCACCTCCCCGGATCATCCCGTACACCAGCCCCAAGCATCCTGTATCCTGCATTGAACATGCCCACCTAGAAGACATGGTGCAGCCAAATATATAAAGAATACTTTTTTAAAGAGAGTACATAATATACCATCAGAGACCTCAAAGTATAATGGGATAACATGCAATTTGGCTTTTTCTATAGTCAATAATACCTAGAAGTAAACTAAACTGTGCTTTTCTTAATGCAGAAAATGATATTGCTTTAAATTACCTTAAGTAACTATAATACATTTAATATTATTTCCCTTAAAAGAAAATTATACATAAATATATCAGAAGCAAAATCTCAATCTCATGTTCTTTGAAAATAAAATCACAACCTATTTTGACAAAAATGTTAGAGCTTCCAAGGAGAAATGTTAATGTATTCAAATATATTGTTATTTCCAAATAGCAGCATTTTTATCTGATCAGTAGGCAGATTATTTCAAACAACAGAATTCCTTATTTTCATTAATTGGTTTGATTCAGTTTGCCACTATATAAAACAATCTTATTTAAATTTTATATTTTACTTTTAATATAACACTGTCCAAATTTTGTATCACACAAAATATTGATTGGACTTGGAGATTCATACCCTAATTTGATATATTTATTAAGTTTAAAAAATTTAATATGCAAAATAACAGGAGGAAATAAACATTATTTTCATCAGATGGTCTTGTCTGACTTCTCTCTCTTTTTACGTGCTGCCAGCACTTCTTCTGGTTTGTCATATTTTATTAGCCTCAGAAATGCAATTATGCTTTCTCTATCATCATTATCATTTACAGCTTTACTTGCCTCTGTGTGAGTCTTGACAGCTTGCTATATTTGTGAGCATTCATTTAGAGTACCTTATTTTTGTTCTTCAAGAAAGTTTTTATTTTTAAATTTAGAAGAGCACATCAATTTACCAGATAAATAATTAATGCTAANTATGCTTTCTCTATCATCACTATCATTTACAGCTTTACTTGCCTCTGTGTGAGTCTTGACAGCTTGCTATATTTGTGAGCATTCATTTAGAGTACCTTATTTTTGTTCTTCAAGAAAGTTTTTATTTTTAAATTTAGAAGAGCACATCAATTTACCAGATAAATAATTAATGCTAATTTTTGGTATTCAGAATGCTTTTAAGCTTTTACTCTAAAATCCAATAGAGGAAAAATTGCCACATATATTGATTGACTCTGCCTGTAATTTGGACCTTAATACAAAACTCATGATTTTCCTTATAAACTGACAAAGTTAGTAATGCTGTGTTTGTTTGTTTGTTTGTTTGTTTGTTTTTAGCTATCAATAACCTGATTGCTCCAAGTTGGCCACAAACAGTTTTTAAATTAATTTGCTATCCTTAATTCTTATATATTACGTATTTTAAAAGTTCAATATCACTTCATTATTAATTTAATGCAAAATATTTGATATTTAATTTATCATTAGATATGCTGAACAGAGTTTAAAAAATTAAAATTTGAAATATGAAAAATTTGAAATATTTAAAATTATTTCTAGTAGCTTCCAGTAGAAGTAAATGTTTATTCATTTAGAAAAAGTTTTATCTGGTCACTTGTGACTTACTTATATCCTCTTCTGGCACTAATGTTTTTATAAGGTTTCATGACATTGGTTTTTTACTCTAAGTCACCTAGGATACTTACAATCTACACACATTTATTTAATTTTTCTCATTAAATCAAACTATGCAAATAAATTTACAAAGAATTCAAGAAAAGTATAGGATTCAACTTTCCATATATGCACATATAAGCTAGTAATTCTCTTCACACTAGTGCAAACTTGCTTAGGAAAAATTAACACCTAATATTCAGTCCAACATTTTGAATTAGATATTTCTCAGATCAGAAAAAATGCATGAGGTTTTCTGGTGAAGATGGATGGATGGATAGGTAATGTACAATGTGTGCTGTGAGCATACTAATAATGGTGAGAGAATTCAGCTTATGACATTTTTCTATTTATTTAAATGGAATTGTATACTTGAATCAAAAACACATATTTGTCAATAGTAATGTTATCAAAGCTTTTATGGAATAGAATAAGCTAATTTTTTCCAGAGATAACATATTTTGATTCATTACCAGCATTTTCTTTTACTGGAATTATAAAACTATTTGCCTGAAATAATCAATGTATTTTGCTCNCATATTTGTCAATAGTAATGTTATCAAAGCTTTTATGGAATAGAATAAGCTAATTTTTTCCAGAGATAACATATTTTGATTCATTACCAGCATTTTCTTTTACTGGAATTATAAAACTATTTGCCTGAAATAATCAATGTATTTTGCTCCTATGACTTTTGAATGGATTTTGAAGAATAAATGATACTTTGTAGATTTTCAAATTATTATAGGTTTTCCATGTAAAGTTAAAAACTTGAACATAATATGATTTCCAGAACATTGTATTTTTGGTCTACTATGTAAAATGGTTACACAATTAATTTAAACATATAAAATGAATCCCATATAGTACCCATAATCACAGACAACATTTTGAACATTAGGAATTTAATATTTTTCTTATTTCATTAAGTAAGATTTTATTTCTACTTTTGCACAAAATTAGATATATTATATATTTTATTTATCTAAGTATTTTATTCATACCATTCATAAGCATTTAGAAGAAAATTATTAAACATTCTCATATGTAAAGGGCAAATTAAAGTGAAATAAGAAAGAGAGAAAAAGATGGCGGCGGAATAGGACAGGGAGAACACTCTCTCCCTCACTACTTCATCAAAAGAACATTTCAACGCTGAATAAATTCCACAAAACAACTTCTGAATGTTGGCAGAGGACATCAGGCATCCAGCAAAGCNTAGTAATGATGACCCTGTAAGTGAGACAACATAAGAGACACAGAGGTATAGAACAGACTTTTGGCATCTGAGGGAGAGGGAGAGGATGGGATGATTTGGGAAAATGACACTGAAACATGCATACTATCATATAAGAAATGAAGCGCCAGTCTTTGTTAAATGCAGGATACAGGATGCTTGGGGCTGGTGTACGGGATGATCCGGGGAGATGGGGTGGGGATGGAGGTGCCGAA
>SJYW01040273.1:73982-92565 GCA_006410735.1 Raphicerus campestris
TTTTTCTGGGCTCCAAAATCACTGCAGATGGTGACTGCAGCCATGAAATTAAAAGACGCTTACTCCTTGGAAGAAAAGTTATGATCAACCTAGATAGCATATTCAAAAGCAGAGACATTACTTTGCTGACTAAGGTCCGTCTAGTCAAGGCTATAGTTTTCCCAGTGGTCATGTATGGATGTGAGAGTTGGACTGTGAAGAAGGCAGAGCACTGAAGAATTGATGCTTTTGAACTGTGGGGTTGGAGAAGACACTTGAGAATCCCTTGGACTGCAAGGAGATCCACCAGTCCATTCTGAAGATCAGCCCTGGGTGTTCTTTGGAAGCAATGATGCTAAAGCTGAAACTCCAGTACTTTGGCCACCTCATGAGAAGAGTTGACTCATTGGAAAAGACTCTGATGCTGGGAGGGATTGGGGGCAGGAGGAGAAGGGGACGACTGAGGATGAGATGGCTGGATGGCATCACAGACTCGATGGACGTGAGTCTGAGTGAACTCCAGGAGATGGTGATGGACAGGGAGGCCTGGTGTGCTGCGATTCATGGGGTCACAAAGAGTCGGACACGACTGAGCGATTGAACTGAACTGAACTGAACTTGACATTTTCAGAAGCTTTCATCATAGAAAGGAAGAAAAGAAAACTAAAGTCTAGTCATTTATTCATTCTGATGCATTTTCAGAAAATTATGTCCAAGTAGAATATTATAGGCATAAATTAAATTTATTCATTCCATAAATTTTAAAAAATTAGATATATTGTAATGGACAAAGAAGTAGCAACCCACTCCTGTATTCTTGCCTGGAAAAATTCCATGGATGTAAGGGTCTGGAGGGCTCCAGTCCATGGGGGCTGCCAAAAGTTGGACAGGACTTAGCAACCAAACAACAATACTATACAACATTGTTCTATCAACATGAAAATTGAAAGAAAATTCTCCATGAGTGTCTCTTTTCCCTTTGAGAAAAGAGACATATTTTCAGATATACATGTTTCTGCACATAAGATGTTTGGTAGGAAGAATTCTAATAGTCATGAGTATTCACTATCCTAGCATAACCTACTTCTCTTTAAGTGTGGGTAGAGATTATGCCTATCATAAGATATCATTTCATGATCTGAGTATCCAGATGGACATAATCTGATCTCATGAACCTTTAAAAGCAGAGATTTTCCTGACGGGTAGTCAGGAAAAACGAAAGATAGAAAGATTTCAACCAAAGTGAGATAGAGAGGAATGGGCATTACATATCTGGCTTAGCAGATAGAGGGGACCACATGCCAAGAAATTCAGGCATATTCTAAATGATACAAGACAGTCCCTGGCTGCCAGTATGAAAGAAAAGGGGACATTAGTCCTACGCTTCCCGGTACTGAATTTGGTCAATGACTTGAATGTGCTTAGAAGTGAATTCTTAAAACAAACAAACAAACAAAAAAGAAGTGAATTCTTCTACACAGTTCCCAGATAGGAACCATTTCTGACTGACAAGCAACTTCGGACTTTTGCAACCCTACTGAAGAGAACCCACTCAAGATCATCAAGAATTCTGATCTGCAGAAATGTGAGCCAATAAGTGGGGATTGTTTTAAGCTTCTGAAATTTTAGTAATATGTTACACAGCATTAGAAAATCAATACATGATATGAGACAATTTTAAACTGTCCTCTTTATGGTGAAAATGTCAGCTCACATGGATTTGCATTCTGAAATATACTAATACATTGCTTATGAATGTCAATATATGTAGCTTTTATTTTGTGCTATTTGTTGTTTTTTGGACTACTAATTGTTCACTAAAGAATTGTGACATTTTAGTGGACACAAAGCTCATATGAGTCAGTGGTATGAGACAGCCAAAGCCATTAAGTCTACTGTAAATAAGAGTTTCTTATATAGGTCAGTGATGCTCCATAAAGAAAACATCTTTCTCACCTCTCCACCACTGATGAGATCCAGGATTTAGAGACCCATTAGCATTAATAAAATTTATTGTACTCCTTTTAGTGGTATTAAGATTAATCTGCATTTTGCATCATCTGTTATCCAGGTTAACCCAGACCCAGTATTTAATAGTCCTCAATAAATCTACACAGTATCCTCACCCAGTGCAAATTTTACTTCATTTTAAATCAACTTCCTAGGTATCAGACTCTGAGGTGGATATTTGCATGTGGGATGTGTTTTGGACTTTCAAGTATATATCTAAAAAAAGATGAGAGAAGCAAGAATGGGATTAAGCACAGGATGATTTCCTTACAGTGAACACTGATGCAGTTGCAACAGAGGCTGCAGCTGATCCTCAGATAGCTCTGACGAGGATGCCCGAAGAAGGCACATTACTTTGGGAAATACAAGTTCTTTGACCAAAACAACTGGGAACCGTTTCCAGGGAGTTCCTAATTCACCAGTGGTGCCAAAATGAGGGGACTGTCCTCTGATCACTCCCTCGTAATCNTGAAGCGCCAGTCTATATTCAATGCAGGATACAGGATGCTTGGGGCTGGTGTACGGGATGATCCGGGGAGGTGGGGTGGAGAGGGAGGTGAGAGGGGGCTTCGGCATGGGGAGATTGTGTACACCTGTGGCTGATTCATGTCGATGTATGCCAAAACCAATACAGTACTGTAAAATAGAATAAAGTATTAAAAAATAAAAAATAAAATAAAATCAGACCTGAATGGATAAAAAAAAAAAGATGTATCTAAGTCAGGATATATATCATGGCCCCATGATAATAAGAATTATCAACTCAATTACTCTTATTTCTCTTTTCATAGATAATAAGAGGATATCTCAATAAAATCAAGCAAGGCACTATCAAAATTGATGAGTATTTGAACATATATTCAAACATTTTGCCTTGGAGATATACCTCCTGTGTGCTAGTAACTAAGCAAATTATAAAATCATTTGAAATTATTTGTGCCCAAGTTGGTCATTTTCTTAATATAATACTAAACTTGCGTGAAAAAAAAAACAAAAACAAAAACAAACTTAGGCTAACTTAGGCCACCTAAAATTGTGAAGATGATAAGAAAAATGTGTTGCCAAATCGGATTCTATCTCTTCAATCACTTATAAAAGTTTGGGATGAACACAGGTACACTCATGATTCAGTTCAGTTCAGTCACTCAGTCGTGTCCGACTCTTTGCAACCCCATGTATTGCAGCATGCCAGGCCCCCCTGTCCATCACCAACCCCCAGAGTTCACTCAGATTCGGGTCCATCGAGTCAGTGATGCCATCCAGCCATCTCATCCTCGGTCATCCCTTCTCCTCCTGCCCCCAATCCCTCCCAGCATCAGAGTCTTTTCCAGTGAGACAACTCTTCACATGAGGTGGCCAAAGTACTGGAGTTTCAGCTTCAGCATCATTCTCTCCAAAGAAATCCCAGGGTTGATCTCCTTCAGAATGGGCTGGTTGAATCTCCTTGCAGTCCAAGGGACTCTCAAGAGTCTTCTTCAACAGCACAGTTCAAAAGCATCAATTCTTTGGCACTCAGCCTTCTTCACAGTCCAACTGTCACATCCATACATGACTACTGGAAAAACCATAGCCTTGACTAGACAGACCTTAGTCAGCAAAGTAATGTCTCTGCTTTTGAGTATGCTATCTAGGTTGGTCACAACTTTTCTTCCAAGGAGTAAGCGTCTTTTAATTTCATGGCTGCAACCACCATCTGTAGTGAATTTGGAGGCCCAAAAAATAAAGTCTGACACTGTTTCCACTGTTTCTCCATTTCCCATGGAGTGATGGGACCGGATGCCATGATTATGCATATGATATATATGCATTATTATATGATTACATATATATGTGTGTTGTGTTTAGCTCCATGTATAGCTAACTATAATCCTATTTTATGGTTTGTTTATACTTTCTCTTTGTATAAATGGAAAATGTATAATTTTCTAAATGGATTACAATGTCAGAGCTCTAAAACCTAAATTTTAAAAATGTAGCATGAAAATCTCCCCATAGTACAAAGTGCCTCAATATTTTTAAAAGAGCTATCTCACCAAATATATAGTTACTTAAATAGTTAAATACAGACATAAACACAATTGCTATTAATTTGTCAGAAAACTTTTACTTAGAAAAAATATGATGGAGAGATTTTAAATAACTCTTTCTGAAATAGATCACTTTTGTATTTTTATTTTCTTCCAACCATATGTTTTGTGGAGATTTTGCTTTATAATATGTACTTTGGGGAAAAAAGTATGCAATTTCAAGAAAATGTCAGTAGTCAAGATAAAAAAAAAATAGAGCTCGTGTATTGGACATTTATGAGTAACTCAGAATTAACATAAACATTATTTCTATAGAAATAATGGCCCTGGAATGGTGCAACATAAAAATGAGTCATTAAACTCTGTATTTTCATAATCATTAGGAGTCTAGGTACCATACATTGCTGAACTTATATTTTTGAGAATTCATTGGCTAAAAAGTTAAAGGCAACATATAAGTTCTTCTATGAAGCAGCAGAACAGAATCTCAATACAGAAATCTGCTAACCAGTGGGGAATATCAGATGTTTCAGATTCATTGGAAGCAGTGGGGTGCAAAACTTCCATGAGATGAACTGCAACTCTGCTAAACAGTGCCCTAGGGTCTATTGGCAAATACATCTGAAATATTGACTTTCATAAAATAGGCAAACTTACTTTGCAGAACACACATTTCCTTTCACAACTCTACCTAAGAATCTCTCCAAAGACAAAAGAAAATAGAGTTTCCTTTTTGCCTTTGGTACACTGCAAAACATGACAGTGAATTGGAAAGAGAGAGAGTCCGAAAAACAAAAGGAAAAATAAATTCTTTATGTGAAACCACAGGGATTCAGAGAATAATTGAATATGACTTTTAAACCTAATTTCCCACTTTAAATATGTTTTTAATAGGAAAATAGATACATAGTTTTTTTCAATGACTAAATTAATGCCTAGTTCACAGATAAATCAGAACGGAGGAAAAGAGAGGTATATATATTCTACTATGAAATCATTTCTGAGAAATGGTCGGTTTGAATAAAGATGATTCTGTTTCATGGTAAAAATATTTATACAAAGATGCAAATAAAACATCCATGTCCTCTTATCATAAATATTCCATTCTACCAAAGAAATATATGTATACTAATCTCCCATTTCACACCAAAGCTTTATAGTCCGTGCTTTTACTTTCTTTACAGAAACACTTGTAAAATTGTAATATTTAAATGGATCACCCAAAACTTTGTTAAAATGCATGGATGGGGTGAGACTTGAATTTCCAAATTTTACCAAGTTTCCAAGTGATTACAAAGCTCATCTATCTCCAGACCATACTGAATAGCAAGGCTTTAGCCTAGAGTTTCACAGTGGATATTCAAGAGGACATCAGAGTACCCTCCAGTTGATGACAGTTGTGCCAGAATTATTTATCTCCTTTGCCCTCAGTGTTCCTGAGTGATACCTGAGAAAGCCAGAGTTGATTTATCCCAGCTACACAGAACTTTATCTATGTACTGTAGTACATAGATATAGTAACACATATCTCATGTGTGTTCCTATATGACCAAGTGCAGAAAAACTGCATGTATCATTATTGACATAGTGTTTTAGGAAAAAAAAATTTTTTACCAATTAGGGGTCAGGCTCCAAGAAATCCCTTAATAAAAATATGCTAAAATATCTTCAATATTGATGAATATGCTGTTATTAAAAATATTTTGGAATTATTCCAGGCTCATTTAAAGCACTTGGGGGTCTTTTAACAGGCATTTATCTAATGCAAAGGACTCAGTTCAGTTCTGTTCAGTTGCTCAATCATGCCCAACTCTTTGTGACTCCATGGACTGCAGCATAACAGGGGTCCCTGTCCATTACTAATTCCTGAAGTTTATTCAAACTCATGTCCATCGAGTCGGTGATGCCATCCAACCATCTCATCCTCTGTCATCCCCTTCTCCTCCAGCCTTCAATCTTTCCCAGCATCACGGTCTTTTCCAAAGAGTCAGTTCTTCGCATCAGGTGGCCAAAGTACTGGAATTTCAACTTTAGCATCAGTTCTTCCAGTGAATATTCAGGACTGATCTTCTTTAGGACTGACTGGTTGGATGGATCTCCTTGCAGTCCAAGGAACTCTCAAGAGTCTTCTCA
Organism: Raphicerus campestris; assembly: GCA_006410735.1. NCBI lineage: Eukaryota > Metazoa > Chordata > Mammalia > Artiodactyla > Bovidae > Raphicerus > Raphicerus campestris. The sequence continues at coordinate 80,132 of SJYW01040273.1, forward strand.
AACACCACAGTTCAAAAGCATCAATTCTCCACGATGAGCAGACAAGACCCTCGAATGGCATGTTCTGCATTTGCTGGGTATTTGGTGAGTGGCACCGGGTATGTGATTTCTTATGTTGGGCAAGAATGAAGATTGCCATGGTTTTATCTACATACATACATACATATATATATACAATCTCTATACATATAAATATGACCTTTTTTCATTGAGTTGTTTGGAGAAGTTACCTAATAGCCATGTGCACACGTGTGTGGCTGGCCACTTACAAACCGGCCTGAGCGTCAGATTGGGGGAGGGGGGGGGTGGCTGGTGGATTCTTGGCCATCCTTGTGTTATACAGGCATAGACTGAATTAAAAGAATTTTCCTGTTCAAAAAAAAAAAAACACCCCACAAAAACAAAAGCATCAATTCTTTGGCACTCAGCTTTTTTGAGGAGAAGATTAAAAAGAATATTATTCTTCAAAAATCCCTTAAAATTAGATTGAATAGTTTTCTAAAAGCCCAGCTGTCTTGAATATATTGAAATCACTAAAACCATATGTGCACATTTTTTCTTCTTGATTACAGCATATATTTTTAGAGAATGTAACTTTGTAATCCATGTGATATCCCTAACATCCTATAGGTTAGAATTATATATTAAATTAATAATTAGCTTGCATATATAAAATGTATATCATTTTGTTAGGGAAACATTGATTAAAACCATCTCCCATGGCCAGGCACCATGATGATGACTATGAGTTATCTCATAACAAGAAATCCTGACAAGGAACATGGTGTTGCCACTGAAAACTTACCAGGAAAACTCAGAAGGGGCCAAAAGAAGAGGAAGAAGACACTAGCCCATAGTATATTTACCAACCTCCCAGAATCCCTGCTGGAATCTATCTTGGCTGAGAGATACATGAACCACCAGGAACGATCCTGCTGTGCTGTGTTGTGAGTGCTCAACTCAGTCGTGTCCAGGTCTTTGTGACCTCATGGGCTACAGCTCTCCAGGTGTCTCTCTCCATGGGACTTTCCAGGCCAGAATACTGAAGCGAGTTTCCATGCTCTGCTCCAAGGGATCATTCAGACCCAGGGATCAAACCCGTGTCCTTGTGTATTCTGCACTGGTAGGCAGGTTCTTTACCACTAGTGCCACCTGGGAAGCCCTAGAAAAGACCCTGAGTCAGACCAAATATGGGCTCAGCAAGATGATTGACAGAATACAACCTGGAAGCTAACCCTATTACCATAAAACCTGATACTGTGAACCACTTGGCAGAGTAGTTCTCCTGGGTTCCCTAACTCAGACATCCAGCATCCACTTTCCCAATAAAGTCTTTTGCTTTGTCAGTATGTCTCCTCAGATAATCTGTTTCTGAGCATTAGACAAAAGCCTACTCTCTGATCCCACAAGGGTACACTTTTCTGCAACAATTTGATTACTTTGGAGGTTTTTTTTTTTTAATGTATATTATAATAAAGACACTTTTCTTTTACTCAGTGATTATATTCTGTATCACAAAAGCAATATTCCTTGAAAAGTAACATCCTCTGTTATAGTGACAGAAGACAGCAACTTTCAACTCATGAGGAGCATAATTAAAGGCTATGAATACAGTCATCTTTTAAAGAGTTTTATTTAAATAAAAAACAAAAAGAAAAAAAATTATTTATAATGTTAAAGGTCTGGGACTGGTTAACCTGGGAGGCTGTGACTGAAAGGGAGCACTAAGAAACTGCTATGCTGCTGGTGCCTAATCTAGATGGTGTGTTCAGTTTGTTAAAATTCAGTTCCTTATGGCATGTGTACAATTTTGTATTAATAAAAATTTAAAATTATGAATAATCCTATCTTTAATCTTGGGGTTTTTCAGAAGTAGAGTGTCTTTTTACCAAAAAATAGTTTAGCTGTTATTTATTTGTATAACTTTGATTCAATATGGTTTTGCTCTTTTATCTATAAGGTTATTTTCAGTAATAATTTTATGGGAATGTTCTGGATGATATTATTTCTTTAATAATATTTAATGGTTGGAGGAATAATCGTGTGCTTGTGTTTGAGTATGTGTATGTGCTACATGTGTTTGTTGAAAGACAAGATATAAACAGTTTTATTTAGCAAATTCTAATTGTAACCTTGTCAGACTTTATTTTTGGGGGCTCCAAAATCAGTGCAGATGGTGACTGCAGCCATGAAAATAAAAGACGCTTACTCCTTGGAAGAAAAGTTATGACCAACGTAGATAGCATATTCAAAAGCAGAGACATTACATTGCCAATAAAGTCCATCTAGTCAAAGCTATGGTTTCTCCTGTGGTCATGTATGGATGTGAGAGTTGGAGTGTGAAGAAAGCTGAGTGCCCAAGAATTGATGCTTTTGAACTGTGGTGGTGGAGAAGACTCTTGAGAATCCCTTGGACTGCAAGGAGATCCAACCAGTCCATTCTGAAGGAGATCAGTCCTGGAATTTCTTTGGATGAAATGATGCTAAAGCTGAAACTCCAGCACTTTGGCCACCTCATGTGAAGAGCTGACTCATTGGAAAAGACTCTGATGCTGAGAGGGATTGGGGGCAGGAGAAGAAGGGGATGACCAAGGATGAGATGGCTGGATGGCATAACTGACTTGATGGAAATGAGTCTGAGTGAACTCCAGGAGTTGGTGATGGACAGGGAGGCCTGGCATGCTGCGATTCATGGGGTTGCAAAGAGTCGGACACAACTGAGCGACTGAACTGAACTGAACTGAACTGAACTGAACTGAATTGTAACCTTTAAATCTGCTGAGAGGGGAGGTTGCAGCTATAGATTTAGTGTTAACGCTTTTTGAAAAATTTATAATGTGTTCTTAAATCTTTCTGCAAACAGATTTGATAGAGAATTGCACAACTGAGAACTTTCTATCTGATGAAATAGCTGGCTCGTCAAGCAGAATGTCCTCGTAATCAGAATTATAAATCACTGAAAAATAGTTTGGCTTTGAGTCATTGAAACTACTACAAAAAGCACCCTTTAGTCAAGATAATGAGATCCACCGCACATTATACCCTTTTTATGAAAATATACTTAAAGCCACTCTTTCCTGACATTTACTATGGTAATTAGACATAGAACTGAAATATATTTTTGGCATCTAAGGCAGCTTTAGCCTGCCTGAGAGAAAGAGCTTTTCCAAAATGTTTAGTTTACAGGTATTTTCCAACTATCATTTTACTTCAAAATGAGGCAGCAGAGTGCGTGCATGCTTAGTAATCCAGTCGTACTGACTCTTTGTGACTCTTTGGACTGTAGGTTGTTGTAATACACAAATTGCATTAGCATTCATTATAGCAAACAGGAAACGTTTTATCCTAAGTGGATGAGGGAATATATATGTAACTCTAAGCAGTTGTTACATATCAACTCAAAAAGAATGATGTATTTTGAAGAGTCTGTTAAAGAATATTCAGCCTAACTATTCATGCACAAGCTTACATTTGAACAAATCCAAGCAACTATTCCTCCCAGAGACAATCATTAAGTGGGTCTGGAGTAATTTATTTATATTTTGCTTCTCATTTGTGTCTTCAAGAAGTTTGTACTTCATGAAAAATTTGTATTGAATAAGAACTTTGGGAAGTAGGTAGAATCACATGTAAGTTTCAAAGACCATCNCCCAGAGACAATCATTAAGTGGGTCTGGAGTAATTTATTTATATTTTGCTTCTCATTTTTGTCTTCAAGAAGTTTGTACTTCATGAAAAATTTGTATTGAATAAGAACTTTGGGAAGTAGGTAGAATCACATGTAAGTTTCAAAGACCATCAGGGTATTTAGAAGTAGCTAAATTTCTGGTAAAGTCCTGAAATTATATTTTTGCTTCAAACCTTATCAGATATTATAGGCTGAATAACTGCCTCCCAATTATCTCCACACCCTTATCCCAGGAACCTATGAGTATTTTATCTTATGTGGAAAAGGGGATTTTTCAGATGTGATTAAGCCAATCTTAATCTTAAAGTGGGGAGATTATCTTGGATGATCCAGATGAACATAATATGTTCACAAGGGTCTTTATGAGAGGGAGACAGTAATCTTAGAAGATATAAAAATGGAATAAGAAGTCTGGAAAGAAGATGCCACAATGGTTGGATTGAAAGATGGGTTGCAGGGGAGGAGATGAGGGCATAAACCAAGGAATAAAGACAAAATCTAGATGCTGAAACATGCAAAAAAACAGGTTCTCTTACAGCCTCCAAAAGAAACTATCCTTGTCAGCAAGATGAGCTTCAGTTGCTCAGTCATGTCCGACTCCTTGTGACCCCATGAATCACAGCAGCCAGGCCTCCCTGTCCATCACCAACTCCAGGAGTTCACTCAGACTCACTTCCATCAAGTCAGTTATGCCATCCAGCCATCTTATCCTCGGTCGTCCCCTTCTTCTCCTGCCCCCAATCCCTCCCAGCATCAAAGTCGATTCCAATGAGTCAACTCTTTGCATGAGATGGCCAAAGTACTGCAGTTTCANAGCATTCTTTGGCATTTCCTTTCTTTGAGATTGGAATGAAAACTGACCTTTTCCAGTCCTGTGGCCACTGCTGAGTTTTTCAAACCTGACACTAATTCCATCTATTACTATCAATCTCCTTTTCCCCCTTTTCAAGAGCAAAGGCTCTTGCCTTGTCCTGCCCACCATCTACAGGACATTTAATGTTTTGTTCCACAACCGGGCTTCTCATGGCTAAGATCTTCCTATCTATTAAACTATTGGTGTCTCTGTTGCTTTCTCTGGTCTTGAAACTCGGCAAAGGTAGACTTTGTAGACCTTCAGGGCACAGTTCAGCAACTTCAAATTAAAATTCTTTGCTGATTCGGATAAGCCCATGTTTGCCAGTGAAATATCTGGCAGTCTATTTGTTCATGCCATGAACTCATAAAAACATATGTGATAAATTACCTGCCACTTATGAAACTGATAAGAGCCCTGGGGGGGGCGGGTGGATCCAGGGCAGAGAAGCCTTTCCATGTCCCCCATTTCTTGTTTTTAGGGAACAGACTACAGCCTCAATGACCTTCTCTGAGTCNTGCCACTTATGAAACTGATAAGAGCCCTGGGGGGGGCGGGTGGATCCAGGGCAGAGAAGCCTTTCCATGTCCCCCATTTCTTGTTTTTAGGGAACAGACTACAGCCTCAATGACCTTCTCTGAGTCTAAAGGACAGATTAAACATTGCTAATCAGGGAAGGGAGGAGATCCAGAGACAAGGAAGGAAAAGCCAACAAACAATAGTGCAGTCTAAAGGCAGGGTCCTGGTTCTGCCTCAAGAGATACACATAAGGATATCTTTAAGTTCTTTATAGAACTAAAAATCCTGAAAAAATAAAGATATCAGCATTCTTCAAGCCAGATTAAAGGAACTATATTCTGAAGTTGAAGCTCCAATACTTTGGCCATTTATGCAAAGAGCTGACTCATTAGAAAAGACTCTGATGCTGGGAAAGATTGAAGGCAGGAGGAGAAGGGAATGACAGAGGATGAGATGATTGGATCACATCACTGACTCAGTAGACATGAGTATTAGCAAGCTCCAGGAGATGGTGAAGGACAGGGAAGCCTCACATGTTGCAGTCCATGGGGTTGCAAAATGTCAGGCGTGACTGAATAACTGAACAACAACAAAGGAACCAGAGAAACTCTTCAAGAAGATCACCTGAAGTCTGATTTAAGGAACCACAGACATTCATCATTTTCCTGAGACCAGATTAAAGGAGTACACATCCTATACACATCCTAATCTTATCAGTAAACCCAGCCTTGAACTGATTGCTATAAAACTCCCCACCAAATCACCCTTGGTTGGGATACACAGTTTTCATGCCCAACATGGGGCTGACTCAGATGGTTCCCTGGTAGCTAAGATGGTAAAGAATCTGCCTGCAATGTATGAGACCTGGGTTTGATCCCTGAGTCTGAAAGATCCGCTGAAGAAGGGAATGGAAAGCTCCTCCAGTATTCCTGCTTGGAGAGTTCCATAAACAGAAGATCCTTGTGGGCTACAGTCCATGTGGTTGCAAAGAGTAAGACAGGACTGAGCCACTAACATACAGTCAGTGGGCTGACTCAGGGTTGGTCCTATGGGGATCTCTTGTCTTGATCAGATGATCTGAGGTTTTCTTCACTTCAGTCTCTTTGAAAAGAGTGGAGGACTGGAGGATTCCTTTAGAGATTAGATCATCTGGGACACTTGCCTGAGGCCAAGCCCCAGTGATACCCCTTCTGCCATCCAGGCACCTGGAATTCCAAGGCAGGAATAGGTCTCTGGCTGGTCTAAGGCTTCTATTGCTGGTGAGGATTTGATTTATCCTTAGATCGTGGATGAATATTCTACTGAACAAACATGTAAGTGCTTCTTCACCAATTCCAGCTGATAGCCCACTGGGGAAAATCCTGGAAGGTTAAAACTTAGAGTTATAAGACAGTGACTAAGAAGATAACAAAATTCTATTCCAGTTTTGTCTGGCCAATATACATTCTTGAATGTATGTTCAAGAAAGGTAGGGAGACTATACTAAGGTGGTCTTAGAAAGATAACTTAAATTACTATACTATCCTTCAGCTACAGTTGTTTTGTTACAGGAATAGAAAGACAGGAGAAGTTCCATAAGTGCTACCTAATAAAGAGAGTGAATAGCTAGGTAATAGGCTGATGGTAGAAAGATAAAAGAAAAATAATTTTGTCCTAGAACCAGTTGGATAAAAAGGTAATGGAAAATTTGTGGAAAAGTAAAGTAAAGTGAAGTCTCTCAGTCGTGTCCAACTCTTCGCGACCCCATAGACTGTTGCCTATCAGGCTCTGCTACCAGGCTCTGAGGAGCCTCTCAGTCCATGGAATTTTCCAAGCAAGAGTGGAAAAGGGACAGTGATAAAATAATTGTACATGATCAGAATTTTTTAAGATTGGATTAAAAATAGTTAAGTTAATGGATTTTGTTGGGAGTGGTCTAGGACAAGATCAGATTTGTTTTCTCCCTCCAAAGTTTTCTTGGAATGGTGCTTTTGACAACAGCTGAGTCTCTTATGAGCCCCCCCCCCAAAAAAAAAAAATTGTGTTTAGAATCAAAACCCCATACCTGTTAAAGATGCTTGGAGGGCTCTAACAAAACCTTGTGTGTACCAGGTCCCAGAGACCCCACAGAGACTGAGTGTTTGAGTATCTCCTGCCATGGCTCGTGTCAACAGTGGCCTGCTACAGGGATGGGGACTCTGACTGCAGCAGGACTGGGAGGGCCTGCATGTGGTGTACGTTCTCTTGGAGAAGGTGCCAGCAGCCCCACCATAGTGCTGCCAAGCAGACAACCCATAAACTGCAGAACAAGTATACCAAAGAAGTTCTCACACTCTTATGAAATTTCTAGGATCCAAACAGATTTACTAACCTAGGGATCCTGCAAAGAGACTGAGAACACCCAGAAAATTTGACTGTGGAGGCCAATAGAATTTGATTACAGTACTTCCATAGGACTGGGAAACAATCTCTGGGAGGGCACAAACAAAACCTTGTGGTACACCAGGATCCAGGAGAAAGGAGCAGTGACTCCACTAGAAATTGAGTCAGACTTGCCTGTGAGTGTCCAGGAGTCTCTAGTGGAGGCATGGGTCTACAGTGGCCTGCTGTGGAGTTAGGGGCACTGAATACAATAGTGCTGGCATAAGCCCTTTTGAAGGAGGTCATCATTACCCCTGCCTAGTTTGGCTTCAGGCCAAACAACAAGGAGGGAACAAAGCCCAACACATCAACAGAAAATAGGATTAAAGATTAACTGAGTCCAGTTCAGTTCACTGGCTCAGTCTTGTCCAACTCTTTGCAACTCCATGGACTGCAGCACGTCAGGCCTCCCCATCACCAACTCCCAGTGTTTACTCAAACTCATGTCCATTGTGTCTGTGATGCCATCCAACCATCTGATCCTCTGCTGTCCCCTTCTCCTCCTGCCTTTGATCTTTTCCAGATTCAGGGTATTTTCAAATGAGTCAGTTTTTGCATCTGGTGGCCAAAGCATTAAAGTTTCAACTTCAGTATCAGTCCTTCCAAAGAATATTCATGACTGATTTCCTTTAGGACAGACTGGTTGGAACTCCTCACTGTCCAAGGGATCTTAAGAGTCTTCTCCAACACCACAGTTCAAAAACATAAATACTTCAGCGCTCAGCTTTCTTTATAGTTCAACTCTCACAACCATACATGTCTTCTAGAAAAACCATAGTTTGACTAGGGGAAACTTTGTTGGCAAAGTAACTTCTCTGCTTATAAATAAGCTGTCTAACTTTGGTCATAACTTTTATTCCAAGGAGTGTCTTTTAATTTCATGGCTGCAGTCACCACCTACAGCAATTTCGCAGCCCCCCAAAATAAAATCTGTCACTGTTTCCATTGTTTCCCCATCTATTTGCTATGAGGTTATAGGATCGGATGCCATGATTTTTGTTTTCTGAATGTTGAGTTTTAAGCCAACTTTATCACTCTTCCCTTTCACTTACATCAAGAAGCGCTTTAATTTTTCTTCGCTTTCTGCCAGAAAGGTGGTGTTATCTGCATATCTGAGGTTATTGCTATCTTTCCCAGCAATGTTGATTCCAGCTTGTGCTTCATCTGATCCAGCATTTCTTATGATGTACTCTGCATATAAGTTACATAAAAAGATTGAGGGAGCATGGCTTTTATTGCAAAATTCAGACTTATATTGAAGAAAGTAGGGAAAGTCACTAGACCATTCAGGTATGACCTAAATCAAATTCTTACAATTATACAGTGAAACTGATGCATAGATTCAAGGAATTCGATCTGATAGACAAGAGTGTCTGAAGAACTATGGACAAAGGTCCGTGATATTGTAGTCAGTTATCAAGACCAGATTGAAATGAAAAAAGGCAAAATAGTTGTCTGAGGAGGCCTTACAAATAGCAGAGAAAAGAAGAAAAGTGAAGGGAAAGGAGAAAAAGAAAGATATATCCATCTGAATGCAGAGTTCCAAAGTATAGCAAGGAGAGATAAGAAAGCCTTTCTCAGCAATCAATGCAAAGAAACAGAGGAAAACAATAGAATGGGAAAGACCAGAGATCTCTTCAAGAAAATTACAGATACCAAGGAAACATTTCATACAAAACTGGGCTCAATAAAGAACACAAATGGCAACCCACTCCAGTACTCCTGTCTGGGAAATCCCATGGAAGGAGGAGCCTGATAGGCTCATGAAGAGTTGGATTCGACTGAGTGACTTACTTTCACTTTTTACTTTCATGCACTGGAGAAAAAAATGGCAACCCACTCCAGTATTGTTGCCTGGAGAGTCCCATGGATGGGAGCCTGGTGGGCTGCCATCTATGGGGTCACACAGAGTCAGACACGGCTGACATGACTTAGCAGTAGCAGCAACAGAAGTAGAAGATATTAAGAAGAGCTGGAAAGAATACACAGAACTATACTAAAAAAAAAAAAAAAAATCTTAATGGCCCAGATAATCACCATAGTGTGATCAATCAGTGTGATCAGACCGTTGAACAGCAAGATCAAACCAGTCAATCCTAAAGGAAATCAGTCCTGAATATCCATTGGAAGGGCTAATGCTGAAGCTGAAGCTCCTATACTTTGGCACCTGATGGGAAGAATTGACTCCTTAGACAAGACTCTGATCCTGGGAAAGATTGAAGGTAGAAGGAGAAAGGGATGACAGAGGATGAGATGGTTGGATGGCATCACCGACTCGATGGACATGAGTTTGGGCAAGCTCCAGGAGTTGGTGATGGACAGTGAAGCCTGGCATGTTGCAGTCCATGGGGTTGCAAAGAGTAGGCCTGGACTGAGTTACTGAAGTAAAACTGAACTATCAATCTCTTTGGCCTTTAAGTCATTTGTTTTCCCTTTGAAATCTTTTCACTTTGGTTAAGTAATCATATATTATTTGGCAAACTCTGGGAGTTGGTGATGGACAGGGAGGCCTGGTGTGCTGCAATTCATGAAGTCGCAAAGATTCGGACATGACTGAGCGACTGAACTGAACTGAACTGAACAGGTTTTTTTTTTTTACGTACAGTTTATGTTCAGATGCTTCAGAAGAACTTTGAGGCATCTTAGAGAAATATTAAATTAATATTTTAAAATATCTGGAAAAACTGCCAAACACTCCCCGCCCCCCTTACTGACTGCCTCCTCTAGACAGGTGGCCTCAGACCCCTCACGGCTACCTCCATTACCACCACCCTGAATATCTGCACCCATCTGTCTTGTCTTCCCAGTAAAGGAAATAGCAGAAAGGGAAGAATCAATTTTAGCATCTCCAGGTTATGGACTAGGGGCCAGCATGATATCCCTAGCAAAGCCCCATCAGAGCACCCCTTGAAGGGAAAAGCAAATTGGTAAGGCAGGTCTCATCGCACCAGTAACCAATGGGAACAAACTGGAAAAGAAAGCTGTCTGAAACCAAACCAAAGTGTCTGAACAGAGTGCAGGCAGACCTGAACTAAAGTTCCTCAGCATTTTTAGAACAAGCATATCAGGTCTATGGGTAGTGCACCTATTTAGACACCAAAGCCCCCAAACCCACGAAAATTAAAAGCAGCTTTCATGTCAGAAAGTACCTCCAGAAAATGTTTTTAAGATTCCAACAGTCGCTTGAACCATCAGAGGAAGAAAGAAGTGAGTTGATTTCAGAGAAGATCACAGAAAAAGAGAATAAAGCTGTCTGGACTGATAGGGCACTCAGACACAGCAAATTTGTCATCTCAGTCTCTATCACTGTAAAAATGGGAACTTCATTTCCAAGGGGAAGAAACAACACCCTCTTGAGAAAGAGGCCATATGAGGAACTCAGCAAGTTTTAAACTGATTTCTGAAATATGAACTAATTAGACCTCCAGGTCTCCTTATGATACTCTTATTCTCCAAATCAAGAAACCTCACCCCATTGACTACAGATTTGTTCAGGATCTGTGATCCATAAATGCAAGTTCAGGGCATTCATCCTCTAGATCCAAACCCTTATACCTTACTCCCAACCATACCTAGAGATTATGAATACATCACTATTAAGTTTGAAAGACCCAATTTTCTGCATTCCAGTAAAAAGAATAACTCAGTTTTCAAGGGCAGGAGCCCACTGTGTCCCCCTTTGCCTGGCAAAGCAATAAAGTTGTTCTTTCCTATTTCACCCAAAATTCTATCTCCAAGATTTGACTTGTGCTTTGATTATAGAAGCCAAGTTTTTGGCATCAATAGGGACCCACTCCAGTACTCTTGCCTGGAAAATCCCATGGGCGGAGGAACGAGGTAGGCTGCAGTCCATGAGGTCACTAAGAGTTGGACACAACTGAGCGACTTCACTTTCACTCTTCACTTTCATGCATTGGAGAAGGACATGGCAACCCACTCCAGTGTTCTTGCCTGGAAAATCCCAGGGAAGGGGGAGCCTGATGGGCTGTCATCTATGGGGTCACACAGAGTCGGACACGACTGAAGCAACAGCAGCAGCATGAATCTTCTAAGAATAGTGATTAGGTAAAAGTGTAATATATAGGGTTATGTTTCTGGTACAGTTTATATAATACTTTCTCATTCATTTCCTACAAGTTTTAATGGCAGTATGACTGGAAGCAAAATGTTTGGGCACATTTGGTTGTAGAAAAATATNTAGAAGGTGAGAAGAAGTAAAAGTGTAATATATAGGGTTATGTTTCTGGTACAGTTTATATAATACTTTCTCATTCATTTCCTACAAGTTTTAATGGCAGTATGACTGGAAGCAAAATGTTTGGGCACATTTGGTTGTAGAAAAATATAAAAGCAGTATAATTTTCAAACAATTTTATATAACTAAATATATTGGAGTTTTTTCTAGGTAAATACAGACAGAAATCTTTACCATTGAATTACAATGATGCTATCATGGTTTAATTGAAGAATGAAAATTAGAAAGGTTCTTCTTTGTTTGTTTTGGTTTTGTCGTGGAGCCTGTCTTTTTAATCTGCAGATATAAGATACCCTTACTTTTAACTTAAGAAACTTTAACTTCTANTCTTCGGTGCTCAGCTTTCTTCACAGTCCAACTCTCACATCCATACATGACCACTGGAAAAACCAAAGCTTTGACTAGACAGACTGTTGGCAATGTCTCTGCTTTTGAATATACTATCTAGGTTGTTCATAACTCTCCTTCCAAGGAGTAAGTGTTTTTTAATTTCAAGGCTGCAGTCACCATCTGCAGTGATTTTGGAGCCCAAACAAATAAAGTCTGACACTGTTTCCACTGTTTCCACATCTATTTCCTATGAAGTGATGGGACCAGATGCCATGTTCTTAATTTTCTGAATGTTGAGCTTTAAGCCAACTTTTTCACTCTCCTCTTTCACTTTCATCAAGAGGCTTTTTAGTTCTTCTTCACTTTCTGCCATAAGGATGGTGTCATCC
>SJYW01040273.1:106779-139120 GCA_006410735.1 Raphicerus campestris
CAGATGATTGGATAAGAAAGCTGTGGTACATATACACAATGGAGTATTACTCAGCCCTTAAAAAGAATAAGTTTGACTCAGTTCTAATGAGATGGATGAAACTGGAGCCGATTATACAGAGTGAAGTAAGCCAGAAAGAAAAACACCAATACAGTATACTGACACATATATATGGAATTTAGGAAGATAGTAATGATGACCCTGTAAGTGAGACAATATAGGAGACACAAAAGTATAGAACGGACTTTTGACATCTGGGGGAGAGGGAGAGGGTAGGATGATTTGGGAGAATGACACTGAAACATGTATACTATCATATAAGAAATGAAGCGACAGTCTATGTTCAATGCAGAATACAGGATGCTTGGGGCTGGTGTAAGGGATGATCCGGGGAGGCTGGGTGGGGAGGGAGCTGGGAGGGGGCTTCAGCATGGGGAGATCGTGTACACCTGTGGATGATTCATGTCAATGTATGGCAAAACCAATACAGTACTGTAAAATAGAATAAAGTATTAAAAGGAAAAAAAAATAAAATACACAACCAAAAAAAAAATGATGTAGAAAAGAGATTCTTGATAGACGAGAGAAAATTGAATTAAACACTAGAATAACTACAAGAATGTCTGCAGCATCCATACTGGTTAACATAATTAACACCTACTGCCTCAACAGTCACCTTCCAGAATCTCAGTAGGTTCATATGATAACCTTTTCCCCCTCAGGCATTGACAGGCTTTCGCCTCCAAACAGCTATTCAGGGGCTCAAACTGATGGTAAGGATACGATTTTGTAACTACACTGTCTAGATAACATGGCTCCTAAAATCACTATTGAAGGGAAGAAACAAAGAAGGCATATTGACTTTCAGTTGCCTTTTTCCAAATGTGACAAAAATCAATTTTATTTACAATTTAGTTATATGCTTTCTTTCAAATTATAGGAAAATTGTGAAAGAAAGCTAACATACAGGGAATATGATAAACACTTCAACTGCATCACTTGTAAGAGCAGAGAAAACAACATATTGGAAGCACATATAGCATTATGGTTCACGGGAACAAAATTTGCCCCCTTTCACCCCCCGCCAAAATGTGTCGCTTTAGGTATAAAGATTAACTTAAGGCTGATTATTTTTAAGCCACAAAAGACTTAAAAATTTGAACTTTCTGCTGAATGCCTAAAAGAATATAAATAGACAATCTGTTTCAGGAAAGCATTTATTATTAGAATAGACTGAATAAATAGAGTATAGAGTAAGTGTAGTAAGGAAAAACCTAGCAAAATCTGTTCATTAAAATTTCTCCCTGTGTTCCATTGTCTCTATATGGCCAAGCAAATATTTGCTTACCAAACATTTGCTTTTCTATCTTCATGTCAATTATCTTCCTCCTCTTTGAGGTCCAAACCACTATCTTAACTTCCTCTTCTGTTTTTAGCTGAATAAAATAAAGTTAGCAATGAGCGAAGTTGCTCAGTCGTGTCCAACTCTTTGTGACCCCGTGGACTGCAGCCTACCAGGCTTCTCTGTCCATGGGATTCTCCAGGCAAGAGTACTGGAGTGGGTTGCCATTTCCTTCTCCAGGGGATCTTCCCAACCCAGGGATCGAATCCAGGTCTCCAGCATTGCGGGCAGACGCTTTAACCTCTGAGCCACCAGGGAAGTCTTAAAGTTAGCAATAGAACTTAGAATTTAAGTCAAATATGTATGGAAAAAGGATTATGAAGTTTAGTGAAAAACAACGTGGTCATCAAGTTAAAGGACATGCATGTATTAAATTATACTAAATTGGAAATGAATTACATGAAAATATAAGAGGTTGTATATATAATTAGAAATTTTGAAATAAAGCTTTTAAAGACTTATAGTTATTGGGAAAGAACTGGTTAAAGACACAGCCATGAAACTGAGTAGCTGAAATCAGGCAACAGAGGGACATGACTGGAACTTGAGATTAATATTTAAAGACTAAAGTGTTGAATGCATAGTCTTTATGAAAAGTGAGTTTACTAAGATTTCAATGTGGTTGTGCCGACCAAAACAAATCAGAGGGCTACAGATGAAAAATAAATAAATAAACACAAGTAAAAGTTTATTTAGAGTTCTTAATTACAATTTGGGAAACACAGATTTGAGTAAATCCAAAAGCAGGTTCTAGGGAAAAGAAGAAACTTAAGATTTTAAAATGATGTAAGATTATTTTGAGAAAGAAGGCAAAAGGAAATACCTAGAGTTATAATGAGAATAGAGAAGTACTTATCTCATTTGACTGATTCCCTAAAACCCAAAGAAAGTGGGTGGAAAATGAAATGAAATTTCATTTGAAATTTTCAGATGAAATCTTGGCATTCAAAAACAGTGCCCAATCTACTCATAACTATAAAAGTAGCATACCAGCAAGATCAGAGATATTCAAATTGGGAGGTCAGTTCAATTTCAGAAAACATTTGGAACACTGAAGGTGAAATTAAAAGAAACTCTTAGCTTACTTAGTTTTTTGTTTTTTGTTTTTTTAGGCCAGCTAAGAAAATGCACTTTAAATTCTTAGGACTTAAGAAGCAGGGATTAGATGTTTCAACATATGCTCCTGGAGGAGGGTGACTTCTGGTCCCATCATCTCATGGCAAATAGATGGAGCAGCAGTGAAAGCAGTGATATATTTTCTTTTATTGGACTCTGAAATCACTGCAAACTGTGAAATTAAAAAACCCTTGCTCCTTGGAAGGAAAGCTATGACAAAGTTACACAGTGTATTAAAAAGCAGAGACATAACCTTGCTGACAAAGGTCCATATAGTAAAAGCTGTGGGTTTTCCAGATGTGAGAGTTTGACCATAAAGAAGGCTCAGCACCAAAGAATTGATACTTTTAAATTGTGGTGCTCGAGAAGACTCTTTAGAGTCTCTTGGACAGTAAGGAGATCAAATCAGTCAATCCTAAAGGAAATTAACCTTGAATATTCATTGGAAGGACTGATGCTGAAGCTAAAGTTCCAATCCTTAAGCCACCTGATACAAAGTGCCGACTCTTTGGAAAAGATCTGATGCTGGGAAAGATTGAGGGCAGGATGAAAAAGGGATGACAGAGAATGAGATGGTGGTATAGCATTACTTAATCAATAGGCATGAGTTTGAGCAAACTTCAGGAGATAGAGGAGAACAGACGAGCCCAGTAGGCTACAATCCATGGACTCACAAAGAGTCAGACACAGCCTAGTGAACAACAACAACATTGCTTCTGATTTTGCTAAATTAGCTTGAAACAGACCAATAAACCTGCTGAAAACAACTAGGAAAATCAAATAGAATATATATTAAAAATCTGTCTGAAGACATTAGAGTTACCAAGGCAACCAAAACTTGAGGGGTCAGTACCAAGGATAAGGCCTGAATCTGATATTCTATGTTCCAACTATCCTTGAACCAATTGGTGATTTGAACATAACCAGGGGAAGGCAGAGATGCTGAAGAGACATATTTACAGTCTTACATGTTAGAATAAACTGATGAGCTTTAGGTCCATGTGAGGGGTAGGAAACTAGCAAACACCTATGATATATGCTTGGAATCTGTGAGAGGGTACATCTGAGGTGCAAGGTTAAACAAATATACTATTTTGTGCTTAGTCATGTCCAACTCTATATGACCAAATGGACTGTAGCCTGCCACACTCTTCTGTCCATAGGGATTCTCCAGGCAAGAACACTGGAGTAGGTTGCCATGCCCTCTTTAAGGGGATCTTCTTAACCCAGGTCTCCCACATTGCAGGTGTATTCTTTGCTGTCTGAGCTACAAGGGAAGCCCAGGAATACTGGAGTGGGCAGCCTATCCCTTCTGCAGGGGATCTTCCTGACCCAGGAACATAATGGTGGTCCTCTACATTGCAGGCATATTCTCTACCAGCTGATCTACCAGGGAAGTCCAAACAAATACACTAGCCATCACAAAGAGTTAATCTCAGTTTTGAATCAGCTCAATTTCTGGTTAGATTATGTGATGTTCATTACCTTAGATAACAGTAAAGATCCAAAAGATTTAGAAGAATTTCCCTCTTATGAAAATTTGGAGGCAAGAACAAGAGTTGAGGTGTGGACAAGTTAGAGATCCATGATAAACAATCCATATTTTGTTTATATCATGAAAATAACAAACAAGAAGATAACCTTTCATAAAAAGAGAAATTCAAATTAAAAGTGGTGCATCCTCATTTGGCTAAGGTGATCAGCCAGCAGTAAAAATGGATTTTCTCTAGAAATAGTAAACTATTGATATTTACACTCCATTTGTGCATTTTTTTTTCAGAAGAAAATCACCCATTTATAACATACATTTCATACAGTAGAAGTGCTCACATTGTAAAAACTATGTGAAACTGGGTGGAAACAAACAAACAAACAAACACCTGTTTAGATGATGGATCCCTAAGAATAGAGAAGTTCTCAAGGTAAGTCTTATATTACATCTACCTCTTACTGGGGACAATTCTCCAAACAGCACAGCAAACTGGAATCCAAGCAGAGTGCCATGTTCCCAGGGAGCTGAGAGATCAAAGGAAAGTTTTCAGGAGAGGTGAGCCAACTAGCATTTGTGGAATTTTGACACTGAAAAAAAAAAATTACCCAACAGGGGAAGCAGGTGTCCCCTCTGAGTCCCTGAAAGAAAATGTGGTTACTTAGATCCAGGAAGAGCCTCTCTGAAGCTCCTCAAATAATGGACCAGTTGAGAGAAGACAGGAACACTTGTGATTGAACAACTCTGAAGGAAGTTGGAGATCTGATCCCAAGAGAGATGAAAGTCCATTTGAGAGACTGGTAAAATGGTACAAATTTTGAGGTATAAGATAAGTTCTGAGGATCTAATGTATAACATGGTGATTATAGTTGATAATACTCTACTGTATAACTGAAATTTGTGAAAAAGATAGATTCTGTTTGCTCATAAAAAAGCATGTGAGATGTTAGATGTGCTAGTTAACTTGATTGTGGGAACTCTTTCACAATGTATTCTATATCAAACCACCACACTCTACACTTTAAATATATTACAATTTTAATTGCCTACTATAACTCAACAGAGCTGAATAGAAGATGAAACCTACCTGAAAAAATATAGCAGAACTCAAAAGGCCTAAAACTTCTCATGCAATAAATAGCAAGAAATAAACATTCCAGACTTGTGAAGAAACAGGAAATGTGACCTACAGTTTACAAAAATGCAATCTATAGAAACCAGTCCTACATAGTGAAATCCAAAAGAGAGAAACAAACATTGTATATGAATACATACGTGTGGAATCTAGAATCATCATAGAGTTGAACTTATTTGCAAAAAAGAAATAGATACACAGATGTATAGAACAGATGGATATCAAGGAGGGAGGGANCTCAGCACCAAAGAATTGATACTTTTAAATTGTGGTGCTCGAGAAGACTCTTTAGAGTCTCTTGGACAGTAAGGAGATCAAATCAGTCAATCCTAAAGGAAATTAACCTTGAATATTCATTGGAAGGACTGATGCTGAAGCTAAAGTTCCAATCCTTAAGCCACCTGATACAAAGTGCCGACTCTTTGGAAAAGATCTGATGCTGGGAAAGATTGAGGGCAGGATGAAAAAGGGATGACAGAGAATGAGATGGTGGTATGGCATTACTTAATCAATAGGCATGAGTTTGAGCAAACTTCAGGAGATAGAGGAGAACAGACGAGCCCAGAAGGCTACAATCCATGGACTCACAAAGAGTCAGACACAGCCTAGTGAACAACAACAACATTGCTTCTGATTTTGCTAAATTAGCTTGAAACAGACCAATAAACCTGCTGAAAACAACTAGGAAAATCAAATAGAATATATATTAAAAATCTGTCTGAAGACATTAGAGTTACCAAGGCAACCAAAACTTGAGGGGTCAGTACCAAGGATAAGGCCTGAATCTGATATTCTATGTTCCAACTATCCTTGAACCAATTGGTGATTTGAACATAACCAGGGGAAGGCAGAGATGCTGAAGAGACATATTTACAGTCTTACATGTTAGAATAAACTGATGAGCTTTAGGTCCATGTGAGGGGTAGGAAACTAGCAAACACCTATGATATATGCTTGGAATCTGTGAGAGGGTACATCTGAGGTGCAAGGTTAAACAAATATACTATTTTGTGCTTAGTCATGTCCAACTCTATATGACCAAATGGACTGTAGCCTGCCACACTCTTCTGTCCATAGGGATTCTCCAGGCAAGAACACTGGAGTAGGTTGCCATGCCCTCTTTAAGGGGATCTTCTTAACCCAGGTCTCCCACATTGCAGGTGTATTCGTTGCTGTCTGAGCTACAAGGGAAGCCCAGGAATACTGGAGTGGGCAGCCTATCCCTTCTGCAGGGGATCTTCCTGACCCAGGAACATAATGGTGGTCCTCTACATTGCAGGCATATTCTCTACCAGCTGATCTACCAGGGAAGTCCAAACAAATACACTAGCCATCACAAAGAGTTAATCTCAGTTTTGAATCAGCTCAATTTCTGGTTAGATTATGTGATGTTCATTACCTTAGATAACAGTAAAGATCCAAAAGATTTAGAAGAATTTCCCTCTTATGAAAATTTGGAGGCAAGAACAAGAGTTGAGGTGTGGACAAGTTAGAGATCCATGATAAACAATCCATATTTTGTTTATATCATGAAAATAACAAACAAGAAGATAACCTTTCATAAAAAGAGAAATTCAAATTAAAAGTGGTGCATCCTCATTTGGCTAAGGTGATCAGCCAGCAGTAAAAATGGATTTTCTCTAGAAATAGTAAACTATTGATATTTACACTCCATTTGTGCATTTTTTTTTCAGAAGAAAATCACCCATTTATAACATACATTTCATACAGTAGAAGTGCTCACATTGTAAAAACTATGTGAAACTGGGTGGAAACAAACAAACAAACAAACACCTGTTTAGATGATGGATCCCTAAGAATAGAGAAGTTCTCAAGGTAAGTCTTATATTACATCTACCTCTTACTGGGGACAATTCTCCAAACAGCACAGCAAACTGGAATCCAAGCAGAGTGCCATGTTCCCAGGGAGCTGAGAGATCAAAGGAAAGTTTTCAGGAGAGGTGAGCCAACTAGCATTTGTGGAATTTTGACACTGAAAAAAAAAAATTACCCAACAGGGGAAGCAGGTGTCCCCTCTGAGTCCCTGAAAGAAAATGTGGTTACTTAGATCCAGGAAGAGCCTCTCTGAAGCTCCTCAAATAATGGACCAGTTGAGAGAAGACAGGAACACTTGTGATTGAACAACTCTAAAGGAAGTTGGAGATCTGATCCCAGGAGAGATGAAAGTCCATTTGAGAGACTGGTAAAATGGTACAAATTTTGAGGTATAAGATAAGTTCTGAGGATCTAATGTATAACATGGTGATTATAGTTGATAATACTCTACTGTATAACTGAAATTTGTGAAAAAGATAGATTCTGTTTGCTCATAAAAAAGCATGTGAGATGTTAGATGTGCTAGTTAACTTGATTGTGGGAACTCTTTCACAATGTATTCTATATCAAACCACCACACTCTACACTTTAAATATATTACAATTTTAATTGCCTACTATAACTCAACAGAGCTGAATAGAAGATGAAACCTACCTGAAAAAATATAGCAGAACTCAAAAGGCCTAAAACTTCTCATGCAATAAATAGCAAGAAATAAACATTCCAGACTTGTGAAGAAACAGGAAATGTGACCTACAGTTTACAAAAATGCAATCTATAGAAACCAGTCCTATGTTTCACTATAGAAACATAGTGAAATCCAAAAGAGAGAAACAAACATTGTATATGAATGCATACGTGTGGAATCTAGAATCATCATAGAGTTGAACTTATTTGCAAAAAAGAAATAGATACACAGATGTATAGAACAGATGGATATCAAGGAGGGAGGGAGTGGAGTGGAATGAGAGATCGGGATTGGCCTATATACACTACTCATATATAATAGATAACTAATAAGGACTAACTGTTTAGCACAAGGAACTCTACTCAGTGCTTTGTAGTGAACTGAACTGAAATGAAATGGGAAAGAAATCCAAAAGAGAGGGGATATATGTATATGAATTCAGACTTAAATTGAAGAAAGTAGGGAAAACTGCTAGACCATTCAGGTATGACCTAAATCAAATCCGTTATGATTATACAGTGGAAGTGAGAAGTAGATATAAGGGCCTAGATCTGATAGATAGAGTNGGGATATATGTATATGAATTCAGACTTAAATTGAAGAAAGTAGGGAAAACTGCTAGACCATTCAGGTATGACCTAAATCAAATCCGTTATGATTATACAGTGGAAGTGAGAAGTAGATATAAGGGCCTAGATCTGATAGATAGAGTGCCTGATGAACTATGGAATGAGGATCGTAACATTGTACGGGACACAGGGATCAAGACCATCTCCATCCCCATTGGAAAAAAAAATGCAAAAAAGCAAAATGGCTGTTTGAGGAGACCTTACAAATAGCTATGAAGAGAAGAGAGGTAAAAAGCAAAGGAGAAAAGGAAAGATATAAGCATCTGAATGCAGAGTTCCAAAGAATAGCAAGAAAAGATAAGAAAGCCTTCTTCAGCGATCAATGCAAAGAAATAGAGGAAAACAACAGAATGGGAAAGACTAGAGATCTCTTCAAGAAAATTAGAGATACTAANATTGAAATTAGACTTAGAAGCACAATCCAACATTTCATATCCTTTCCTGGCAGACATTTTTATTTCCTATTGCTTTAAAGAGAAATCATGAAAAAAAAATGCATAATGAATTCTAGAAATTGAAATCAGTGAAATAGACAAAATCTCATTAGTGACTTATTACATGATTTTCCATTGTTTTTAACCTGTAGTACATGATTAAATTACACTATTAAGACAGTTTGAACATTACTATTTTGAGAATGTCTAACTTTAAGAACTAGCTTTCTATTTATAGTAGCAATATTTCCTTAATTATTTTTGCCAATCTACTAAATGCTTCATAAATAGCACTTAATAGGCACTACTAATTAAATATTCACTTAATTTTAAGGAGTTTTTTAATCTTCTCTTCCTCCCAGAGCCACACAAAAATGAAAGTACATAATAAAAAGTTTCCAAAGCACATGGGTAAAATAAAACTGAATGGGAGTTAACTAGAGAACAAGGCATGTAACCAGTTTCATAAAGATGAAAAGGAAATGAAGAATTAGCCAACAAGAGAAGGCAATGGCACCCCACTCCAGTACTCTTGCCTGGAAAATCCTGTGGATGGAGGAGCCTAGTAGGCTGCGGTCCATGGGGTCGCTAAGAATCAGACATGACTGAGCGACTTCACTTTCACTTTTCACTTTCATGCACTGGAGAAGGAAATGGCAACCCACTCCAGTGTTCTTGCCCGAAGAATCCCAGGGACGGGGGAGCCTGGTGGGCTGTCGTCTTTGGGGTTGCACAGAGTCGGACATGACTGCAGCGACTTAGCAGCAGCAGCAGACACTGAATATCAAGCTCTTTCCCAAAGGAAATGATAAGAAGCAGCTTAATAATTTTTACCCTTAAACTAAAGAAAATCCCAAGATATAGATTCACTGAATGATACAAAGCCTGGGCATAGAATAAAGCTAAGAATTTGGAGACTATTTCAAGTCTCTAAGAGGTAGAATTAGATTCCAAGGTCTCTGCTTCTATTCCAGAAATGGCATATCCCTCAGGATAATTTATGGATCAAAGAATCCAGAGAGACTTCCCCAAAGAATTTCAGGCTGACAAAGGACAACAAGGAGACACAGGACTTTATGTTTCCTCAGCTGTTTTTGCCAATTTCCATTCCCCTATTCCCTTACCATCACCACCAGCACCACCAACAACCAATCCCCCAACACCCTCCCAGTTTCAAGTGATACCAGGATAAATATAAGTGCATTAGACCTAGAAAATGAATTTATGGTTGGAGGGGAGGGATAGTTAGGGACTTTGGGAAGGTCATGCACATACTGCTGTATTAAAAACGGATAACCAACAAGAACCTATTGTATAAGCACATGGAGCTCTGCTCAGTGTTGTGTGGCAACCTGTATGAGAGGCGGGGTTTGTGGGAGAAGGGATACATTTATACGTATAGCTGAGTCACTTCCCTGCTCACTTGAAACTACTACAGCACTGTTAATTGGCTATATCTCAATACACAATAGAACGTTTAAAGTTTGGAATAAAACAAGAACAAAAAGGAAAAAATAATAAATGGATTAAACCAATCACAATTCTTGCAGAGCTGGCTAGGTTGCTGCTGGGCAATGTCCATGAACGCCTGAGAAGATAAATGATTAGAGATGTTGGGAATTCAACATTATTTTCTACAACAGTTTGAAGTACAGAGTCTTTGGGCTATAGGTTTCACAACTAAAGTTTCAATATTTACATTGAACTAGCAATATGATGATAATAATTCAGCTAAACATAGAAAAGTCTACACAATTCACATGTGACTATTTTGATTTTAAAAGTAGCCTATATAAGCTATGTGAAAAATTATTATGTTTCATATTTTTTATTTTATAAATTTTGGCACTTATATAGACTACTTCACACAAATATTTTGAAAGAGAAAAATAAACCTGAGAAAAGCATACAGTTATAAGGATTTTGTGAGGTGAAGCAAACAATCATGCCAAATAAAACACTTTGTGTAAAAATTATATTTACTTTCTGTGATACTCATTGAGTCATCACTATGAAAATTTCAAATAAAGAAATGTGGTGGTTGACATTGCTCTGTATACAGACTTTCAGAGGTGTGTGCTTCCCTCACAATTTGTTAATAACCCTTGCAAATAAGCAATACTAAATAATAATGTCCACAACTGAATCTTTGAATAATCCTTGTGATATGCCACTTTCCTATTTTTCATACATCTCAAAAATTAATATCATTATTTATTTTGTTTTGCTCAAGCTAAATAAAGCGAAGTCACTCTTGACTCCTTTTATATATATATATCATGTAACCCATCACAAAACATTTCAAAGCTATCTAAAATACATATATCATTCTCTATTATCACTTCCCTTATTACATAGCTAATACTAAGCTCCAAAGTGATCTTGCCTTCATCCCTGTCTACCAACCTCACAAAGACTATTCTCTATATAGCAGCCAAAGTGATACTTTAAAATTCTAAGTCAGACAAGGTCACTGAACTCCCTGCGTAGAAATCTTCAATGGTTTTCCTACTCCTTATTGATCTCGTTAGTGTTATTTAAGAATTCCACAGAGCTTCTCAACCCAAAATTGTTTTGCACTTGCTGTCTCTACTCTTCACAGATATTTGTACAGCTCAAAAGCAAATTTAATTAATATTATAATATATATAGCATTATGTCTGCTATATTATATATATATGTCTCTGCACAATTTTACAGACCCTACTGTGCATATAACACATGTATATATATGTATCACATATGTGCATATATATAATTTCTTAATAATGTTTGCTACACTGAATAGAGATTTGTATATCATCTGGATCTTCCTGCATATGGTAAGATCCATGATAGAAGAGACTTTCTTTTCTTGTATATTGNATAACACATGTATATACATGTATCACATATGTGCATATATATAATTTCTTAATAATGTTTGCTACACTGAATAGAGATTTGTATATCATCTGGATCTTCCTGCATATGGTAAGATCCATGATAGAAGAGACTTTCTTTTCTTGTATATTGCCATATTACCAATAATATCTGGAACATAATAAGTAGAACCTCAATGAACATTTTTAAGCTTAAATGAATGAATAACATACTGTTTTGTTTGTAAATATTTATTTTTAATTATTTTTCATTGTGGTTGGTTTTAAAGACTAATCTACTAATTCTTGTGTGTATCCCCAGAATAAGACATACATTTGCAAATATATGAAAATACTATGGTAAATTTTAACTGTTAGATTTTAAAACACATAGTCACACAGATCATTTGTCAAGATTTTGATTTCTCTTGCTTGATGAGAAAATTGTCATTTATTTTGACATTTCAGATTTGTTATACTGTTTTAAATTATCCTATACTCTCTCTCTTTAATAACGTATTCAAATACCAATTCAAGATATACATATTTTTCCTTCATTTTGCAAGCTAACAAGACATACACAATGCCCTTAATTTAGCATTATATTTATTTAAACAAACAACATAGCTCTCTTGAAAAGCACAAAAAAATATTTTTCATACATCCTCATAAATATTGAAATTCTAAATCCTTTCAAATTGCTCTGTGAAATTCTTTCATTCTGCCCCTCCAAACAGAATGCAAATTATAGTAAATAATAAGCTTTCATTCATTTGCCAAGGTCTTTAAAATAAAAAAAATGTGATCACTTACCATTAAATTACTTTGATTTTGTAACACATATCTGATTAATTGGTCTTCTGCAACCTGGCCAGAGGAAATGAAAAAATATTATTTGGTTTACAATAGTGCTATTTTTTCATTTTAAATTATATTGCTAAATTGAAGTAAAATAGTTAATTTCCATAAAATTACTGGAAAAATGCATGAATAATACTTTATACTGGCTACAGAGATTTTAATCAGTTTTCAGCACCTAACATTCCTAATGATGATCTATTGTCTAAATTTATATACACTCATAAACTATAAGTAACTGCTCCTACATAATCTTGATACACGATATTGTCTATAACTTTGCACCATTGATTCATAATGCTAACTATTATTTACTTTGGACTACAGGTTAAAGTTCAAAGGTTAATTTATACTCATTAACTATTATTTCAAAATATATGTCTTAAGTAAAACATGACATATCCTCTAAGAAGGATTTCTAGAAAAATTATCCATATTCCTCAAGAGAGTATTTGCTTAAAATGATTTACCTGAGTTGATTTTTCTTTTTTTTTTTCTGAGTTGATTTTTCATGTTAAAATATTTGTCAGTGATTTACTCTAATTTTTATGCCTTCTTATTTTCTGAGAAATTGTAAATATAATTCTGATTCATTAAAAAAAATCTTTTTCCCAAATTAGTTTTTAATGTCAATATTATCCACATAATTTGCTTCATAAAAGTCCAAATTAAATCACATTGTATACTTTATTATTATAACTCTTTTGGGTAATTTCCACTCTATTACTATCTAGTCATTGTACAGAACACTTACAAGACCTTTCAATAACACTTTTGCTCACTATTAATTTTGGAAGTGTTCATCAGGCAATTTCATGATAAGTGGCAAACTACTTCTAGTTGTTTAATGAAGTCCCTTTTTACTCACAATGCTCCTTTATTTATTGCTCCCTCCTTTTTCCTGCATCAATTTGATATTATGTATTAGTTGTTCAAGGACATAATTAACAAAGACATTCTCTTTCTAATTCTCAGGACCAATTTTCAATGCTTTTTATAAATGTATCAGAATTCAGTGGGTAAAGCAAAAAAAAAAAAAAAAAAGTCAGAGTGCTTTTCTGGGAGAAAGCCATATAGATATTCTGAAGCAAAGCCAATAATGAAATTATTTGATATTATAGATTAACACAGCATTGAGTTGGGGAAGACTCATAAAGGAACTGTGGATATTTTTAAATTCTTATGGATAAAAATAATTTTAAAATTACAGTGCTTAAATTTTATTGCTTAATTTCATCATCTTTATGGAATGATAATAATGATTACTTTTGAACAAATCTAAATGGAAGAGCAGAAGACTGACAAACATTTAAATCATCTTACACTCATGCAAATGTTTCATTTCCTTTCTGTTCTTATACTGACCACATTATGTTTTACTTATAATTTAAAACCCCAGCTTCAAAGGTATATATGTTCCTTCCAGATAGTTTCCTAATTGATGCCATTCCACATAAATGCTTCAAAATGCATTTACTTATGAAACCATAATATTTGCTTTTAATGTGATTTTTTTCCATTAGTAACTCGTAATATTATTTTTATCATATCCTATCATCAAAATGATCATTTGAACACCATACATTATCGCTAAATGTTAGAACATTTCTTCATATTATAGATGTTGGAAATAAATATTTTAGCAATAATACTGAAAGGCATTTCNAATTTTTTTTCATTAGTAACTCGTAATATTATTTTTATCATATCCTATCATCAAAATGATCATTTGAACACCATACATTATCGCTAAATGTTAGAACATTTCTTCATATTATAGATGTTGGAAATAAATATTTTAGCAATAATACTGAAAGGCATTTCAGTATTATTAGATTCCTGACTACTTCCCGTGGTTTGACTTAAGAAACCCTACTAATACTCCACTATAATTTGAAATGGAATTTTGAAAATAGAATCTGGTAACATATTGTCTTCCTTGTACTCATATTAAACTTGCAATCTTAATAATGTCAGTTTGTTCGCATTAAAATCATGTGTCCATTTTTTTTTAAAGTAAAAGATCCCTCCTTTGTCTCACTTTTTGTTTTATTAAATTCTTAACTAAATAAAATTAAATAATTTCCAAGTTCTTTTTAAAATATAATCCAATACAATATAAATTACTTACATTAAAAAAATATATTCTGAGAAATGACAAACCTAGACAGCATTTTAAAAAGCAGAGACATTACTTTGCCTACAAAAGTCCATCTAGTCAAAGCTATGGTTTTTTTCCAGTATTCATGTAGGGATGTGAAAGTTGGACAATAAAAAAAGCTGAGTGTCAGAGAATTGATGCCTTTGAACTGTGGTGCTGGAGAAGACTCTTGATAGTCCCTTTGACAGCAAGGGGATCCAGCTAGTCAATCCCAAAGAAAATCAACCCTGAATATTCACTAGAATAACTGATGCTGAAGCTGAAGCTCCGACATTTGGCCACACAATGTGAAGAACAGACTCACTGGAAAAGACCCAGATGCTGGGAAAGATTGAAGGCAGGAGGAGAAGGGGACAACAGAGGAAAAGATGGTTGGATTGCATTACCAACTCAATGGACATGAGTCTGAGCAAACTCCGGGAGATGGGGAAGGACAGGCAAGCCTGGCATGCTGCAGTTCATGTGGTCTCAAAGAGTCGGACATGACTGAGCGACTGAACAACAAAGTCTGAGTAATCTAGCAGAACAATTTCTTAGTGAGGATGGGAGAATGTGGAGTCACTCCTAGCTTGTTTAGGGTAGTAATGTGACTATATGAGCTGTATAGTCAGAATCTTTCCAAGATCAACCTGAAAACAGTTTACCAGTGGCTAGAGTAGATGAGATGGTTGGATGGCATCACTAACTGGATGGACATGAGTTTGAGCAAGCTCCAGGAGTTGGTGATGCACAGGGAAGCCTGATGTGTTGCGAAACATGGGGTAGCAAAAAGTCAGACAAGACTGAATGACTGAACTGAACTGAGAGTAGACAAAGGAGGTAAAATTAGTGGCATCTGTGTCTCATTTTTGTAATTAATTCTGTTCTTAGCAATATTTTCCTAAATGCCTATACCAAAAGCTGAAGTTATGAATAACCAACAGTTAAATGAGAATTAAATATTAGATTTGGCTGGTGGTAGAAATGTGACAAGTATGAATGAAGATTATCTGTACAGGACTCTCCACACTATAATTTGTTACAAAACTTAAAATCTTTAATTGTATTAGTAGTGAAAAAAGTGAAGTAGAAGTCTTTCAGTTGTGTCCAACTCTTTGAGACCCCATGGACTATAGCCTGCTAGGGTTCTCTGTCCATGGAATTCTCCAGGCAAGAATACCAGAGTGGGTAGCCATTTCCTTCTCCAGATCTTCCCCACTCAGGGATCAAACTCAGATCTACTGCATTGCAGGCAGATTACCATCTGGGCTACCAGAGAATCCCCTCCACTTGTAAATTACCATTTTCTTCTTTGCCATTGACCTGACATGGCGTTTTAATGAAAACAAATTCTTAGATTAGTTTNCCAGGGATCAAACTCAGGTCTACTGCATTGCAGGCAGATTACCATCTGGGCTACCAGAGAATCCCCTCCACTTGTAAATTACCATTTTCTTCTTTGCCATTGACCTGACATGGCATTTTAATGAAAACAAATTCTCAGGTTAGTTTGCTATCTTGTTTATTGCTTAGTTTGTCTAATTTCCCATTTAAAAAGATTCTTGATGAAAACTCTTTCCAATATTATGTATCTTAGGAAATACGGTTTTCTGGAAAGATTATCTAAGATGTAGAAGGCTTAATAATATATTTTGTGAACTATAAGTAAATAAGAGAGCATTTTATATGTTAGCATTTGTCTTTGTGAGTAAAACCTGAAATCAGGACCATCTGATTTTTCCATCAGATGGAACCCAAATGATGAAATGAAGAAAAAAAGGGAAATTCCATAATGCTCACAGATCCAAAGACAAACATTAGTAATTAGCAATTACAATATTATACATATATTTAAATCAAAAAGAGTTTTATTAAATCAAAAGATTATCTGAAACAAAAAAGAATTAAGAGGGGAAAAATGCAAGAAAGCAAACTGTGACAGGTGATAAAGCAGATATAATGGTTAATTTTAGGACTTACCTGGTGGCTCAGGTGGTAAAGTGTCTGTCTACAATGTGAGAGACCTGGGTTCAATCCCTGAGTTGGGAAGATTCCCTGGAGAAGGAAATGGCAACCCACTCCAGTACTCTTGCCTTGAAAATCTCATGGACAGAGGAGCTTGGTGCAGGCTACTGTCCATGGGGTCGCAAAGGGTGGGGCATGACTGAGCGACTTCACTTTGGGGCTTATCAGGTGGCTCAGAGGTTAAAGCATCTGCCTCCAATGTGGGAGACCCAGGTTCAATCCCTGGGTCGGGAAGATCCCCTGGAGAAGGAAATGGTAATCCACTCCAGTATTCTTGCCTGGAGAATACCATGGACAGAGGAGCCTGGCAGGGTACAGTCCACGGGGTCACAAAGAGTCGGACACGACTGAGCAACTTCTTCACTTCATTTCACTTCACTTCACCTTCCCTGCAAAGAACCAGCTTCTGATTTTGGGCTTCCCTGGTGGCTCAGAGGTTAAAGCATCTGCCTTCGATGTGGGAGACCCGGGTTTGATCCCTGGGTCCAGAAGATCCCTTGGAAAAGGAAATGGGAATCCACTCCAGTATTCTTGCCTGGNTGATGCGGGAGACCTGGGTTTGATCCCTGGGTCGGGAAGATCCCCAGGAGAAGGAAATGGGAATCCACTCCAGTATTCTTGCCTGGAGAATCCAATGGACAGAGAAGCCGAGTAGGTTACAGTCCATGGGGTTGCAAAGAGTCGGGCACAACTGAGCGACTTCACCTTATGTATCAACTTGGAGAGTGTTTTTGGATGAGATTAACATTTAAATCAGTGAATTTTAAGTAAACAGAAGGAATTCTTTGGAGGTTCAGTGAGTAGGACTCTGTGTTTTCACTGCCAAGGGTATGGGTCTGGTCCTTGGTGGGAGAACTAATATCTCACAAGCCACTCAGTATAGCAAAAAAAAAAAAAAAAAGATAAGCTGATTGTTCATATATGGGCCTCAAAATAATTAACTGAATAGAANACTGGATAAATATTGTAAAGTTAAATCAAAATTAATTTAAATGTAGATTTAAATGTTTCAGTTAAAAGAACAATTGGTTCCTTGTTTTTTACTTAATATAAAACTGTATATTGTTATATATACAAAATATCAAACTATTTACAATTATAAATCTGGGACCTCCCGCGTGGCACTAGTGGTAAAGAATCTATCTGTCAAAGTAGGAGACATAATAGATGTGGATTTGATCCCTAGGTGAGGAAGATCCCTATATCAGTATTCTTGCCTGGAGAATCCCAGAGACAGAGGAGCCTGTACAGTCCATCCATAGAGTCACAAAGAATAAGGCATAACTGAAGTGACTGAGCATGCACACATATAATTAGGTATCTATTAAGGTACAAAATGAATGCTTTGAAATATTTGAGGTATTATTATAATATGGAAATGTTTTTTAATAATTCTCCATTTCATCCTTACTATTTTCCATGTGTAAATTCATTTTTAGCTGTTCACACACCCTGAAAAATAAGTATGACTGACATTAATTTAAAGATTTGAAAACTGAGATTTAAAGTTTTAGTAGTTTGAATTTATTACAAACAGCTTTTTTGAAAATTATTTTTATTTCATTACATTATAATTAAGAAAGAGGATAGTTGTCAGTGTGTAAAGTATGATTTGCAAATTATTAAAGAGATTCAAATTCAAGAAAGATTGTGCTTGTGTTAATTAGTTGCCACAACATCTGTACTATTATTGATATTGTTTCTAGAGGTAAATTGATTGACCTTTTAAGAAATGATAATAAACACAATTTCAGACAGATGGTACTGAGAGGGATAGAATAGGATATTCAAATAGTTGGCTTAGAAACCCCATTAGGGAGTTTTAGCTAGAGAGGGAACTTTAGGGGGCTTTGGGAGACTACAATAAGATTAATGATCACTCAAGAAAGCAATGGGAAAATCCTTAAATAATGTAAGCCTGCTGGATTCCTAAAGCAGAACAAGTTGCTTGGCATCAAAGCCAGATTGACTAGCTTAACAATAAAATCCAGCTAATTTGCTTAGCAATAAATCATGCAACAGAAGGATGAGGCATAACCCAAACCAATAAAACAGTGGTGGCATGAGACCTACATCCTGCTCAGTGAGTTCACTGAGTTAAAGACCCCCAAAACATGCTCCATTACCCCTAAGATATGTTCTTTGTAGAATGCTCCCAAACAATAAACTAATAGTAAGAATAAGGTCTACAACTTGCCCATTAGTGTCATTAAGTTAATGACCCCCAGGACATAATCTGTGCACACACACAAAAAATCATTTATAGACAAAGTGTCTTTTCAAAATGAAAGACCTTCATTATACTGAGACTTGGAAGAAATTTTCCAAAGTGCTATGACAGTCCTGGACTGACCATGTAGGGACAAGAAAATTCCCCTGCCCATCCTGGGAAAGTAACTGATGATGCAAGCACGATGCCTACTCAAGAAAGCCAGAAAAGGTCTTCTCATTCTCCTCTGTCTTCCTTTGATCATAAAAATAGAGCACACATGCACTGAGTACTTTAAGCAGGCCAATGCTTGCCTGCTTGCTTAGAAACCTTAGGGGCATTCTATTCTAATACATCACTTTTAATCTATCACTTTGCCTATCGTTGAATTCCTTCCTGCACTGAAATATAAAGGACTGTGGTATCAGAGCTCTTAGGAACCCTGGAAATGAAGTGAAACAGTTTCAGTACTCTGTTGTGTAAGAATTTTCTTCCAACAGTTTATTATCACATTTGTGATACAGAAAACTGTAATATAAGTTGGAAGTTTATAGTTTCTTTCCATTCAAAACATTTCATTCTTATATTGTTTTTAATTCAGTTTCTATTTTATTTTCTGGTCTGTGGTAGCTCAGATGGTAAAAAATGTGCCTGCAGCGCAGAAGACCTGTGTTTGGTCTCTGGGTTGGGAAGATGCCTTAGAGAAGGGATTGACAACCCATTCCAGTATTCTTGTCTTGAGAACCCCATGAACTGTATGAAAAGGCAAAAAGATAGGACACTGAAAGATGAACTCCCCGTGTCAGTAGGCACCAAATATACTACTGGAGAACAGTGAAGAAATAACTCTAGAAAGAGTGAAGAGATGGAACCAAAGTAAAAACAACACCCAGTTGTGGATGTGACTGGTGATGGAAGTAAAGTCTGATTCTGTAAAGAACAATATTGCATAGGAATCTGGAATGTTAGGTCCATGAATTAAGGTAAATTGGAAGTAGTCAAACAGGATATGGCAACAGTGAACATTGATATTTTAGGAATCAGTGAACTAAAATGGACTGGAATGGGTGAAATTAACTCAGATGACCATTGATTGTATCGACAACTGTGGGCAACAATCCCTTAGAAGAAATGGAGTAACCATCACAGTCAACAAAAGATTGCAAAATGCAGTACTTGGATGCAATCTCAAAAATAATAGAATGATCTCTGTTCATTTCCAAGGAAAATCATTATCTATCACAGTAATCCAAGTCTATCCCCCTAACAGTAATGCTGAAGAAGTGGAAGTTGAACAGTTCTATGATGACCTACAAGAACTTCTAGAACTAACACCCCAAAACAGATGTTCTTTTCATTACAGGGGACTGGAATGAAAAAGTTGGAGATCAACAGATATTCAGAGTAAAAGGCAAGTTTTGTCTCACAGTATGGAATGAAGCAGGGCAAAGTCTAACAGAGTTTTGCGAAGAAAACACACTGGTCATAGCAAACACACTCTACAAACAACATATGAGAAGACTCTACACAAGGACATCACCAGATGGTCAACACTGAAATAAGACTGATTATATTCTGTATAGCCAAAGCTGGAGAAGCTCTATATAGTCAGCTAAAAAGACCAGGAGCTGACTGTCGCTCAGATCAAGAACTCCGTTTTGCCAAATTCAGACAGAAATTGAATAAAGTAAGGAAAACCACTAGACCATTCAGGTATGATCTAAATTAAACCCCTTATGATTATACAGTGGAAGTGACAAATAGATTCAAGGGATTTGATCTAATGACAGAGTGCCTGAAAGCCAATGGACAGAGGTTCCTAACATTCTAGAGGAGGCAGGGATCAAGACCATCCCCAAGGAAAAGAAATGCAAAAAGGCAAAATGGTTGTGTGAGGAGGCCTTACAAATAGCTATGAAAAGAAAAGAAGTGAAAGGCAAAGAAGAAAAGGAAAGAAATACCCATTTGAATGTAGAGTCCCAAAGAAGAGTAAGGAAAGATTACTGGAAAAACCATAGCCTTGACTAGATGGACCTTTGTTGGCAAAGTAATGTCTCTGCTTTTGAATATGCTATCTAGGTTGGTCATAACTTTCCTTCCAAGGAGTAAGCATCTTTTAATTTCATGGCTGCAATCACCATCTGCAGTGATTTTGGAGCCCCCCAAAAATAAAGTCTGACACTGTTTCCACTGTCTCCTCATCTATTTCCCATGAAGTGACGGGACCAGATGGCATGATCTTCGTTTTCTGAATGTTGAACTTTAAGCCAACTTTTTCACTCTCCTCTTTCACTTTCATCAAGAGGCTCTTTAGTTCTTCACTTTCTGCCATAAGGGTGGTGTCACCTGCATATCTGAGGTTATTGATATTTCTCCCAGCAATCTTGATTCCAGCTCGTGCTTCTTCCAGTCCAGCGTTTCTCATGATGTACTCTGCATATAAATTAAATAAGCAGGGTGACAATATACAGCCTTGACGTACTCCTTTTCTTATTTGGAACCAGTCTGTTGTTCCATGTCCAGTTCTAACTGTTGCTTCCTGACCTGCATACAGATTTCTCAAGAGGCAGGTCAGGTGGTCTGGGATTCCCATCTCTTTCAGAATTTTCCACAGTTTATTGTGATCCACACAGTCAAAGGTTTTGGCATCGTCAATAAAGCAGAAACAGATGCTTTTCTGGAATTCTCTTGCTTTTTCGATGATCCAGGGGATGTTGGCAATTTGATCTCTGGTTCCTCTGCCTTTTCTAAAACCAGCTTGAACATCTGAAAGTTCATGGTTCACTGCCATGTATGGATGTGAGAGTTGGACTGTGAAGAAAGCTGAGTGCCAAAGTATTGATGCTTTTGAATTGTGGTGCTGGAGAAGACTCTTGAGTATCCCCTGGACAGCAAGGAGTTCAAACCACTCCATCCCAAAGGACATCAACCCTGAATATTCATTGGAAGGACTGATGTGGAAGCTGAAGCTTGACCACCTGATGCAAAGCACCAACCCACTGGAAAAGATCCTTATGCTGGGAAAGATTGAGGGCAGGAAGAGAAGGAGGTGACAGAGGATGAGATGGTTTGATGGCATCACTGATTCAATGGACATGAATTTGAGCAGACTCTGGGAGACAGTGAAGGTCAAGGAAGCCTAAGATGCTGCAATTTATGGACATGACTTAGCAGCTGAAAAACAACATTTTGTGCTGGGGGTAATGAGGCAGAGATGATAACTTCTGATTTCAGACACAATAAAGTGAGTCAGTTTCTAAAGAATGGATGATTCTGGGTCTGTCTCAAACCTACCCTTTTCTTCCATTTTCTCTACCATAGGGACAAAACCTCTTTACTAGCCTGCCTACCTTCTTGTCTTGCTCCAATCCTTCTTTAGTATTTTTTTATCATGTCTTTCCAGTTCTCAAAAGTCAGGTCAAAACTTAACATTTTCCATTTCCCAAGATGTAGTCTACTTCCATTTAGCATTTACAAACTCAGGTGGGACCCCTCTGGAGGCCTCTTCTACTATCAGGCCTCATCCATTCTCAGGTCCTTCCTACAATCTGGTTGCTCAGCTTCCCTGGTGGCTCAGCTGGTAAAGAATCCACCTGCAATGCAGGAGACCTGGGTTCGATCCCTGGGTTGGGAAGATCCCCTGGAGAAGGGAAAGGCTACCCACTTCAGTATTCTGGCCTGGAGAATCCATGGACTACAGCCCATAGGATCACAAAAAGTCAGACATGACTGAGGGACTTTCACACTCCAACCATCAGGCTCCAATCATTCTCAGGCCCCTCCTACTATCAGGCCCCACCCACACTCAAGCCCCGCCTATCAGGATCCACTCACACTCAGGCCCCTCCAAATTTGGAATCCTCTCATTCATAGACCCTTTCTATTGCAGGATTCCTCCTACTCATAGAAATACCTACTGTTTTCTTTTATGGTTCTGAACCAAGGCGATCACAAATTTTACCTTCATTTTCCACATATTGGAGACTGGGCTGTAATATTTAACATGATTTTATTCTAAGTTCAGAGATTAAAATGAGATGCACAGAATAAATTGCAGCTCCTAGATTTGGCTCTCTGAAGGATTTCAAGCCCAGCCCATTCTCAGGAATCTCCATGGGATTTCTCTCCTCAGCAGGCCATCTTCTCTCTGCCTTCTAGAATGTTCCCAGCATGTCTAGGCTCTTCCATGACCAGGACTGGAGAGCAAATCCAGAAACACTCCACTTGAAAGTCTACCATCTTGGAATGTGTTTCCTACTCTCTCCAAAAGAAACCCATTACTAGCCACTAGGATGGGCTTGACCCAGTCACCAATGGGAAGACTGTTCCAGATCTGAGTCTAAGGAGCATGGAGCATTGACAGCACAGTCCAGGATGCACTGCCCCATCTTAATCCAGCTCCTTTCTCATTGCCTGGCTCCAGTGCAAGAAAAGGTCACTCTTGCTGTCCTTCCTGCTCCCTTCCATTCTCCATACCTCCACAAGAACAGGTAACACTCTTTAGCCATCAGTTCAGTTCAGTGGCTCAGTCGTGTCTGACTCTTTGCGACCTCATGAACCGCACCATGCCAGGCCTCCCTGTCCATCACCAACTCCTGCAGCTTACTCAGACTCATGTCCATTGAGTCAGTGATGCCATCCAGCCATCTCATCCTCTGTCATCCCCTTCTCCACCTACCTTCAATCTTTCCCAGCATTAGGGTCTGTTCCATAGCCCATTCTAAATTAATACACAGAAAAGTAGCATTTTTCTAAAAGAAAAAGAGTTTTCAGAGATGCAAGAAGCCAATAACATAAACATTCACAGTTTAGTTCCTCAGAGTCACAGCCTCTCAAACACCTGATCATGGTGTACGTTGCATTTACCTAATAAAACTGCATATTTGGGTTCTCTCCAGAATAAAGAAACAGGCTACCTTCAAAAATGTATTCTAGTCATTATTTCGTGTGAGAGAGAAAATTGCTTGGAGCTTTGAAATGCAGGTTGATCAGCTTCTGTCTCCCCGGTAGGTTTTGAGACTCTCAGGGTCAGATTTCAGTCAGGATTCCAATCACAGCACTCAGGGCTGCTCATCTTGCCAAGTTTCTCTGGTAAACAGAAGCACAGAGCTCAGCAGTGACAACGCAGATCTGATCTTACTGCGGCTGAATATCTATTTTCCTCCCCACCAACTTGCTATACAGATTGTGGCTTTTCCACTCTGCAATTGATGACTGAACTTTCTGGAAAAGCCATACTTAGCGTCTTCAGCTTAGAACTTCTGATTTTACCCAAAGTAGCAGTTCAGAATAAGCCTCCCCCAAATGTTTCACTTTTGTATGAGGATAACCTTGAGCTAAAGGCAACCAAGACCCCGTGGATTCAAGAGTAACCACTGCCCCTCCTGTAACTACCCAGAAGAATTTAAATTGAGGGTTTTTCCAAGAAAAGAGTTATGACTGAAGATAAACTGACATAATGGCCCCATCTATATGGCAGGGCAAACCACTAATTACCAAATATCTACTTTTCTCCATATTGTCCTGTGAATGGCCATCCTGTTCTTGGAAGTCCCAAGCCCCTGTCCCATTCTTTAGCTTAGGATGGCATCTATACCTCATTTTATATTTCTCTCACCCTTTCATGCATATGGTATCTCTGACCCTCTCATGCATGTAGGATTCCCATATGGGTGGAATTCAGTTTGATTTTCTCTTATTAACCCATCTCAGGTCAATTTAACTCTTAGACCAGCCGGAAGAAACTAGAAGTATTCCTTCCCTAGAAGGGAAAGTTTTCTTCCTCCCCAACACCTACTTTAGAGCCCAGGAAGTGTCTGATGATACCGGCTTCTACCATTCCAGACACTGAGAAGGGCAAACTCTCCTTGTCCCCAAAGCAAAATGTCTTATAGAAATTCAATCTCTCTCTAGGAAAAGTCCTTATTTTGACACGAATTATATAGAAGGAAGAGCAGAAGGCCTTGAAAAACAAATGAGCAACTTTTTCAAAAGCTTTCAGAATCAAATGTAAAATTCATTAAGAAAAGTAATGGAAATTTTATGGCTGGTGCACAGATAAATTCATTGCTGCCTCTTAATTCATCAAGCACGCATACAAGAGTGTATGCCAAATTGATTGGAACTAACAGCCTCTTAGAAGCTCTAACCAGCTGCAGACTCAGGGTAAACTAGTTGGAACAAAACAAAGAATGCCTCCTTCTCTCCCTTCTTCTCCCAGGTGCTGACTGAATTAAGGGTTCAGTTCAGTTCAGTACAATCGCTCAGTCATGTCCAACTCTTTGCAACCCCATGAACTGCAGCACACCAGACCTCCCTGTCCATCAACCATCCCCCAGAGTTCAAACTCACGTCCATCAAGTCGGGAATGCCATCCAGCCATCTCATCCTCTGTCGTCCCCTCTTCCTCCTGCCCTCAATACCTCCGAGGATCAGAGTCTTTTCCAATGTCTCTTTGCATGAGGTGGCCAAAGTACTGGAGTTTCAGCTTCAGCATCATTCCTTCCAAAGAAATCCCAGGGCTGATCTCCTTCAGAATAGACTGGTTGGATCTCCTTGCAATCCAAGGGACTCTCAAGAGTCTTCTCAAACACCACAGTTCAAAAGCATCAATTCTTTGGCGCTCAGCTTTCTTCACAGCCCAACTTCACATCCATACATGACTAATGGAAAAACCATAGTCTTGACTAGACAGATCTTAGTCAGCAAAGTAATGCCTCTGCTTCTGAATATACTATATAGGTTGGTCATAACTTTTCTTCCAAGGAGTAAGCATCTTTTAATTTCATGGCTGCAGTCACCATCTGCAGTGATTTTGGAGCCCCAAAAAATAAAGTCTGACACTGTTTCCACTGTTTCCCCATCTATTTCCCATGAAGTGATGGGACCGGATGCCATGATCTTCGTTTTCTGAATGTTGAGCTTTAAGCCAACTTTTTCACTCTCCTCTTTCACTTTCATCAAGAGGCTTTTTAGCTCCTCTTCACTTTCTGCCATAAGGGTGGTGTCACCTGCATATCTGAGGTTATTGATATTTCTCCCAGCAATCTTGATTCCAGCTCGTGCTTCTTCCAGTCCAGCGTTTCTCATGATGTACTCTGCATATAAATTAAATAAGCAGGGTGACAATATACAGCCTTGATGTACTCCTTTTCTTATTTGGAACCAGTCTGTTGTTCCATGTCCAGTTCTAACTGTTGCTTCCTGACCTGCATACAGATTTCTCAAGAGGCAGGTCAGGTGGTCTGGGATTCCCATCTCTTTCAGAATTTTCCACAGTTTATTGTGATCCACACAGTCAAAGGTTTTGGCATCGTCAATAAAGCAGAAACAGATGCTTTTCTGGAATTCTCTTGCTTTTTCGATGATCCAGGGGATGTTGGCAATTTGATCTCTGGTTCCTCTGCCTTTTCTAAAACCAGCTTGAACATCTGAAAGTTCATGGTTCACTGCCATGTATGGATGTGAGAGTTGGACTGTGAAGAAAGCTGAGTGCCAAAGTATTGATGCTTTTGAATTGTGGTGCTGGAGAAGACTCTTGAGTGTCCCTTGGACTGCAAAGAGATCCAACCAACCCATTCTAAAGGGATCAGTCCTGGGTGTCCTTTGGAAGGAATGATGCTAAAGCTGAAACTCCAGTACTTTGGTCACCTCATGCGAAGAGTTGTCTCACTGGAAAAGACTCTGATGCTGGGAGGGATTGAGGGCAGGAGGAGAAGAGGAAGACAGGATGAGATAGCTGGATGGCATCACTGACTCGATGGACATGAGTTTAAGTAAACTCCAGGAATTGATGATGGACAGGGAGGCTTGGCATGCTGCAATTCATGGGGTCACAAAGAGTCAGACGAGACCAAATGACTGAACTGAACTGAGTAAGGAAAGATAAGAAAGCCTTCCTCAGTCATCTGTGCAAAGAAATAGAAAAAAACAATAGAATGTGAAAGACTAAAGATCTCTTCAGTAAAATGAGAGATACCAAGGGAACATTTCATGCAAAGATGGGTACAAAGGACAGAAATGGTATGGACTGAATAGAAGCAGAAGATATTAAGAAGAGGTGGCAACCATACAGAGAAGAACTATCCAAAAAAGATCTTCATGACCCAGATAACCACGATGGTGTGATAACTCACCTAGAGTCAGACATCCTGGAATGAAAAGTCAAGTGGGCCTTAGGAAGCATCACTACAAACAAAGCTAGTGGAGGTGATGGATTCCAGTTGAGGTACTTCAAATCCTAAAAGATGATGCTGTGAAAGTGCTGCACTCAATATGCCAGCAAATGTGGAAAACCCAGCAGTGGCCAGAGGACTGAAAAAGTTCAGTTTTCATTCCAATCCCAAAGAAAGGCAATTCCAAAGAATGTTCAAACTACTGCACAATTGCACTTATCTCACACACTAGCAAAGTAATGCTCAAAATTCTCCGAGCCAGGCTTCAGCTGTATGTGAACCATGAAATTCCAGATGTTCAAACTAGATTTAGAAAAAGCAGAAGAACCACATATCAAATTGCCAACATCCATAGGATCATCAAAAAAGCAAGAGAGTTCCAAAAAACCATCTACCTCTGCTTTATTGACTGTGCCAAAGCCTTAGACTGTTGAATCACAACAAAGTGTGCAAAATTATTAAAAAGATGAGAATACCAGACCACCTTACCTGCCTCCTGAGAAATCTGTATGCAAGTCAAGAAGGAGCAGTTAGAACTGGACATGGATCAACACACTGGTTTCAAATTGGTAAAGGAGTATGTGAAGGTTGTATATTGTCACCCTGCTTATTTGACTTATAATCAGAGTACATCATGAGAAATGCCAGGTTATATGAAGCACAAGCTAAAATCAAGATTCCTGGGAGAAATATCAATAACCTCAGATATGCAGATGACACCATATTTATGGCAGAAAGTGAAGAAAAACTAAAAAGCCTCTTGATGAAAGTAAAAGAGGAGAGTGAAAATGTTGGCTTAAAATTTAGCATTCAGAAAACAAAGATCATGGCATCTGGTCCCATCACTTAATGGCAAATAGATGGGAAACTGTGGAAACAGTGAGAGACTTTATTTTGGAAGGCTCCAATATCACTGCAGACTGTGAGTGTGAACATGAAATTTAAAAGTGCTTGTTCTTTGAAAGAAAAGTTATGACCAACTTAGACAGCATATGAAGAAGCATAGACATTATTTTGTCAACAGCGGTCCATCTAGTCAAAGCTATGGTTTTCCCAGTAGTCATGCTGGATATGAGAGTTGGACAGAAAGTGCTCAGAAAGTGCTCAGAAAGCTGAGCACTGAGGAATTAATGCTTTTGAACTGTGGTGTTGGAAAAGACTCTTGAGAGTCCCTTGGACTGCAAGGAGATCCAACCAGTCAATTCTAAAGGAAATCAGCTCAAATATTCATTGGAAGTACTGATGCTGTAGCTGAAACTGCAATACTTTGGCCACCTGATGTGAAGTACTATCTCCTTGGAAAAGATCCTGATGCTGGGAAAGATTGAAGGTGGGAGGAGAAAGGGATGACAAAGGATAAGATGGTTGGATGGCATCACCGATGATATGAACATGAGTTTGCGTAAGGTCTGGGAGTTCGGCATGGACAGGAACCCTGGCGTGCTGCAGCT
This sequence comes from Raphicerus campestris, assembly GCA_006410735.1. Taxonomy (NCBI): domain Eukaryota; kingdom Metazoa; phylum Chordata; class Mammalia; order Artiodactyla; family Bovidae; genus Raphicerus; species Raphicerus campestris. The sequence goes on from SJYW01040273.1 coordinate 135,227, forward strand.
CATGGGGTCACAAATAGTCGGACATGACTGAATGACTGAAGTGAACTGAATTTAACTAGAAGAAAAATACCCTTACCCTCTCCATGGAAGCAATGCCCATTGTTCATGGAATCAAGATTGTGGCAATGTGGTCCCTTACACTGGGATTAAGTTACTCAAGTTTGCAGCCAAGTTCTTCCACCCACATGAGTCACCTTGGGCTATTTCCTTAAAAACTCTGCCCCTCATTTTATTATCCATTAAATGAGACTAATAATAGTACTTTCCTCAATAAGATATGATAGTGCAACATTATTTAATATGTGTAATGCTGGCATGGAAAGGATGGAACACATTAAAATTACAATAAATATCCATAATTATTGTATTCTATTGTGTTTCATAACCATTGTATGTTAAAAAGCATGTGTATTACCTCATATATTCCTAACAATATTATACAGAATGTTCTGACATGTTGTAGATCCAGAATTTTAGCAGATAAATGATAAATAGTAGCCAATATCACAGCATTTGAATGGCAGAGTCAGTCTTTCTGGCATCAGTACTTTTGCTAAATTAATACATAATTCAATTTTCATTGAAAAATTGAATTTTACAGTGTAAAATTCAGTGGTTCTTAGCATATTCATAGCTGGATAACCATTATCACTATCTAATTTCAGAATACTTATATCATTCCCCAAAGAAACAGAATACCCATTCTCAATCATTCCTCATTCATCACCCCCAGATCCTGAAAAAATGAATCTACTTTGTGTCTATATGGATTCTTCACATTTAATGTAAATGCAGTCATACAATATGTGGCTTTTTGTGCCTGGATTCTTTAACTTTGTATAATATTTTCAAGGTTAATCCATGTTGCCTCTTTTATTGGTAACATTCATTTTTATGGATAAAAATATCCATTTTACAGAAATACAATTGTTTTTTATCTATTCAGTAACTGAGATAATTTGAGCTGATTTTTACTTTTGGTTATATTGAATAATGCTGCTATGAATATTTATGTCCAAGTTTTCACATAAGCATGTATTTTCAATTTTGGAAGGAGTATACCCAGTTGTAGACTTGCTGGATCATGTAGTAGCTATTTAACCATTAATTTCTATTAAGAATTGCCTATTTTTCAAATAACTGTACTAATTATATTGTAACCAATATATGGAGGGTTTCAATTTCTCTACATTCTCCTCAGCACTTGTGTTTTATGTATTTATTATAGCCATTCCAGGGATTGTCTTTACTGTGGTTTTGATTTGCATTTCCCAAGTGGCTAATTATATTTAATGTTTTCTCATGTGTTTCTGGCAATTTGCATGTTTTCTTTGATGAAATGCCATTCAAAGCCTTTGCTCAAATTTTCACTGGGTTACTCATCGTTCTTGGATTTCATCTTCTAGGTACCGTACTCATGTCAAATATGAGATTTGCAAACCTTTTCAACCATCAATAATAAATTGTATTTTCACTACTTGATAGTGTTCTTTAAACCACAAATTTTTATGTTGATGAAGTCTACTTTACTTATTATTTTCTTCCCTTTGCTCTTGCTTTATATATCATATGTAAGTATTCATTGTATATTCAAAGTCATATAGAGTTCTTTTTTTATGATTTCTCTGGTTTTAAGAGGTATATCAGAAGATTGCAGGTTCAAGTTCTGCCCCAGTTGCAAGGGGATGAGTTGCTTTTCGAGGGCTTCCCTGCTGGCTCAAGGGGTAAAGAATCCACCTGCAATCCAGGAGCCACAGGAAATGAAGGTTTGATCCCTGGGTCAGGAAGATTCCCTGGAGGAGGAAATGGCAAGCCACTCCAGGATTCTTGCCTGAAGAATCCTGTGGACAGAGGAGCATGGTGGGCTACAGTCCATGGGGTCGCAAAAAGTTGGACACAACTCAAATGACTTAGCACTCACAAGAGGTATATTTAGGCCTTTGATGCATTTTGAGTTCATTTTTATGTAAAGAGTGAGCTTGAAGCCCCATTTCATTCTTTTGTAAGGAGACATCCAATTGTCCCAAAACCATTTGTTGAAAGGACTATTTTACTATTGACTTTTTTGGAAACCTTGTCTAAAGTCAATTTATCAAAGATATCAAGAATTTATTCTGGATTTTAATTCTTCTTCCATTGATCTATATGTCTATCTTTATGCCAGAAGTACACTATGTTGATAATGGTAAGTCTGTAATAACTTTTGAAACCAGGAAGTATGAGTTCTTCAAATTTGGTCTTTTTTAAAGTTTGATTTCACTGTTTGTGTTCTTTGCCTTACTGTATAAATTTTAGGATATGTTTGTCAATTTCTATATAAATGACTCCTGGGATTTTGATATGAATTGCAATGAACCTGTATATAAGTTAGGGGAATTTGGCCATCTTAATAATATCAAAACTTCCAATCCATCAACATGACATGTCTTTACATTGTTTAGGTCTTCCTTAATTTCTCTGACAATGCCAATTATTTATTTATTTAGTGACTTTGCTAAATTTAGTCTGCAAAATCTACAGTCTTCTTCATATGTGAACTAAGTAATTTAGTCATTGTTTAACTACTAGACAGAAAATTTGTTAAAAACGTGGAACCAAGCTGGCCTAGTGGCACAGCTATAGGTGGTCCCAGTGGAAAGATCAACCGGCCATGAACGGAGCTGAAGAAGAAGCTGTTCAAGCGATGATGAGTGTTGAACCAGGAGCGGCAACTGAAGCACTGGATGGTCGGAGCTGTGATACACGAAAGACTGATTACGCAGCACCACCTCAAGAAGCGGGCATCCAGTGCACATGCCAACACTACTCTGTCTGGGAAGAAGTGCAGAAAACTCCTCCAGAAGATCCGACTTGCCCAGAAAGAGAAAGCAGCCATGGAAGTGGAAGCCCCTCCCAAGCCAACCAGGACTAGTGACCCACAGCCCAAATCAAAAAAGAAGACAAATGCCCCCCGGGATGTAGATATGGAGGACCTTGAAGAAAAGAGCTAAATATGAATCTCATACCCTTTCCACCAGAAGATTCTCAAGCTGGAGCCAAGAGGACTCGATGGCTATTTCAGATGATTTTGGAGAAAGCATTGCTCCTTTTCATTCTCCCCTTATTCCTCTTCCTTAATGGCCTACTGACCTGCCCTGGAGGGATGTATTGAGAAAAAGAGAGTAGAAAAGAAAAACTGGAGGAGTCCTAACCAGTCAACTGCATTTGTAATAAAGGCCCCTCGTTCCCACTGAGATGTGTGTGATTAAATGTAGGAATTAGGATGGGAGAAGGAAAAGGGGCTGTGAGTGTGGAAACAAGACAACTGGAAAACAGGACTCACAGTGCTTACTTGAGCAAAGGCAACAAGAAGTTAAGCTCCTTGGTGGCCCTGTCTCCCCAGTGCCAAAATTTCTGACAAAACTGAGGATTATTGTATGTTGAGGTCCTTTAATGGACCGGAACCTGGTGGTCCGGAGTTGACCGATAAGAAAGTAAAGGAGAGAGAAAGAGGCTGGTATTCCTTGGTTTACGCAGAAAGCCAATAAACCCCCTGCATGGGGCTTGCTCTGTTCACGAAGGCCTCAGGTGCCCTCTCAATGGGATGAAGGTGCAGAGCACCTTCTCAGAGGGTCTTAGAAGCCCGGGCTGGAAAGTGAACTCAGAGAGCCTCTGCCCTCCAGGGGATCAGCCTAAAAAAGAGAGAGAGAGAAAGAAAGAGAAAGACACGGGGACCAGAGCTCTGATGGAGCAAAGGTGTTTTCATCAATATGATGTGGGCATATATACTGTCTTACAAGGTAGTTATTCTCAGCAAAGATAAAGATTAAAATTCCAGATTTACAAAACATAGGCGATCCATATTAAAGAGAGAGAGAGAGTTGTAAACAATCACTTTGACCGTATGGTTCACAA